>JBBBDQ010000715.1:3610000-3805000 GCA_037127315.1 Ascarosepion bandense
CGCATTATTAAATATTAAAGCTTAACAATAATTTAATATTGCAATGATAATCATAAATAGGAAAGCTGGTTATTTTAAAAGTGGATACAAATGAATAGATTTTGCTATTTCACTAAAACAGCCATTACATGCTTCTGTCTTCCTGCTTTTCTCTCTTTTTTTCTTTCGTTCATTCATTTTCTCACTGAAACCAAGTAGTGTCTTGTCTCCTCTTTCACACGATCAAAACGGAATAGTCCATTATTCATGAGATATTGGCATGGAGTAACGGTCGTGGGAACTAATGAAGAGAAAGACAAGCACCATTATATAGCCTTGGCTAGCATTCAGACAGAAATGGTGACCTACAGGGAAAATATTCTATTTAGTCAGTCATGAATCAAAAGAGACATGACTGCCCAAGCGTGTATCACGTATGGCACTTAAATGACTGACTGGGTTAGGCAAAAATTAAATATATTCAAGAAAATTTACAACTGTGTTTAGTATAAATAAAACGTCCTAATTCTTTTAATTTATAAGCGTACATTTTATCATTTGACAAACCGAATTTACATTTTAAGTATCGATTACAAAAATGTTCAAACGAGTAAATTAAATATGTCGGTTATTAATTTCATTTCATTAATCTCCGGATATTTCCGTAATTTCCTTTCAAACATCCGCACCATAGTGGGGGCGCTAGAGGGTGTCGTCAGTGATGTCTTTGCGTGGATCACTAGGGGGTTTCGAGTCTCTCACCGCGCCGACCCGACTAGACATGATCAGTTTCTAGTCTACCCTCAATAAGCGCTTTCAGACACTGGAAAAAATGTATAACATTTAGGCCCGGTACGAAGTCTTGCAAACATTTCTGATTAGCGACAGTCAGAGCCACTTTACAACAGGAGGCGAACCGTACATGAACTCCTCCGAAACCTTTTGAACGGCTAAAAAAAAAAAAAAAAAAACTCTCGACTAAGAATTAATCACGATTCGATTTAAAAATAAATAAATATCGATATATATATATATATATATATATATATATATATATATATATATATATATATATATCCCTCCTGTCACTCTCGTAGCGATGCAGCGTCGGTTCAGTTCATTCTCTTTACTACCAGTAAATAAACTTTTGTTTCAACGAATAGTGAAGAACACGTATACCCTCTCTATTATAATAAATCCCATTATATATATATATATATATATATATATATATATATATATATATATATATATCCTGTCACACTCAGGATATATATATATATATATCCTGTCACACTCAGGCGAGGTTTTGACTATTTTTTTATTATGTTTTAATTTAAGATTCTCAATAATAGGTACATCAATATATATGTTCCCGTCATTTTAGACGACATATCGATATAAATGATTTTCCGTCATTGTTGACGGCACGGCCCCAGTGGTAAAAAAATAATCAAGAATATCCAATGCAACAGTAAAATATAAAAATAAATCTTTATTACAAAATTACTAGCAATATATTTTATGATCTACCACAATATATATATATATATATATATATATATATATATATATATATATATATATATATATATATATATATAAAGAACATATTTTTACTCTGATAGTATAAATTATTTGTAGTTGAAACCATAAAAGTAAATACAAGATATTTAGATTTCGACATTAAATAAGCCGCACAGTTTGGCGTACCAACAAACAAAATCAATCACTCAAACAACCAGAATGAATGAATTCTTTCATGACATTTATTTATATAACATCCTTGAATTTCTGAAATCAAATTGTATTCCAAAATATAAACTCAACAAAGCTGCAATATAAAACACACATATCACCACCTCTGGTAATTACATCCACACAAGCATTTATTTTTTCGCACTTTTCAAATTTTGTACTTGAAATGTTCTCAGGATTACTTCACTGTAAAGAGTGAATGAGACCCCTGCTTTCTATTCTTGTGTATTTTCTGAGTTCATTTTCTATCCTAAGCAGGTGGCTTGCTCCCGAAATAAATTCTGCATTATTCTAATAGCTGTAGAAACGTAATCTGATATTTGTTTCTAACTGCAACACGCACACACACACACACACACACACACACACACACACACACACACACACACACACAGATATATATATATATAGATATATACATACATACATACATAAATATGCAAACGCACACACACATATATATGTAGAAATACACACATATATATACAGAAATACCACAATCATATGTATAAATATACATACATATGTATATATATACATAAATACACACACATATAGATGCATAAATACATATATATATATATATATATATATATATATATATAGGTAAATACCACACACATACACACACATATATATATAAATACATATATATATATATATATGTGTGTGTGTGTGTCTGTGTGTGTAAGCACACACACACACACATATATATACATAAACACGCACAATATAAATACACACATGCACATATGCACATATGCACATATATATACACACAGACATATATATAAATGCACACATGCACATACATATACATAAATATGCACACACATACAAATATATATAGATATATACACATACATAAATACACATACACATATACACACACACACACACACACGCGCACACACACACACACACACACACACACACACACACACACACACACACACACACACATATATATATATATATATATATATATATATATTTAACTCAGAGTTTATTCATAACGAGGTTAAGCGTTCACGACCAAAAATCTTTTTCTTTCTTTCTTTCTTTTGAAAACCAAAGTCTCGTGAGGTATCGTTCATGCGAGAATCGCTGGCCGCATCAACAACTCAAGAGACACTCAGGGACGCAAACAAGAAGCAAATTCAATTACTTGCTTCATTAGGTTATCTATGAAATTTATTTCCATATACAAAAAAAATAGTAATTGAAAATTTTCTTGGTACATTAGGCGCACAAGAATGAGGATTCTTACACAGTGTGAACATGGACATGGAGATTTTGTTTAATTTTAATAGACACGAAAGAATATTGGAAAGCCTCGCTCAAAATATTATTTTGAGCGCCTAATAAAATAATTAAGCCGGATAAGAGAAAAGATGTGCGTTGTGATGCAGTGGATATATACTCGGTACGACAACTCGGGGAGCCGAGTTCGAATTCCATTTGAATTCCTTGCATTCACTTACGTACAAATACCCTTGGGGAAGGTATTAATCTATCTCTTCTTCCTCCAGCTATGGGTTAAATAGCAGGACAGATTGGGTTCTATAGGCTTGGCTGGCAAGGAATTCAACTCGAATTTGAACTCGGCTCCCCAATTTGTTGTTCCGAGCAGATATTAACTGTACATCCATAAGTTTTTTAAAAAGTCATTCGTATAGGGATACAAAGTTAACAAATAGTTACTGCTATTCAGGAGTTGAGCTGTCAAACCTAATAGTCTATTGTTGATAAGGAGTGCCAAATGAGCAATGTTATGTGTAAAGATGTGATTTTGAGGAAAACTTGGTCTGCGTCTACTTGTAGATACTTTCAAAAGAACAAATTTTTAGTTTTTAGTATCATTTTTGCCGTCCGCAATTTTTGCTTGTGCCCTTACAGAGTTAAGGTTCTTCTTTTCTCTCTCAGTCCAAAATGTTCTAGGCCAGCGGTCGGCCGAGTTTTTTCGGTATTATACTATCCCAGTAACACAATACAACATGACACATTCTCTGTCAAGTTTATAAGAACAATGTTTTTAACTACGGTTTACTCTCGCCTCGATCAAAAATCTACCGAGGCTGACAAAGCAAACCTCGCTGCCGAGATTGAAAAGGACCTCCAGTCCGTGGTGGACTGGGGTAACAAATGGCTCGTGAATGTTAATGCTTCCAAAAAGAAGCTGCTATCTATTAACCATCACAGACAATCGCTACTACCCCCCCCCCATCATTAGCATGGATCAGACTAGTTTCCTTGAAAGCAAAGCACTGCACCTCCTCGGGTGTTGATTCCGCAAAATGAGTAGTAGAATTACAATTGTTATTGTTGTATATTTTCAATATTTTATTATGTAATTTAATTATTTTTTCTAAATTTTTAAACCAATTACAGCTGAGTTTTAGCGCATTCCTATTGAAAAAGTTTTCTCAGCGGGTTATTTTTAGTTTTTAATTAAACAGTTTATTTATATATACACTTCCGGCCATAATTATTAGGCCACCCTATTTTTTTTTTAAGGAATGATGTATTTCATACTATTTTTAGTGTTTATTGCCAAGTGGATAATTCTAAATGAAAATAGAATGGTTCTTTTGTTATTTTTACTTTGCAAAATATTACAAGGCAAAGAAGCAAAGATGAACTCGCCCGAATCACCCTAAATTTTCTCCTTTCTTTCATTGATGAAACTGCAATATAGGTAATTATTAAATATTTATAAATTCATTTGATGCACATGTTATTGTGCAGTATTAACAAAAGAACCATTCTGTTTTCATTTACAATTATTCACTAGGCAATAAATACTAAAAAATAGTATGAAATACATAATATTTTTAAAACACTGGAGTAGCCTAATACTTATGGCCGGTAGCGTATATTTTTACCGGCCTGATTATTCTTGAGAAATTTTGTTAAGAAAATATGTGTCATTCGGTCGTTCAAACAAAAAATTAAATATATCGGTTGTTTATTCCATTTTGTTAATTGCCAGAACTTTCCATAACATTGTTTACATTACGATACATTTCAGAGCAGAGATGATTATTGACGTGAAATCGAAAATTGTGTATATAAGGATTGATTTGACTACGTTTAGACTGTGGAATCATTCATGGTTGAATGGTCGTAGACGCACCAGATCAATTGGTGTCTTCTTCTATGTTGTTAGTTAGGGGTCGCATGTTCGAATCCTGCAAAATCCTAACAAAGCTTCTCATAAATAATCAGGCTGGTTGGTATATATATACTGTTTGCAGTATTTACATTATTTGGACTATTGTCCTCATCTTTGTTGCCATTTGTACGACGTTTCGGCCGTTGTAGGCTCCAGCCTTCTTCAGGTTGTAAGAAATTCGAACCAAACTCTTTATTACAATCACTGGGGTATATCATTCTCATCTCTTGCACTAAAGGATTCGGTTCGAAATTCCTAGCACCTGAAGAAGGCCGGAGCGTACAACGGCAGAAAGGTCGTATAAATGGTAACGAAGATGAGGACAATAGTCCGAATAATGTAAATACGGTAAATACTAGCTCATCTCAGAAATATAAACATATACTTTTTAGTTAAAAAAAAACGAACATCTACACAAATACGACCAGGCTCCTCAAAACCTCTAATCTTCCGATCAGTGGGATTACTGCTGGATGTAGATATTGTAAATCCATGAATGTTGGAGGTTGCTGCTTGATTAATGCCATGCAAAACGTCACAGAAATGTTAAACATGCTTCAGCTATAGCCAGCTTATATTCGTAAGCTTTGACAAGAGCACGAATAAAATATTTCATACATAAATTTTTTTTTTTTTTAATCATTTCACCCCGAGCAAGGCGGAAACGCTACTGATGTGCAGGGGGTTACGTAAATGTAACAAGATTAATTAGAAAAGAGTGAGGAGTACAAACTAGTTAGAAAGGAGCAATAGAAAGCTGAGAAAGCAGGTGCGATGACAGATACATAGGTGGAGAAAGGGAAGGTTATACAGGGGAGGGGAGAGAGCTAGAGTCCAGTGGTTAGTAGATGAGTATTGACTTTGCATTTAAATTTCTGGAGGTTGTAGCCGTCAGGAAAGCAAGAATACGGGAGTGAGTTGCGGCAGAAATTAAATTAACGGGTCCGCTCGTAAGTATGGAAAACATTTTTCGGAATAATCTTTGTAAATTAGCATTCACTAAACAATCCTTTACTCACTGTATGTGTCAGAAACTAAAGATATTGATTTTTATCATTGTAGAAACGGAGACTATTTCATATTACATTTAGATGAGACATAAGTAATGTCTGTTCTTGAGACCAAATTCTAATGACGAATGTATTATTTTTTTAATCATTTCACTCCAAGCAAGGCATTCCACTGCCACTATTGCGCATGGGGAAGGTAAAGAGTAAGGGTGATTAGATATAGGAAATGTCAGAAGGAGGGTGATAGATGGGTAAGGATACCGAGGCATAGATTGGGTAGATGGGAAGAGAGTTTGAAAGAATGGATGCGAGTTAGTGTGTTAGGAGATGTCTATTGACCTTACATTTAAACTCCTGGAGATTGTAGCCGTCGGGGAAGCAATCATGTAGAAGGGAATTCCACAGTCGGGAAGTGCGAGAAAAGAAACTGTTGGAGTAGAAATTGCGGTTACATTTTATCGGTTTCACTGTAAATGGGTGGGATCTAGTTGCTAATCTAGTATCTCGTGCAAATTCGTACCTAGGGAGCACCAGTGATCTAAGTTCATCGGAGCAGAAACCGTGAAAGTATTCATAGAAGAGACACAGGGAAGCCACGTCGTGCCGGTGAGAGAGAGACTGCAGCCGATCTGCCAAGTCGGTATTGATCACACTACAGGCTCTCCGTTGTATTTTGTCAAGAACACTGAGGAGAATAGCAGGGGCACCCGACCAGATGTGGCAGCAGTATTCAATGCACGAGCGGATGGTAGATTTATATATGTGCAGGATAGATCCTAACTATATGTGACAGTTAAGAATAAATTTGGAGTGCACTAACACAGATAATATTTTTCATAGCAGTGGCTACATACACGGTGAATTAAAGGGAAAATATTGCTCTCTTCTATGACAACGCAAGGCCGCAGGCAGCTTAGCTTGGTTAGTCTGTTCTAACCCATCTGCCATATTTATCTGAACTTGACCATTTGATTATTACCTTTTTAGATCACTGAAAAGCGCTTTCATAATAAAGAAATGTAAAACAAAACAAAAAACGATTAAAACTTTTTAACATCAGAACCTAAAGAATTTTACTCAAAATATATCTAACAGATGCTTGATAAGTGACAATAAATCATTGCAAATAATGAATTTTGAATTTGATAAAATGTAATGATATTTACCCTACTTCCCCACTGGAGCGAGATGTGACACAAGGTCTTTTTTTAAGGTGAGGGCCCGATTACATTTGGACGGGCACAGGGACAAAAATTCTCCAGTCCCCTCAACCGCCGGTTGAGCTGGCCACGGTGACGAGCACTCGGTCCACCCCTCTGCTGTAATGGGGTGGCGCGGCCGCAGGACACTGTTCCCCGGGACCAGGCATCTTTCAGTGTTATTTTTTCTCAGTTGTGACCCTGTCCTTACGGACGAAGCCACAACTGAGCCGCACTCTCTCTTTGAGGACAGAGACGCAACTGAGAGATGATTTGGGTCCCTACCGGACACAAAAATGTACCAGGAAAGTAACTCTAGAATGTAATGATATTTACCCTATTCTCCCACTGGAGCAGGATGTGACACAAGGTCTTTTAAGGTGGGGACTCAACCGCGTACGGACGGGCACAGGGACAAAACTTCCCCAGTCCCATCAACCGCTGGTTGAGCTGGCCCCGGTGACGAGCACTCGGTCCACCCCTCTGCTGCAATGGGGTGGTGAGGACACGGGACACTGTTCCGCGGGATCGGTCCTCTTTCAGTGTTATTTTTTCTCAGTTGCAACCTTGCCCTCGCGAACGGAGCCAGAACTGAGCCGCACTCAGGTCTTCGAGGATAGAGACGCAACTGAAAGGTGATTTGGGTCCCTACCCGACACAAAAATTATATAAAATATAATTGCGTTATAGTTTTCTCTAGATTAAATTTGATAAACAAAATGGGTCACCCTAAGAGATGCACTGTCAAATTGTATACGGATTAAAGAGCCATCTGCACTTTTATTTACGTCACTCTATTGAGATAAATTAATAAACAAAGACATTCGTAGCCGAAAAAAAACAGTGTGTCATAAGGACGGATGTTCCTTTGACACCACTTCTATTTTTAAACTTTCACTCCTCGACAATGTTTGCTTTAAAAAGCGATAATTAGAATTGTAATAAAACTTAAACATATAAAAGTGAATATATACATTTTTTTTTTTGTATGGTTAGGTCTTGAAGGCTGTCACAATGCGTTTAGTAAAATAAAGGGAAGTAAAGAAGTGTTTGGGTATTACCTATTTATTATACATTAATATTTCGAGATCAAAATCTCATCTTCAGAACGGCAGAGGAGCGTGTGTTTGTCCGAATGACTCCGTGCTTTTCAAGGAATGGTCATTCCTAGCTGCTGCTGCTGTTGCTGTCATTATTTGTAGCGAGTGCTTGTGTGTGTGTGTGTGTGTGTGTGTGTGTGTGTGTAAGTGTGTTAGAGCATGTATGTGTGTGTGTAAGTGTGTCAGAGCATGTGTGTGTGCGTGTTTATGGCATATATATATATATATATATGTGTGTGTGTGTGATTTACAGTTGGGACCTTTTTCTGGTCTGATGATATCAGTCTGCTTTAATGTGTGGTTTATCTAAGTATTTGTGACCTAACCGTTTATCTAAGTATTTGTGACCTAACCGTTTATCTAAGTATTTGTGACCTAACCGTATCTAAGTATTTGTGACCTAACCGTTGACTTTTGCCAGAGTTGAAGAAGATTTATTCTATTACTGTTGTTTTATCTATCTGTTTTATCTCGTGGTGTGTGCGTGTCCGTGACTGTGTCATGTATGCGTGTTTATGTGCGTATACCTGTAATTTATTTTACTTTATTGTGTGTGTGTGTGTGTGTGTGTGTGTGTGTGTGTGTGTGTGTGTGTGTGTGTATGTTCCGGTGTATAGTGTGTTATAGGCACCTCCACTACTTTGCGGGGAAAAACAGCATAGGTTAATGAAAACGGCCACAAACTTAATGAAAACAACGTTCTATCGTTGATATTATTATATCCCTGACATTTTTTTGTTATTGCTCTTGAGAATTGCAACAAAAACAATTAACATTAATTATTTATTTATTAGATTGTTTATTTATAGTAATAATATATTATATTGTTGATTGGAATGGTTGGTAAACATCGGGTAATTCAAATTGCCAATTGATTCCGATTTTACTTTCTTGTTCTTCGGCATTTTATATATTTATAACTTATTTATTTTTTCTTTATAATTAATTCATTATGATATGGCAAATAATAAATACAATATTTGATTCACATATTTTTATAAATTTATAACTTTTATCTATATTATTGGGAATTTCCAAATTTTAATTAGAAACAATATTGTGACGCTGGCAAGAAGAATGGAACACAAACGAAAATGTTATAAACTTGTATTTACAGGAAAAGAGAGAAAAGAAGAAAGGATAGTCTCTTGCAACCAGTCGGGTTTGCGGAACTTATCTGAAAGATGCGTCCTTTTAACAGTTTATATTTCCTGTGTCGCTATGGCTGGGCTGAAGAAATAGAGCCATGACTTCTGTGCTTCAGTTGCTGTCAAATCCCCCTCACGTATCCTGGGTCTAGATGACGGAGAGTAGACGGGGACGTCTTGTCTGTAAGGTCCCAAAAAGCAAATGAAGAAGGGAGTTTGTAAAACCCGCTGACGTGGGGAGTTTGTTGAAATCTAAAATGTAGCCCGTGATTGGTTGTTTTTCATCCAATCACGGGGCACCCAGTTGGCGACTCCGTAATAATTTCAACAATATTTCTTAGATGAAGTATTGTAACTATTTACACTATTTAAATCGTTCTCTTTTTATCGCCATATTCACAATGTTTCTGCAGTTGTACGCTTCGGCCTTTTTCAAGTGATATACGTTGGAATTTTAAACTGAACCCTTTATGTAGTCCACGGAGGTAAACTGTTCTAATTCCATGTGACATGCTTTTTTTTTCTTTTTTTTTTTTTTTTGGTTTATCTTATTTTAAGTTAATTCACTTTAATAAAACAACTCTACAAATTTTTATTTCCTCAGCTGTGACCAGTTATTTTTGGATTATTCTACTTTTTTTATTCCAAAGGACATATGACCTTATGACCTTATGACCTTATGACCTTATGGATAAAAGGGTTGGTTGAGTAATCTAAAAAGTGATTTGAAGGAACAAAACCTGAAGTTTTGAGTAAATTCTTTTTTTTTTTTTTAAATTTTACCACAAGCCATGCGGGATCTACACTGATGCGTAAGGAGAGAAAAGACTGGGTTTAGAGTTTATAAAGGAAAGGATAAAAACAGAATTCAAAAAGATACAAGATGGCTATTAATGTTGCATTTAAATTGTTGGAGATTGTAGCTATCGGGAAGCAAGTAAACAGAAAAGACACCCACGAGCGGGAAGTGCGAGAAAAGAAACTATTGGAAGAGAAGTAGCGGTTACATTGAACTATTTCAACGGTAAAAGGCTGTTATAATGAACTGTTTCAATGGTAAAAAGGTAGGATTTAGATGTTCATCTAGTAGCGCGATTAAATTCGCGATTAAATTCGAGGCACCAGGGGACAAAGCGCGTCAGAGTAGTTGCCATGAAAATATTTGTAGAAAAGGCAGAGGGAAGCCACATCACGTCGGTGAGAAAGTGACTGAAGTTGAGATGCTAAGTCAGGATTGATTACATTGCAGATCCTTCTTTGGATTTTGTCGTGAACTTCGAGATGAATAGCAGGATCAACCGACCAGATATGGAAACAGTATTGAATGCATGGACGAATGGTAGATTTATAAATGTGCAAGATGGATTCTGACGAGAACCTCAAGATGAATAGCAGGAGCACCAGACCAGATATGGAAACAGTATTGAATGCACGGACGAATGGTAGATTTATAAATGTGCAAGAATAGAAGAACTTTCTGGCCCAACCTTCCTAGCAGTAGATGCAGCTATAGATACGATGTAGACGTTTCACATCAGTCAGCTAAGTGCCATACACGCTTGGGCGATCATGTCTCAAAAGAGACATGACTGACTGGGCAGAAGATTTTCCCGCATTTAGTTTCCATTAGACGGTTTGCTAACCGAGGTTATATAAACCTATATATTCTGCTATTTAACCCATAGCTGGAACGAAGAGATGGATCAATACTTTTTCCAAGGATATTTGCTCGTATGCGAATACAACGTATTCAAGTAGAAATTGAACACGGATTTTCGATTTCTCGTTCCGGGTCTATATCCACTGCACCACAACGCCCATCCTCGTTGCGCAACAGGTCGGTTGAAAAAGTGAAATGAAGGAGGCGCAGTGTGTTACCCTAAAGGAAACCAGCATCAGCCATGCTGATAGCTGGCAGGTTAGCTTTTCTACGCTGGTTTAAGGTGGGTAGTTTGTTTTGGAAGCATTACACATTACAAGACAGGTAATTACAAAAGGGGAACGCAGGTTGTCTGAGGAGCGCATCAAAGCGTGAAATAGTACGTCGTCGTCGTCCTGCGGCCATTGACCGAGATAGAACTCACTACACCCCTCCAGTATTCGCTGTGCATTTGGAACCCTGGCGCAGTTCGCAGCGAAATTCATAATCTTGTCAAATAGCTGAATACTTGATGCTTCGCCAGGGCTACCAAGGGTGTTTTTTTTATTGTGACACCAACACTAGATGGGTTGCCTCCAGCCCCCATCCTGTTATTTAATCCATAACTGGAGGGAAGTGACGGATTAATACCTTTCCCAAGGTTACCAGTGCTTAAGTGAATGCAGAGTATTCAACTGGAATTCGAACTCGGCTCACCGATTTCTCTTTCCGAGCCCGTATTCACTGCACCACAACGCACATCCGTCACTGAACGCTTACAGCGCCTGGTATTCCCAAGTGGTCAGGATCTAAGTATTGACCAGGCTGAACGTTGCTTAACTTCAGTGATTGAACGAGAACGAGAACAGGTGTATTCAACGTGATATGCAATAAGCATATCACGGTGATTAATAGAATTACTATTATTATTATTGTTGTATAATTTCAATATTTTATTATGTAATTTAATTATTATGTAATTTAATTATTTTTTCTAAATTGTTACACCAACTACAGCTGAGTTTTAGCGTATTGAAAAATTTTTCTCAGAGGGTAGAAGGAATTCAACTATTTTAAATATTTACATGGACTAATCATGGCGGATCGATTCCGAGCCCGTCTGCTCAGGCACATTTTTATTTCTTCAGTATAATCTGCCAATCTCTGGTTTATATTTATTCATGCAGAGCAGACTTTTTCAAGTATTTGCCTTACCCGTGCTACATATTGTTTCAAATTCAGAGTTTTCCTTCTCTTATGCTAATTGCTAACCAATTTTCCTTCTCGTATGCTGGTTGCCAGACAATGTTACGGAATGTTCCTGAGATTAACGAAATGGAATTAACAACCGACATATCTAATTTATCTCTTTGAACTTTACTTTTAATCGATACTTGTATTTAAGTAGATATTCTAGTTTTTAATTAAACAGCGATTTAAGGTTGGCAGTTTTGTTTAGGAAGCATTAAGAATTACAAGCCAGGTAATTACTGAAGTGGAACGCAGGTTATTTGAAGAGCGCATCAAAGCGTGAAGTAGCCATCATGCAGTGTTGATTCCGCAAAAAGAGTAGTAGAATTACAATTGTTATTGTTCTATATTTTCAATATTTTATTATGTAACTAGCAGTATAGCCCGGTGTTGCTCGGGTGTAATGAAAGCTTTAAAACTAATCCATGATCCTGGAACTCAGACTCTTTGGACGTTGGCACGAAAGACTAAAATTCAATAGTTGTTTCCAGTTAAAGCAAAACCATAGACTGAAAGAAAAATGAATGGATATAAGTCAAATTTTGATTTCCTGGTATCGATATCAAATAAGTTTTTTCGTCGTAAACTAAATTTTGAAGGCTAAATAAGTCCTCTGAGTAAATGGTATCATGGCTGAGACTAAGAACTACAATTATACCTACTTAGAGCCAAACCCGAAGCAAAGGCTAAAATAAAAGGGCTGAAAAATATACAGACATACAGGCAGATAAACAGACACACACACAAACATCTTGCCTTATATATATATATATATATATATATATATATTGTCGATTTTCTGCACTATTGTAAAAACTGCAAGCTTGAAACTTCTGAATATCGTTTCTTACGTCTTTGTCTATGAGTGTATCAAATTTGATTAAAATCGGACAACTCCTTCTTTAACCCGATTTTTTCGATATTTATCGGGGGTACCTCGATACAAAACCTAGCTAAGAACACTCACAGACGCAACTGTGTAAATTTTCAAGAAAATCAATTCAGACGTTTCGGAGTCTATAGGTAACGGACACACACACACACACATACACACACACACACACAGAGACAAAGTTCCATTTATAAATAAGTTTAGATTTAATTATTTTTTCTAAATTGTTAAACCAATTACAGCTGAGTTTTAGCGCATTCCTATTGAAAAATATTTCTCAGAGGGTTATTTTTGGGAAAAATGTTTATCAATTGAATTTAAAAAATTATATCCCAGTTTAAAATTAACTAACTGATTAAATGAAGGAATTTATTGTATGATTTTTCTGTTTGTATTTTTCTTTCTGGAACCAGTATATTTTTTTTCACAAAATTGATCTCAGAAGATCGATAACTGCTATCCCTAAGAATTGCATAATAAATCGAATTTTCTACTTCTTTGCCACTTCTGTTGTCTCCCCTTCTCACTTTCTTCTCTATGTGCATTTTCTCCCTTTTTCTTTTTTGTTAAGCCCAGACGTCGTGTGACAGATATATGTATTTTACTTTCTGCCTAAATTTGGAGTTCCTCTCTTTTAGCCGTTTCCATCACTCTTGTTTTCCTCTTTCTCTTTCCTCTTTCTTTCCATTTTTTCTTTTTTTTTTTTTCATTTCTCTTTTTGCTTTCTCATCTTTTCTAGACTTTTTCTTCTTTGCACTTTTTTAATAATTCCTTACTTCGTACGAAAAAATTTCCAAAAAAAAGAAGTGAGTTTTATTTTTACTTTATTTTAAAAATAACGTTTATTATCATCAGTATTAACTACCTGATGAGATATTATTCTTTCAATGTCAAAACAAAATGTACAATTTTGTAGTAGATTGTAGTTTGTACATGTTCTGAAGTATAATTTATAATAAATATTCAATGCTCTATTTTTATATTGAGCCCTGTTTTAAATTAATGTTTTGAACGTTGCAAATCTTTATTTTCCTCGTTCCTTATTCATTTATATACATATATATATATATATATTGAGAACAACACTCAACACATCAACGGTCTGAACAAGGCAATTGTAAGGATTTTTCTTTATATTGCTGAAATAAATTCTTGATTTAAAACCGTTTATGTGCTGGGTTTTCTTCTCAATATATTTGCTCTCAATAATATCTATTGAACTCTCCCTTTCTAATTGATAGTTTATATCAATTAGATAAAATCTTTTGGATTACAGCCTCCGTTTTCACGGGCTGCCATTCTCTCCCCCACCCATATATATATATATATATATATATATATATATATATATATATATATCCCTCCTGTCACTCTCATGGAGAGATATACAATAGCGAGACAGCATCGGCTCAGTACATTCTCTTTACTGCCAGTTATTAAACTTTACATGTGCATTGAAGTGCAAGGGATATCGGCTCGGAACGGAGAAATGTCCCTCCAGTTATGAGTTAAATAAGACAAATTAGGTTCTATAGACTTGTCTGGTAACCACTCTACCGCAGAAAGAATGTCAACCATTCTGTGGGAAAATCCAGTCACTCAATAGAGACATGATCGGACAAGCGTGCATCATGTATGGCACTTAACTGATTGATCAGTTATGAAGCTCTTGCCTCGTGTTTCCTCTTTAACAAGTGCTTTATTATTTTATTTTCTACAGTAATTATGTTGTCGTGTAGTGAAGAATATATATATATATATATATATATATATATATATATATATATATATCCTCTCTATTATAATAAAGACCGTTGTGCATTTATTTATATATTATTTGTATGTAATATATATATATATATATATATATATATATATATATCCGAGTGAATAAGGAACGAAGAAAAAAAATTTTTACAACGTCCAAAACATTAATTTAAAACAGTGCTCGATACATAATATATAGAGCTGTGAATATTTATTATAAATTATATTTTAGAACATGTACAAATTTTTTATATTTTTATAATAAAAAAATTGTCAGTCAGTTAAAGTGCCATACGTGATACACGCTTGGGCGATCATGTCTCGAAAGAGACATGACTGACTGGGCAGAAGATTATCCCGCAGTAGGTTGCCATTGCTTTCTGCGGTAGACTGGTTGCCGACCAAGGCTATAGAACCCAATCTGTCCTGCTACTTAACCCATAACTGGAAGGAAGAGACGGATTAATACCTTTCCCAAGGGTATTTGCGCGTAAGTGAATACAATGGATTCAACTGGAATCCGAACTCGGCTCCCCGGTTTCTCGTTCCGAGCCGATATCCACTGGACCACAACGCACACATGTTCTATATATATATATATATATATATATATATATATATATATATATATATATATATATATATATATATATATATATATATATATATATATATATATATATATATATATATATATATATATATATATATATATATATATATATATATATTTGTCTTAATGTAAAATACACAATAGTAGGTACATTAATGTGTATGTTAATTGGCATATCGATATAAATATTTTGCCGTCATTTTTGACGGCACGAGCTCACTCGTAAATATAATAATTACTGATAGATTTCGGCTATTGTATGTATAAATTCAATGCATTGCGAAATATTGTACTACATAATCGTTTCGAAAATCAAGAAAAAAAGAACTGTCAATGGTCAGGAGTTGAAGTATGTATGAGGTAAATCAGAGCAAAGTATTAAAAAACATGAAAATATCGTTAGAGACTAAGTAAGCGGCCGGGGCAGGAGTGAATGTCATACATGTACAGAATGAACCTTACTGTAAAAAAAGCAATCTCGGATGACATATAACATCAACTGCTATTTCGTATTAGTCTTCCTATATAACGGTGAATGCTAGACAATCTCATCACTGATAAAGAAGGGTGTTGAAGCAACAGAAATTTGGTTCTACTGAAGGACGCTGAGAATAATACCATGAGCTGAATATGAGAGTAAAGAGGAAGTCGTAGAGAAAATGCTCACAAATAGGACACATGCTTAACATCTGGAAGAGACAGTTGAAATTTCTAGACTACATAATTAGGAAAGAGGGCTTGGGAAATGAGATACTCATAAATTTGATTGAATATGAGGCACAGAGAAAAACAATGTATAAACTACCTAGTGAGCTTGAAAGAATGGATGACCGAGAAAGGTGTGAGGGAAAATGACAAAAAGACAAAATTTATTAAGAATTATAAAGGACAGGGAATTGTGGACAGCCATGATTTCCTACGTCCTGAAAGGACTTGATATATAAAAGATCATACAGATTTATCTCCTCTTATGGAAGTATATCAAAATAATAAAGAAGTAGAAAAAAACGAAAAAAAGAAAATGATCATATGTGCAGCAGATTGCGTTCTGTCTAGACAAGGTGTTTTCGTAGCAATTTTTTCAGGAAAGTTATTATATGTGAACTGTCACTCAAACTTGCTTTAGAAAAGTAACTTTCATCTCAGCTGAATTCTCGTGACATCTCGGCTGAATTCTCGTGACATCTCAGCTGAATTCGCGTGATAAACTGATGGTTCTGTTTACTTGTTTCTTTTTTTCTTCTACTTTACAGTTTCTTTTCTCGCATTTCCCGCCGGTGCAACTTCTTCCGTTTACATGCTTCCACGATAGCTACACTTTCCAAAAGTTTAAATGTTCAATTTTCAAAATTAAATGAACCCATTAAAATCTTAAATAAGTATATTCGATTTGGGCACAAACTAACAAGTGGGGCAAAAACAGGCTGATTTACATTCAGTGCCTCTACATCCCATCATCACCGATCAGAATCCAAACTACCGCCAGTTACTATAAACTGATGTCTCCTGGAGAGGTTTCCTGCCTTGAGAGACTTTTGGCCCTCAAACTCACACCAGATCTCAAATGGAACTTGTGTTATATATCGAGAAACAACAAACACGCATATATATAAAAATATAAAGTTATATTTTTATTAATGACGATGAACCGTGTAGCATAGGGAACAGAGAATTGAGAGAGCGCGCTTCTAATGGGTTGACGGGAGTGTAGTCTTATCTGTTGTGTCTCTCTCTTCACCGGCCGATCTCTGTTGCTCCTCTACTGGCGAATCCGTGTGCCGAGGTCTTTTTATAATCTTCCAGAACCGGGACTTTTTCTTCCGGTTTTGCCTCGCCCACGCACTTCCACGTAATTCTCAGAGACACCTGTTCTGTTTGCCTCTGTAGTTATTTCCGCTGCTGCCGGAAATAAGGTCAAACGACATCCGTTCCTTTCAACGACCGGCAACACCCTCGCTTGCATCAGCCTTCCTCGGGTGGGGCCAGATTGTTATATTACACTTGTACATACGATCCATTGCAAAATCAGCAGTTAAAATGGTCGGCTCCCTGTACCGCTTCAGTAAGTACCTGACTCCTCATTCTATTTTCTAGCTTTACAAGAGCCAGATCGGTCCTGGGTAGGACGATAAACTGCATCCAGCAGCAAGGCCTCTTATTGGGAGGTTGTGAAGAGCATGGAACCACCTTGTTGTTCACCGGCCCACCCTGATCCGGACTGGTAGTACCTGTTAGAGCACATAGTTAACCTTCAAACTGGTGTCAAAACACACAGTCAGTTAAGTGCAACACGTGATACACGCTTTGGGCGATCATGTCTCTTTCGAGACATAACTGACTGGGCAGAAGATTCTCCCGCAGTAGGTTGCCATTACTTTCTGCGGTAGACTGGTTGCCAGCCAAGGGTACAGAACCCAATCTGTCCTGTTATTTAACCCATAACTGGAGGGAAGAGTCGGATTAATACCTTTTCTAATGGTTTTTGTGCGTAAGTGAATGCGAAGAATTCAAATGGAATTCGAACTCGCTTCCTCGATTTGTCATTCCGAGTCGATATCCACTGCACCACGACGCACATATGTGAAAATAGACTTTATAGAAATGTATACAATTTTGGAGGAAAACATTTTTTATTGCCATAATACATTTTTGAAGGTAAATAATTATTATCAGAATAACAATTTTTAATACAAAACTGGAAGATATCTTCAATTTTGTAAATTACAAAAAATTAAAAAAAATTTTTTTTCATCAAAATCTGATCAAATCAACCTTCTCAATATAACTAAACATTAAAAAAATACATTAAACCCCCACCTTTTTTGGCATTAAATAACCCACAGAGGTGTTGATATGTCATTAAACAAAACTCAAACTCAAACAAGAGCCAGATCAGGCCAAAAATGTAGTACTGTTGTCAGATTTTAGTGGAAGCTGCCCAGTCGTCACTTTCCAGTCTCGACAGAGTTTAAAAGCGTCTCCGAGTCCTTTTGGGTGATGAATTATTTCCCGCTCTCCAACCTCTCTCCCACATACGGGATGTGGAAAACCTCTCACTGCTCTGTCGCTAGTACCATGGAAAGTGTTATAGAGGAACAGCCTATCCTACCCCGTAATGGATATGGTCCAGTCTATAAACGACTGTGACTAGGGGCAGACGTGAGCATTCGTCACTAGACGAATCTATAACACTGTCAGTTCTCTGCCTTCGGGTGGAGGGCGCTCTCTGCTTCCGATCAGAGAGCAATAACCCAGTCGTAGTTCCGCCGAAGGGTAGAAGCACGACTGGGGAATATTAGACAGACATTTTTTGGCCGAGCCTTATAGCCCGGAAAGCCCAGTTATAAACTGACCACATGTCATATGTTTCCCTTACTGGGAGGGAGAGCTAAATAATGCATTCGTCACTAGACGGATCTATGACACTGTCAGCTCTCTGCCTCCGAGCAGAGAGCACAAACTCAGTCGTGGTTCCGCCGAAGGGTAGAATCACGACTGGGGAAAAATAGACAGATATTTTTTGGCCTGGCTATATGGCCGGGAACACTCACAATAAAAAGACCTTGTGTCGCATATAACCTTACGTGGGAAGGTTGTTAAATCCCGCATTCGTCACTAGACTGACGAGTTTATAACACTGTCAGCACTCTGCCTTCGGGTAGAGGGCGTTCTCTGCTTCCGAGCAGAGAGCATTAACCCAGTCGTGGTTCCGCCGAAGGGTAGAATCACGACTGGGGAAAAATAGACAGACATTCTTTTGGCCTGGCTATATGGCCGGGAAGACCCACAATAAATAGACCTTGTGTCACATCTAGCCTTGCGTGGGAAGGTTGGTAAATACAGCAAACGTCACTAGACGGGCAACGCTCGCAGTTGACGGCTTTGCGCAATGTCAAGCCCTCTGCCTTCGGGCGGAGAGCGTTGACCCAGTTGTGACTACGCCGAAGGGTTGAGTCAGGACTGGGGTAAATTAAACAGAAATCTTTGGCTGGGCTATATGGCCCGGAAGATCCCACTTTAAAAAGGCGTTGTGCCGCATTTTGCCTTGAGTGGGAAGGCGAATAAATATTCGTAAGTCACTAGACGGACGCATACGTCACTAGACGGACGCATACGTCACTAGACGAACGCATAGGTCACTAGACGGACGCATACGTCATAGGCAGAGGCATTTTCTACTTGATCGTTATTCCTGTTACTATATGCTGATTGTTCATGTACGTCTATTGGTTTATTGTACTGTTGTATAATAAATCTCTTCTAATCTATCTTTAGTGTTAAGTATTATTCTTACACTATTCTTTTCCCTGATATTCCTTCCCGGGGTATAACAGAAAGTGTTCGGACGAACTATATTCCTTACTTCCGCCCGGTCTAACCTTCACGCCTAGGACCCACCATACCACTTATATTGTAGCAAACCCCTCACATTCCCTCTGAATTCCATCGATGAGAACTAAGTTATACTCGAACAACTTCTTCCCGCGAACCACTGCTTTGTGGAACCGTCTACCGATACGACATCTCCCTGATCACTACAATCTTAACCTATTAAAATCTACGGTTAACCGTTATCCTTCCCTCCTATAAGTATAAACTACCCCTTAACGTAACCCTCTACATCGAGTGACCTCCGGGCCTTGGGTGACACTAATCGAAAAGCTCTAGTAAATTAAATAAAACAAGAAGACAGAAAAACACTAATTTTTGATAGACTGATGATCATACGAAGGGAAATAAGAAAAGAATGGTAATTAACTTTTTCATCGGCTGGAGAGGTAAAAGCAAAGATACAATCTGGTTTTGGTCAGGACTGAAAGTAAGTAATGGCATATTCTAAGGACCTACCGGAAATAAATAGATAACATTTTTTACTACCATTGAGTGGCAGAGAGGAATTTGCGACCTCTGTCCACGAATTCGGTCGATTGATAAGAACTAATTTTTAAAAGCAGACAGGGTTATTTATCTGTCGAAACGCGATGAAACGTTCCAGATCAAGGGTTTATCCCCTTTTTTTTTTCTCACTTGTTGACCAATGGATTGAAATGATAAATCTCAGGTGCAAAAACGACCACACACAAAGGCCCGATCAAAAAGAATTTTGGAACGAAAATCAAAATTTGGCCGTTTGGAATAGAGCACGACTACTCCCTGAGGGACGAGTGTGATTAGATGACCAAAGAGAAGGTTCAGGTGAAATTCCAGGGAAGGTGGTGGACATTCCACGCCTCTTGTGCAGTGATGGCGTGCACATTATACCCCACCCCTTCTAGATGCAAGACTCTATATAAGCTAGAAATTGTGAACATCAGAGAGTTAGAAAAGACTATAAAAAGAGACACAGACCGAAGACTGTTAGGGCGCTGCTCCTATTTGACTACAAATGGACTGTTCCCATTGCTATATATAGCAATGGTGGATTCTCTACGGCAGAGTCGTGAAGGGAGTCGTAGAGAGTCAGTTGAGAGTCTCTAATGAGTTACTGAAGAGTCAGTGCGAGTCATTGAACAGTTAGTCGCACTTCCGGTGGCGTACCGGAAGTAATCACGTATACACACGTCTTACGACGGATTGGACTCTGGTATCTTTTCTATTGTAAATATTACTAATCACTTCTGTACATACTAACCGTCTTTCCGCGGAATACAACTTATATTCTGATTCTGTTGTTGAGTTATTCATTTATACTTGGCGACATAACAAAGACCAAAGACCTGGGTGAACAGAGAGGGAGAGACGAAATCACCACTTCGCTTGATTTGATTTGATTCGCCGCCCTGAAAGATAAAACCTCCGACTTAAAACTTTGTTACAACACCAAGAAAATAAACACTGTCTTCCGATTTTCTGGGTCGATAGTTATTGCATGGAGAATATAGGCCTGCTTGAGCCAACAATAACTGTACAAACAACTTTGTATCCAGGAATTGCATATAAATACTTTTCTTTTATACAATTTTTTTCGTGTAACTCCACTCCGACCTGACCATATCATGTCAAGATTCCAGCAGACCATTCGGACCAAGCCAGTGTTGCGATCAATTCACACAACGTGGAGCGAGACAAGACTTGGGTCGAAGCGATCAACTCCACGATCAGCGAGGGAACAGAGCTTGAATACGGAGCGGCCGGGGCAGGAGTGGATGTCATACATGTACAGAATGAACCTTACTGTAAAAAAAGCAATCTGGGATGAAATATAGCATCAATAAGAAAGAAAGAAAGAAAGAAAGAAAGAAAGAAAGAAAGAAAGATAAGGAAAAAAAAGAGTATGAAACGGAGAAAAGTGGAAAATCGAAAATGAGGACAAAACTGGAAGCAGCGGAAATGTGGTTCTACAGAAGGATGCTACGGATATCGTGGACTGAGCATACAAGCAACGACGAGGTGTTAGAAAGAATGGCAACAAAAAGGAAATTGATGCTGAGCATCAGGAAAAGACAACTGAAGTTCCTGGGACATGCAATGAGGAAGGAGAGCCTGGAGAACCTGATACTGACTGGTCAGATAGAAGGAAAGAGAGACAGAGGAAGGCAGCGGATAACATATTTGCAGGGCCTGATCAGATGGATGACGGAACGGAGGTTGCCAGGAGCAACAGGAGCAAACATACTAAGAGCCACAAGGGATAGGGAGACGTGGAGAGCCATGATCGCCTACGTCCTGAAGGGACAGGGCACATAGAAGAAGAAGAAGACAGATGACCAAATTAATTTTAAAAACGAAAAAAAGAAAAAAGTTAATAACCAAAAAGTGAAAACGCAAAAAACTGAAAATTAAAAAAAAAATCAAAAACAAAACAAAAAAAGGAAAAAAAAGATGAAAAACGAAAGAAAGAAAGAAAGAAAGAAAGAAAGAAAGAAAGAAAGAACAAAATTTAAAAATGAAAAATGAAATAAACTACGAAAAAGTGAAGGAAAGAAAAAAGAAAAAGAGAAAGAAATTGAAAAGTCAGTGCAAAAGTATTTGAGGTGAAGGAAAAGAAATAAAGGAAGTATTTTTGTTGTTGTTGTTGTTTTTGTTCAGCGGCATATCAACCTCTGAATGAATTGCGCCATGATGCTTTTTCTAAGAGACGGTACCCAACTGACCCTGCTATATGTGCAGTTGACAAAATCAAAACCAACAAGGCGCATGTGCAAAATTAAAAGTATAAAAAGATAGCAATTCCCCCATTGCACTCTCTGTGTCATACATGATACACGCTTGGGCGATCATGTCTCTTTCAAGACATGACGGACTGAGCAGAAAATTTGCTGGCATTAGGTTGCCATTACTTTCTGTGGTAGACTGGTTGAAATCCAAGGCTATAAAACCTAAGCTGTTCTGCTATTTAACCCATAGCTGGAGGTAGAAGTGACGGACCAACAAATTCCACTAGAATTCGAACTCGGTTTTTCGATTTCTCTCTCCGAGCACAACGCATATCTCTCTCTCTCTCTCTCTCTTTCTGTCTGTCTGTCTGTCTGTCTGTCTGTCTCTCACTCTCTCTCTCTCTCTCTATATATATATATATAAACAATTTCAATTTCAATTTCAATTATATATATATATATAATTGAAATTGTTTTGATTTAAAATTAATTTAATTTACATTGTGACACGGAAATTTTCATGATTCGAGATTTTACCTCGTCATCAGGCAATGTTGACTTATTGTTTTAAAAATGATTGACATTTGAATGCATAAAACAGTACGCTTGTTATTTAAAGAGTTGATATGAATGGAAGGAGACAGCTAAATAAAACACACACACTCACACAATTATTTACGTTTTCACCCATTCATATCAACTCTTTAAATAACACGCATATTGTTTTATGCATTCAAATGTAAGTCATTATCGTTGTGATAATGACTTACATTTGAATGCATAAAACAATATGCGTGTTATTTAAAGAGTTGATATGAATGGGTGAAAACGTAAATAATTGTGTGAGTGTGTGTGTTTTATTTAGCTGTCTCCTAAAGTCAACATTGCCTGATGACGAGATAAAATCATCTCGAAACAGGAAAATTTCCGTGTCGCAATGTAAATTAAATTAATTTTAAATTTAAAAAAACGAATTTAATTATAATTGTATTATGTTCATATATGTTGTATTGAGCTCTTTATTAAGAAAGCAAGTGCCGGAGAATTTCTTCGTTCTCTTCACCTGGATATATATATATATATATATATATATATATATATATATATATATATAAGTAAATTATACCTAGTGAAACAGACAGATCTACCTAGGCTTCACCTAAACGGATCGTCAGGAAAAGAGAGCCAGCTTTCCCTGACGATCCGTTTAGGTGAAACCTAGGTAGATCTGTCGGTCTCACTAGGTATACTTTACTTATTCCGCTTTACCTAAATATTGAGCGCTTTTTTGTTAGTTGATTACTCGTGTCGGGTGTTTTTCTTTTGAGAGGGGAGGCTACGTTCTGACTCGGTCCATACTTTTTTGACTGATGTTCATGTACTTAGCGCTTTCTTTTTTAAAACCATTTTTTCTCTTCTCCGTAGATTCGTGGAAGGTTTTTCGAAACGAGTATAGTTATTATCTCTTATATATATATATATATATATATATATATATATAAGTAAAGAACAAGTAGGAAAAAGGTGTCTTTAATCGAACATGTTTCCCTTTTAAGAAGCTTCTTCAGAGATTTTAAAAGTGAAACATTTTAGATTATAGACACTTTTTCCTACTAGTTCTTTACTTATTCTATTCATCTTGTCGGATTCCGATCCATATTTCAACTCATATATATATATATATATATATATATATATATATATCACACTCCACCCACGTCTATTGAAGATAGTGAAGAGGCTCATCCCTTGTTTCCTGTTTAGGATGCGGTTTCCGGTCTTCTCTTTTCCAATCTTTTCACTCCTATGTAGCCCCCTGCACATCAGTGGCGTTTCCGCCTTGCTCGGGGCGATATGATTAAAAAAAAAAACAAGTAGGAAAAAGTGTCTTTAATCTAACATATTTCACTTTTAAGAAGCTTCTTCAAAGATTTTAAAAGTGAAAGGTTAGATTATAGGCACTTTTTCCTACTTGTTCTTTACTTATTCTATTCATCTTGTCTGATTCAGATCCATATATATATATATATGTGTGTGTGTGTGTGTGTGTGTGTGTGTGTGTGTGTGTGTGTGTGTGTGTGTGTGTGTGTGAGAAAAATTAAGACAGACGAGTTATTTCATGGTAATTCGGAAGTATAGGCTTATTTCAGGCGAGCAAAAATTTATTCAACGAAGAATTCTGTAGAATCCTTCGTTGAATAAAGACGGAAGCTGAAGATGGCTCGCCTGAAATAGGCCTATACTTCCGAATTACCATGAAATAACGCATCTGTCTTAATTTTTCTTATATTTGCTCTATATGTATTTATATGCATATATGTTTAGAGCTCTCGTAGAGAGTTATCCTACGATTATATGTAAAGGATACTCCTTTGGATTTTTCTATGTCCACAGGGCATGTTAATATATATATATATATATATATATATATATAATACTTTTTAGTTTAGAATTTAGAAATACTGAAGAGAAAACGACGTGAAACTAACCCCTTTGAGATAAAGAGAACCTGAACACTGCGCAGAAATAATTTGATTTGCACAAAATTGTTTCCTAGGCAAAAGAAGAAACATTAGATGAAATCAAAATGAAGCAATAACCTTGTACGCGATCTTTCAAAGCAGAAAACTATCTTTCGAAATAGGCTACTAAATATAACAAAATTTAAATAATAGCACACTCTGGTTGCCGCAACCGTTAAATAATATCTCGTAATTTTATCGCACAGTCTATTACTACTGTAGTGAAGCTGGTGTTTAATAAGTACTCAAAATATACGGACTTTGGCCGAATTTTTACACGATGAATTATATATGTAAGAAAAAGACAAAATTTATTGAGAACTGCAAAGGATAGGAAATTGTGGAGAGCCATGATCGCCAACGTTATGATGGCTCACGGTGCATAAAATAAGAAAGTTCGAAACAGCATGCGCATCATGGTTGATATACTCACAACGTTTCAACCATTATTCTCCCCAACCTTCTTCAGGTGACTTTTTATTCCATAACCTTTCCAAAACCCGAAACCTATTCTTTAATAAATCTACGCGGCTCGGTTTTTTCTTGTTTCATGCTTAAACTACATCAAGGGCCGGTTCAAGGTGCTGGTAACTCGGGGAAGGGCACCATCATGCCATCATGTCATGTGTTTAGGATCTTCTATAAATAAAGCTTATAAAAACATACTATACAGATTAAAATTCTATGTTCTCAGTAGAAAATGGTCTTGTAAAGAATATAGGTGTAAAAAGTGCCATAAAAATATTTGCAGATCTAAAGGCTAGAAAATTTTTTTTAGATAGGATAATTAATAGTTTTTAGTTTGTATTCATCTCCTTGGTTCTCTCCAGCTCGCTCGGACGTCATTGACCACAGGAATCACTTCTTCCGGCTTTATCTGAGCGACGCGTCTGATCACAATAGCCGCCTATTTCTCTCTGCTCATAATCAATGCAAGTGTGCCCTAAATTATGCCAAGCTGTTGTCTGCTGATAGAATCAAGAAACGTATAGCATCCTGCAAGTTCGGTTCGAAAGACTACTGTCGGCTCTGCAGAATTGCAGCAAACCCTCGATCACTCGCCTAATCAACCAATTTGATGTCCTATCATCCGCATCAGACAAAGTTGAGTGCTTTTCTCGCAAATTTTCTTCAAACTCCACACTTAACTCGTCTGGTGATCCTATACCTGACTTATCATCTAGGACTGAGGATTGAGGCTCAGTTAAATGATGTATATATACCCACCTCTCTGGTCTCTAAGATAATTTATAAGTTTGACTCCCATAAGGCAAGCGGAGGTGATGACATTCCAGTCATCGTCCTAAAGAAATGGGCCCCTGAACTCTCTCCTGTCCCCTTCAAACACTTTAACTATTGCCTCGCTGCTTCATGCTTTCCAGCTTGTTGGAAGTCTTCCTCTGTAGTTCCTGTTTTTAAAAACTCTTGGTAGTTCTCTGATCCCTTATTATCACCCTATTAGTTTCTTACGTACGTTTTCGAAGAAAACTTACGTAAAAAACGTACTTACGTAAGAGACTAATAGATGGACAGAGGATGTGAGCAGTGATGAGGTGTTGGAAAGAATGAAAATGAAAAAGAAATTAATATTGAGCATCAGGAAGAGACAACTAAAGTTCCTAGGACATGCAATGAGGAAGGACGGCTTGGAGAACATGATACTAACAGGCCAGATAGAGGGGAAAAGAGACAAAGGAAAGCAGCGGATAACATATTTGCAGGGCATGAGCAGGTAGATGACAGAGCCACCAGGGATAGGGAGATGTGAAAGGCCATGATCGTCTACGGCCTGAAAGGACAAGGCCCATAGAAGAAGAAGAAGTCTCTTACAGCTTTTGGCAAAGTGTTCGAGGCTATTCATCAATGCTGTAATAATATTCTCACATCCCACAACTTACTCTCTGACAAGTAGTATAGCTTCCGCTTTGTCAGGTCTACTGCTGATATGCTAATAGACATCACCGGATATATATACCAGGCTCTTGATAAGAACGGTGAAGCCTGAGCTGTTAATTTGGATATCTCGAAAGCGTTTGAAAAGATTTGGCACACTGGCCTTCTGTGCAAACTACAGAGGTACAGTATTTTTTAACAATTGTTCGATTTAATACAATCGCTTCTATGAAATCGCAAAATGAAGTTTGTTTTAAACGAGTATGCTTCCAAACCTCTTCATACGAACGTGGGACACCTCGGCGTGACGTAATGGTTAGCAATCTTGTCTCGTTAGAACCTCTTACAACTGAGTAGTGAGTTCGATCCTCACCGAGTGCCCCTTCCTTTCGGCCTTGTGCAAGATTTAAGCTACGCTTAGAAAATTATCCATACGAACGTGGGCATCCCACAAGGCTATATCCTAGAATCTACGTTTTTCCTGATCTTCATCAATGATCTTCCTGATTAAATCAGTTTACCGGTAGGCATCTATGCAGATGACACCAGCATTCACTGAGAAATTCAAAAGGAAATCTGCTAAGATTGATAAAGTAAACCTCGCTGCTGCTTTTGGAAAGAACCTCCAATCTGAAATAAGTAAGAAATGGCTCATTTTTTTTTAATCATTTCACCCCAAGCAAGGCATTTCACTGCCACTGTTGCGCAGGGGGTTACATAGGAAAAACTGACGAGAAAGAGTGGTTAGGGGGTTACATAGGGGAAAGTGATGAGAAAGAGTGGTTAAGGGGTTACATAGGGGAAAGTGATGAAAATGAGTGGTTAGGGGGTTACATAGGGGAAAGTGATGAGAAAGGGTGGTTAAGGGGTTACATAGGGGAAAGTGATGAAAAAGAGTGGTTAGGGGGTTACATAGGGGAAAGTGGTGAGAAAGAGTGGTTAGATATAGAATATGTCAGAAGGAGTGTGATAGACGGGTAAGGATACCGAGGATGAGGGTTGGGTAGATGGGAAGAGTGGTTGAGAGAATGGGTGCAAGTTAGTGTGTTAGGAGGTGTCTCTTGACCTTACATTTAAACTCCTGCAGATTGTAGCTGTCGGGGAAGCAAGTATACGGAAGGGAATTCCACAGGCGGGAAGTGCGACAAAAGAAGCTGTTGAAGTAGAAATTGCGGTTACATTTTATCGGTTTCACTGTAAATGGGTGGGATCTAGTTGCTAATCTAGTATCTCGTGCAAATTCATACCTAGGGGGCACCAGTGATCTAAGTTCATCGGAGCAGAAGCCGTGAAAGTATTTATAGTAGAGACGCAGGGAAGCTACGTCGCGCCGCTGAGAGAGTGACTGCAGCCGGCCTGCCAAGTCGGTATCGATCACATTACAGTTTCTCCGTTGTATTTTGTCAATAACCCCGAGGAGAATAGCAGGGGTACCTGACCAGATGTGGCAGCAGTATTCAATACACGGGAGGATGGTAGATTTATAAATGTACAGGATATATTCAGACGGGAAAAACTTTTGGGCCTTGCACAGAGAACCGACTTTCATAGCAGCGAATTTAGCAATGTTTCCAAGACGAAGCTGCTCTCTCTTAACCAACATAAAAATAAACTTCGTGCCTTCTGTCATTGTGATTGCCGTTGATTTCCCAGAAAGCAACGCACTGTGCATTCTTGGCTTCACTCTCTCAACGAACAAGGGGAACAACTTTATCAAGTTAATAGCAACATCTACCGCTAAGAAGATTGGGTCACAGTGTCGAGCCAGGCAGTTCTCGTTAGAATCAATCTTGCACATTTATAATTCTACCATTCGTACGTGCACTGAATACTGTTGCCATGTCTGGTCGGGTACTACTGCTATTCATCTTTAGGTTATCGTCAGAATCAATCTAGCACATTTATAAATCTACCATTCGTCCGTGCATTCAATACTGTTGCCATATAGGGTCTGGTGCTCCTGCTATTCATCTTGAATCAATCTTGCACATTTATAAATCTACCTGTCGTCCGTGCATTGAATACTGTTAGCATATAAGGTCGGGTGCTCCTGCTATGCATCTTGAGGTTCCCGTCAGAATCAATGTTGCACATTTATAAATCTACCTGTCGTCCGTGCATTGAATACTGTTGCCATATCTGGTCGGGTGCTCCTACTTCATCTCGAGCTTCTCAACAAAAGCAAAAGGAGGATCTGCAATGTAATCGATTATGACTTTGGCGGTTCGACTTCACTCACTCACCGAAGGGATGTGGCTTCTTTCTGTCTCTTCTACAAATATTTTCTCGACTTCTACACCGACGAGCTTCTTTCCCTTGTGCCACGACCACATGAATTTACTCGTTTTACTAGATTGGCATCTAGGTCCCACTCTTTTACCGTCAAAATAGTCACATCTAACCCTCACTTCTACTCTACTAGTTTCTTTTCTCGCACTTTCCGCGCGTGGAACTCTCTCCACATACCTGCTCCTCTGGTAGCTACGATCTCCAACAGTTTAAATGTAAACATCAATTGCCCTTTTCTATCTTCATGGTTCCCATCTTTCTCTTACCCTTTCTCTGACATCCCGTGTACCTCGTTTTTTGTTTGTTTGTTTGTTTTTTCTGGCTCTCTGGTTCTCTCAGGGTTTGGAAGGTATTGTGGGGACCTACACCTTTATAATATGGCTACCAACTCTGAGTAGGAGTCCCTGAGTAGTAGTCACAGAGTGAGTAAGTCAGGACGCCTGCGAGAGAAAGTACTCTCCAGTCCACGTTTATCTTTGTACTACGTTTTTCGAGAATATACTGTTCAGTATATCCGAGTCCGTGTTATCTTTCTATGGCCTTTCGGCCATAACAGAAGGGTAACAGGAGAAGGGGTGTTAAGAGCTACAAGGGATGATGAGATGTGGGAGGCCAAGATCACCTCTGTCCTGGAGGTACACAGCACATAGAACAACAAGAAGAATAACTGATAAATGTGGAAAATAACATTGAAGGAAGGGAGAATTATAGAAACACACTCAACATACCTAGATTTTGTCATAACGATTAAGGAACCGGAACAAGAAAAAGTCTACGAATAGAATTCAGCAAAGGAAATCGATTAAAACATACACAAATAAGAAAAAAAAGTGTTTAAAAATGTTATAGTGGAACATCCTGCCATCCCCGAGAATAGAATGCTCTACGTTATAAAAGACGGTAACATGCGGTACGAGAGGGCAGGTCTTTGGCGAAGGCATTCACTATTCAATCGTCGATTCCGCTCCAACCCGTGGCTAGCCTATATGTGTAATATTGTTAATTGTACCTACGAGAAATCGGGGAGCTGAGTTCGAATTCCAGTTGAATTCATTGCATTCACTTACGCGCAAATACCCTTGGGAAAGGTATTAATCCATTTCTTCCTTCTAGTTATGGGTTAAATAACAGGACAGATTGGGTCCTATAGCCTTGGCTGGCAACCAGTCTACCGCAGAAAGCAATGGCAACCTACTGCGGGATAATCTTCTGCCCAGTCAGTCATGTCTCTTTCGAGACATGATCGCCCAAGCGTGTTTCATGTATGGCACTTAACTGACTGACCTTAGTACAATAAATCTGTATTTCTTATTCCTGGTGTGGAGTTCCATTCTTCAACTTATCATTTTATACTGTATTCCTTTCCGGATATATAAAAAAGAATGCTGCAAAAGTGTTTGGATGTTAAATACCGACATGACTTTAAAAAAAACAACAGAATATCAACTATAAACACTTCGGATGTCCCTGTGGTGCATTACCGTATAAACCTACCATTCGTCTGTGAATTGGATACTGTAGCCACGTGTGGTCTGGTGCTTCAGTTAGATATCTCGAGATTCTTGACAAAATCCAGTGAAGGATCTGTAACGTAATCGATCCTGAAAGTGGCTTCTCTCTGTCTTCTCTACAAATATGTTCATGTCAACTTCTCTCACGAAAATTTTATTCCCTGGTTCCCGGAGAACATGAATGCCTTTCGGCCATAACAGAAGAGTAACAGGAGAAGGGGTGTTAAGAGCTACAAGGGATGATGAGATGTGGGAGGCCAAGACAAAATCCAATGAAGGATCTGTAACGTAATCGATCCTGACAGTGGCTTCTCTCTGTCTTCTCTACAAATATGTTCATGTCAACTTCTCTCTCGAGATTTTTATTCCCTGGTTCCCGGAGAACATGAATGCCTTTCGGCCATAACAGAAGGGTAACAGGAGAAGGGGTGCTAAGAGCTACAAGGGATGATGAGATGTGGGAGGCCAAGATTGGCTATAGAACCCAATATGTCCTGTTATGTCAACTAGGTCCCACCGTTTTACTGTTGAAATAGCTAAATGCAACCGCCACCTCTGCTCCAACAGTTTCTTTTATCGCACTTCTTACCTGTGGAACTCTCTTCCGTTTTCTTTTCCCTGATAACTACACACTTCAAAAATTGAAATACAACGTCAATCGCCATCTTCTATCAACTTGAACCCTGTTAATATTGTTTGTCTTTCTTTCAATCATCCCTATTCTCAGTCTTCTCTTTCATTTCGCTCTTTGTAATCCCTTGCGTTCTCGTGGCATTACCACCTTACTTGGGGTGAAATGATAAAAAATATTTCATTGGAGCATTGCTGGCATTAAGCTAATAAATGGCACAACGAGAAATCCAGCGCATGCATTATCCTAAGGCTGATGTTGATCGCTGTATGTGTCCTGATCAGAAGGAGGTAGAGGATTAGTTCAACTAGAACTGTCTTGCTAAACTACAACAATCGGTCTTCAAAGATATCTGAAAACTACATAAGATTAGACGATGTTTTGTGTCAAAGAACTTGAAAGGACTAAGAAACTTCATTGAGTCATAAAGAAAGTCAAAATATTCAAAATAGAATTTCAAGTAGGTGAAGAGGTGCAAAGAAACCATAACACAACTACGGTGACGGCAAAGAACCAACTGTAGAAACGATGGCAAGAAAACTCTTTTCATGGTCATTAGGATCATCTTCACCCAGGAAGAAATATGTAAAAATGCGAGAGTTACCAGATCAAATAATAATGATTTCATGAATTCATAGATACTGGTCATTATGTAGATGGGTGACCGCTTAGTAATAACAGTTGCTGTAAGCTTGTATGCGGGAATCGTGTTAATCAAAGACCTAAGTTCGTTTTCTAGCCAGGTGTTACATTTACATGCGCAAATAACCTTGGGTGATCAAGAATCGAAAAGAGATATAATCGCCCAAGCGTCTCACGTATTGAGCCCTCAAAAAAAAAATAGCCCATTTCTGTCCATAAATCTAAAGGAGACTAACATCCAGTAAAAATAACCTTCACAGCGCTAAGAAAAATAATATTTTTCAATAAACAAATGAAAAGCTATTTTTGCTTTGTTGTAGAAGGTCGAAGCAGCCTATTTTGAAATGCGTTTCAAGTTGAATGGAATACATTGTTTGGATCTAGTCAACGATCAGCATTGAACCTGATCAAATGGACGACCGCTGAGTAACACAGAGTACAGTAAGCAACTCTAGCAGATAGAAATATCAAGACATACATGCCAATTAAACTTACCCCGCTGTCATTGTCATTTGGTCAATTTTCTTAATATTCCTTTAACAAGTGGGAATCTGAAAGAATAAAAAAATGACAAAAATTATGATTAAAACCATGCTTGTGGGTTTATATGGAAATTAAAATCAGTTTAATGATTAATAATAATTTATCTACAGACAGCTGAAAAACCTTTACCTAGTAGTCGGCAGATGCTTTCTTGGTTGATAATAACCGACATGATTTAACATTTATAACTAGCAGTCTAGCCCGCCGTTGCTCGGGTGTAATGAAAGCTTTAAAACTAATCCATGGTTCTGGAGCTCAGACTCTTTGGACGTTAGCACGACAGATTAAAAAGCAATTGTTGTTTCCAGTTAAAGCGAAACCGTAGACTGAAAGAAAAATGAATGGATGTAAGTCAAATTTTGATTTCCTGCTATCGATATCAAATAAGTTTTTTTCGTCGTAAACTGAATTTTGAAGGCTAAATAAGTCCTCTGAGTAAATGGTATCATGGCTGAGACTAAGAACTACAATTATGCCTACTTAGAGCCAAACCCGAAGCAAAAACCAAAATAAAAAGGTTGAAAACCTGATTTTGATCAGACCCGATAGGATATCGGGGAATCGATTTCCAATATCAGAGTCAAATAAGTCATCCAAGGATAAACTAACCTAAGTAAGTCCATGAAAACTTAACGTACCCATCGGGAGTAAAATTGGAGGAAATGAGCTATATTGGTGGCTGAATATCGGTTTTTGATCAGATTCGATAGAATATCGGGGGTATCGATTTCTGATATCGGAGAAAAGAAGTCGTCTGAGAAAATCTACTAATGCTTGAGACTAAAAACTCTAATTTTATCAATTTAGAGCAAATTCTTCAGCAAGAACCACGATAAAAGGGCGGTGTAATGGCTAGCAAGCTTGCCTTGCTATAACCTATTACAACTGAGTAGTGAATGTTTTGAATTTAATGTCCACTTTTATCACTGCAAGCAAGGCAGAACTACCACTGGTGAGCAGGGGGTTACATTAGAGGTGAGTGATGAGAAAGATGAACAAGTTACAGACATGTCAGAGAATGAGTAAGAAAAGGAAGAGAATACAAGTGTGAAGAGGGCTGCATGAGATTAGAGTTGAAAGGAAGAAAAGCTGATACAAGGGTTGTCAGGGAAATGATGCGAGTCAAGGAGATAAGAGATGGCAATTGACATCGCATTTAAATTCTTGGTGATTGTAGCTGTCAGGGAAGCAAGTATACGGAAGGGAATTCCACAAGCGGTAAGTGCGAGCAAAGAAGTTGTTAGAGTAGAAGTTGCGGTTATATTTGATTGGTTTCACTGTAAAAGAGTGGGACCTAGTGGCTAGTCTAGTAGCTCGACTAAATCCATGCAGGGCGGGCACCAGGGAGCTAAGCTCATCGGAGCAGAAGCTGTGAAAGTATTTGTAGAAGAGACAGAGGGAAGCCACATTACGTTGGTGAGAAATTGACTGGAGCTGAGATGCCAAGTCGGGATCTATTACATTACAGATTCTTCGTTGGATTTTGTCAAGAAGCCCAAAATGAATAGCAGGGGCACCCGACCAGCTGTAACAGCAATATTCAATGCACGGGCGGATGAAAGATTTATATATGTGCAAGATGGATTTAGACGTGAAAAACTTCTTAGCCCTACAAAGGGAACCAATCTTCCAAGCAGCAGATTTAGCTATGGATTCAATGTAGTCATTCCACTTGAAGTAGATTGATAGATTTAAGCCGAGGAGGCGCAGTGTTTTGCTTTCAGAGAGACTAGCCTGATCCATTCTGATGGTGGGGGGTGGGGGAAGGAGCAGTTGTTATAATTAATATGGAAAAACTGAGTGCCAAAGTAAGCAAAGAGAGGGATGATGAAATAATTGGTAAATTTGAACTAGTAACCAGCAACAAACTCGAAGATGTCCTCTTGTGCAAAGCAAATAACTAATTAGTAGCCAGCAACTAGTTTCAAAAGCATTTAAGACGAATCTGGACATAAAGACGGCAAAGAAGAGAAACAAATCGATTACATAAATATCAACAAGAGATTCAGTAATGCTGTTTTACACGGGAAAACGTATCCAAATGCCGACTGTGGAAGCAACCACTTTCCACTGATATGTCCACTTAGAGTGAAACTATTGAAATTGCAAAGGCCCAAAGCAACATCGAAATTTCAATACGACAGACACTTGAACGACCCGAATCGGGAGGAAAAACATATGGACAATGTAAAAAACAGTTTCGATGAACAAAAGGAAAATAAAATCTCGAAGTGGGACACATTAAATGAAGCAATAGTTACATCAGCAATCCGAGAGGAAAATGGACAAAGAAAAAATATTTAGATGACAGATAAAATTCTCAATATTCATGAAAAGGAAGCAAAAAACAATGCCAAGATACGGCACAGAGTATAAGACATTACACAAAGAAATAAGGAGAATATTCATTGAGACTAAAGAGGAACAACTGAACGAAAAATGTACAGCAATAGAAAGAATGAATTTGACAGATGAAGCAGATAGGCTTAAAAAAATAAGAGAAATAACAGGACAAAAGACATTCAGATCAACAGAATCTATGAAAGAAATTAGAGAAAGAAAAAAATACTTCAGAGATTGGAACGAATGCATCGGAGGACACTTCCACGGCGAAAAAGAAACAACCAATAATTCACAGAAATATCAACGAACCGGAAATATTAAACTCTGAAATGTAATCTGCACTGGAATGTGTGCTGTGGTGCAATGGATATCGGCTCGGAACGACAAATCGAGGAGCCGTGTTCGAATTCCAGTTGAATTCGTTGCATTCACTTACGCACAAATACCCTTGGGTAAAGGCATTAATCCCCTTATTCCCTCTAGTTATGGGTTAAATAATAGGATAGATTTGTTTTTTTGTAGCCTTGGTCGGCAACCAATCTACCTCAGAAAGTAATGGTAACCTCCTGCGGGAAAATCCTCTGCCTAGTCAGTCATGTTTTGAAAGGGACGTGATCAACCAAGCCTGTATCACGTATGGCACTTAACTGGCTGAGTGAATATAATAGTTGAAAACATGAACAAGGCTTCTACTGGGTATAAAGCGGGGGATCAGTTTTATATTGTTATGAAGTAATAAATAGATCCCCCACTAATTACTACTTAGTAATATAATTTATCTCTTCCCCCTCTACCTATGGAGTCAAATAATAGGACAGATTGGGTTCTGTAGCCTTGGCTGGCAACCAGTCTACCGCAGCAAGCAATGGCAAGCTACTACAGGATAATCTTCTGCCCAGTCAGTTATGTCTCTTTCGAAACGGGATCACCTAAAGCGTGTATCACGTATGGCACTTAACTGACTTACTGAGTCTGCACTGGCCAAATTAAACAGAAAAAAACGACAGGGCCAGACGGAATTGTAATTGAAATGCTGGAAACATTAGATGATTTCAGCAAAGACAAGATTATAGAAATAACAAAAGAAGAACTCCAACAATGTTGATAAACCGAAAGACATAAGTAGTTCTATTTTCACAGCACCGCCGAAAAAGCAAAATGCAAACGAATATGAACAAAATCCGTCTACTGAGCTTCGTAACGAAACTTATTTTGAGAATGTTCGAATTCCAGTTGAATCCATTGTATTCACTTACGCGCAAATACCCTTGGGAAAGGTATTAATCCGTCTCTTCCTTCCAGTTATGGGTTAAATAGCAGGACAGATTGGGTTCTATAGCCTGACTGACTGAATATAATAGTTGGAATCATGATTAAGGCTGATACTGGCCATAAAATGGGGGATCAGTTTTATATTGTTATGAAGTAATAAACTGATCCCCCACTATTTACTACTTAATAATATAATACAATACTTCCCCTTCTACCCATGAGTCAAATAACAGGACAGATTGGGTTCTATAGCCTTGGTCGGCAACCAGTCTACTGCAGAAAGCAATGGCAACCTACTGCGGGATAATCTTCTGCCCAGTCAGTTATGTCTCTTTCGAGACATGATCGCCCAAGCGTGTATCACGTATGGCACTTAACTGACTGACTGATGAATAGAACACGTATCAGAATAAGACCGAAAATAAACAAGATTCGTTCGGGTTCGTCAAAGACACTGGAACAAGGAATGGGATATTTACGCTCATAACGTTATCAAAAACAGAAATACAAATACAGAAGGATGTGTACCTGAGCTTTAAAGTTCAACCAGTGTTTGGGAGCACCCCTTTTTGCACATAAGAATGGACTCGCTTGATGTGTATACAGAGTACAGCAGGGGTTGTCCCCGGCCTTCGGGTGGGGGTCACCAAATTACGACCGAATAAGACCAGTTTAAGACCAGTTTAGACCGGTTTTGAATCTATCCACTGCGGTGGATAGGTAACATTTTGACCAGTACCTGGGCGTACGCGCTCAGGTTCCTCGCATTAAAAAAAAACCTTGTGTCACATCTCTCTCAAGTGGAGGAGAAGGGTAAATATTGGAGTTGAGTAGTTGTATCGCCGCTAGTTGGTCAGTAAGAATAGGCACTCATTACTCGGACATACTTCACTACAAGACTGTATATATTGATTCCTACTAACAGTATTCCTAGTATTCCTGAATTGACTAACCCGTGTTCCAGTTTGTATATTTTGTTCAATATAACTTACATTTTCTATCTCCATACTTGCTTTTGTTATTTATTATTTTGTGTGGTTTCTCAACAAGAATCTCAACAAGAATCCACAACAACCAGGGTCCGCCACAAAGATCTGCTAGAACTGTCAGGCAACCTTGACATATTTGGGGAGGATATTAAGATAATCTAGAACCTATACTGGCAGCAAACCGGATAGAAGATCAGTTTAGCTGATATACAAAAATATAAGGAGCTATATCATTCAACCGATTCAGCGAGGCTATTCTGAGAGAATTAGAAGTCCTACAAGGATTCATGACTGACGATCACAGTTTTAACAGCATAACATATGCAGATGACACAGTGTTGATAACAGACAAGAAAAAAAACTGCAAAAACTTCTACGGAAGGTAGTGAAGGTATTATGGTGCCCTCCTACGAGGAATGGACTCTTCCTCTTGTTATATGTAATCACCTGCTAGAGTAATGACCTAGTCGAGGCTCCGCTGAAGGGTAGAGTCTCGTCTGGTGAAAATTAGACAGAAATTTTTGGCCTGGCTATATGGCCCGGATTGCCCACATTAAAAAGGCATGTGCCACATTTTGCCTTAAGTGGGAAGGCGAATAAATATTGCAGTTAACGAAGGCACTTAACGGAGCAGTTAACGGCAGTTGACGTCAGCTAGTAGTCAGGCAATAAGCAGCGTAATAATACCTTCGGACTTATTTATTTCTAGTTACTTATTAGTAACACCTCCTTTAAATATTTTGTTTCTTGTTATACTAATACACTGTTTAGAACCTACCTTCTTCTTCCGTGTCTTACTTCCGGCACAAACCGGTCACTACAACTTTGCGGCAAAGTTTCGCCACAACTCCACAACAAAATGGCGGCGAAGATCCACAACAGATGAAAATCAAGAAGAAAGGACAACATACCAACTACAAGAAGACAGAATGCATGGTCACTAACAAAATGATGAGTTAAAAATGCAAATTACAAATCAAAGATACCAAAATCAAACAAGTACAATAATTTAGATATCTAGGAAGTGTTTCCTTGCCTTCACTTACGCACAAATACACTTGGGAAATATATTAATCCGTCTCTTCCCTCCACCTATGGGTTAAGTAATAGGACAGATTAGATTCTCTAGCCTTGGCTAGCAACCAGTCTACCGCAGAAAACAATGGCAACCTGCTGCGGGATAATCTTCTGCCCAGTCAGTCATGATCGCCCATCACGTATGGAACTTGACTAACTGTTTAACAGAGAATGGGGTATGCGACATTGAAGCCCGAAGGCACATTGGGAGAGTCAAAGATGCATTTCAAAAACAAAACAGAAAAATTTCGTTAGAAACAAAAGAATACTAAACTGTTAGTGATAGCTGTCCTCCTACATGGCAGCGAATTCCGGACAATCTCCTCAAAGATGAAGAATAGACTCGAAGCAACAGAAATGTGGTTCTACAGAAGGATGTTGAGAATAGCATGGACAGAACATGTAGGCAACGACGAAATTTTAGAGAGAATGAAAACATAAAGGAAACTCATACTTAACATCGGAAAAAGATACATAACGGCACATAATGAGGAAAGAGGGCTTGGAAAACCAGATACTCATAGGACAGATTGAAGGCAAGAGAGATAGTGGAAATGAACGCATAGATTACTTAGAGAGTTTGAGCGAATGGATGCCGGAACAAGGTTTATAAGAAAAGCGAAAGGAGAGAATTTAATAAGTGTTGTGAGTTCGCACGAGATCCTAGATTGGCAACTAGGTCCCACCCTTTTACAGTGAAGCCGATGAAATGTAACCGCAATTTCTACTCCAACAGCTTCTTTTTTCGCACTTCCCGCCTGTGAAATTCCCTTCCGCATGCTTGCTTCCCCGACGGCTATAACCTCCGGGAGTTTAAATGTAATTTCAATAGACACCTCCTAACAGACTAACCCTTCCATTCTCTTCAACTCTCCCCACTATGTACATCCTAACACGTCTATCGCCTGTGTAACCCCTGCGCTATAGTGGTAGTGGAATGCCTTGCTTGGGGTGACAAAAAAAGGGGCTACAAAGAACAGGAAATTGTGGAGAACCCCGATCGCCAACATCCTGAGAGGGGGCCAGGCACATAAAGAAGTCAGCAGAAGGTCTCAGTAGTAGTAGTAGTAGTACTAATAGTAGTACAGTTCATAATAGTAGTAATATGACGTTGAGAAGAGGAAGAGTGATGTTGAGCCTCTGCTAACAACCAACTGTGAGTTGCTTACTACTTTCCCCACGAAGAAGTGAAGCACGAAAAGAAATCGATATTTATATAACAACAAAGTGAATAGCCGCTTAGTCAGTTTTCAAAAGAAATACAACTTCTCAAACGCCAACTCGAGTCAAGCCAAATGAAGGTAAGTAAGGCGAAAAAGAAACGTACCCCTTTTTAAAGGCCAGACAACATACAGAAACTAACAAAACCAAAAAAATAACGCCTGACGTAAAACGCTAACCAGCTAACCACCCCAATAGACTATTCGCGTGTGTAATGTGTTCGATCTTCGCGACGTGCGCATATCTTATGGCCTTGTTCCAGACTAAGGTAACAGTTGTGGCCTATTAGGGCCAGGAAGAAAGACACAGAAACAAGAAGGTACGTTCAACCAGTGTATCAGAATAACAGAACATATATACAAAGTGATAGTGTTAGTGGATGTACGTTGTGGTGCAGTAGATAGTGACTCGGAACGACAAATCGGAGAGCCGAGTTCGAATTCCAATTGAATTACTTGCATTCACTTACGCACAAATACCCTTGGGAAAGGCATTAATCCGTCTCTTCCCTCTAGTTATGGGTTAAATAATAGGACAGATTGGGTTCTATAGCCCTGGCAGGCAACCAGTCTACCGCAGAAAGCAATGGCAACCTACTGCGGGATAATCTTCTGCCCTGTAAGTCATGTCTCTTTCGAGACATGATCGCCCAAAGCGTATATCACGTATGACACTCAACTGAGTGAATCGTGTTAGTACGGATGTGCGTTGTGGTGCAATGGATATCGACTCGGAAACACAAACCATGGTACCGAGTTCGAATTCCATTTGAATTCCTTGCATTCACTTACGCACAAATACCCTTGGAAAATGTATTAATCTGTCTCTTCCCTCCAGTTATGGGTTAAATACTAGGTTCTCTAGCCTTAAAGTAATGGCAACGTACTGCGGGATAATCTTCTGTCCAGTCAGTCATGTCTTTTTCGAGACATGATCGCCCAAAGTGTTTATCACGTATGGCACTTAAATGAATAGTGTTAGTAGTCAGCAAATAGAAGTGTATGTCCGAACTGTACAGTTACACAGCGTCTCGACTGACTCACGACTGCCTCACGACTGCCTCTTGACTGCCTTCCTGGAAGTTACGCAGGTTAGTATTATATGAAAGAGGAAGAGTCCATTCCACTGTAGATAGGCACTATAATAATAACTAGCAGGAAATATGGGTTAACACGATGGATAACAACATGTTCTCGCGAGACTCCTCGTTTGTGTAGAGTATTCCATCCGTCCCGATGGTGGAGCAGCTCTTGTAGGTTTACACCAGACAAGGGTAAGCTTTGTAAATATCAAGCTGCTCCTCCACGAGGTCATGTTCAGCAAACTAGTACCGACTACCTATCGTTCAATTAACACTCCTCCCCGGTATTTTGATGTTCATCCCTTGTTTCGTGTTTAGGATTGGGTTTTTGATTTATTTTAAAGTCTACTTTAAATCTATACTCCTAACAACCCCGCTAGAAATCTGAAATTTATGCTATTTATTTATTTATTTAGAAGATAGGTTCCCTCTCTCATCCGGTTCACATTTCTTTCCTGCCTTTTGAACTGGAGTAGAGGTTTTATACCTTGTTTCGTGCTTAGGACTGTGTTTCCAGTTACTTGAAAAGTCTTCTTTTTTTCACACCTGAAAGCGACGCTGGTTGCTCTCAATAATCAAACATTTCTTCTCTCAATATTTGCGTCACTTTCTAACGAATATTTTATTCCGTGTCTACACCTTTACACAGACAAAATAAGTTTTCGCCCACTCAAATTAATCTTTCGCCCATTCAAATTAATCTTTCGCCCATTCAAATTAATCTTTCGCCCACTCAAATTAATCTTTCGCCCACTCAAATTAATCTTTCGCCCATTCAAATTAATCTTTCGACTACTTAAATTAACCTTCTGCTCAGTCAAATGAATATTCTGACAACTCTAATTAATCTTCTCTCCAGACAAAATATTCATCCGACTACTCAAATTAATCTTTCGACTATTCAAAGTCATCTTCCGACTACTCAAATTTATCTTCTGCCTAGTCAAATTAATCTTCTAACAACTCAAATTAATCTTTCACCCAATCAAATTAATCTTTCACCCAAGCAAAAAATAAAAATGAATCTTTCACCTAAGCAAAAAAGAAAAAAAGAGTTAAAAGATTGGAAAAGAGAAAGCCGGAAACCACATCCTAAACAGGGAACAAGGGATGAGCCTCTTCACCTGTTCAATAGACGTGGGTGGAGTGTGAACCGAGCGATAGTTTAGTCTATTTCACCCAATCAAATTAATCATCCAACTGCTTAAATTAATCTTCTGACCAATCAAATTAATCTTCCGACAACTCAAATTAATCTTCTACTAAGTCAAATTGATCTTCCCAGTCACATGATCAAATTAATTTTATTTATTCATAACTTTGTTGATTTTGAATTTTAAATTTATATTACACAGTATTAATAACGTATTTACTTGTAAAACTATAAGTAAGATGACATCTGTCGTTCTTCATCTGAACATTCCGATGCATCCAATAGTACTGATCCAAATATCCGTAAAAGAGAACCCAAGCATGGCGTCTGGAGGGGAAAGTACATGAAACTTGATCCCGCTGCCAAAGAACGAGTGCGGATGGCTGCCAAGGATGGTGTTGACTGGAAGGATGTGACGAAGAACAATGGGATAAATCAGAAGACCGCAAAGGGGCTTATTCGCAGTGACTATGGGTAACCAGTGCGTAGAGGTGGGTTTCAGCACAGAAAAGTCCAGCCCGAATATGAAGAATATTTACTGAAAAAATTGTTAGAAAATCCTGCAGCCACCCTAAAGTTACCGAAGCAAAATCTGATTAACAAGTTCAATCTCAATGTGGGTACAAGTGCCATTGAAAGAAACTTGGACTCAACATTGATTACTGTCAATAAGGCTATCAACCAGCCAGATATCATGAATAGTGACCACAAACTACAAGGAGCCTGGAAGAAATTGATCTTCTAGGACGAGACTTTTCTTTCAGACGTTTCTTAACTCGTGCACCAAGGGGTTTTAGAGCAGTGCTTCCCCTTCCATCGTCGAAGGGATCAAGCATCCACATTCTGGGTTTGATGAGTCATACAAGTTTAGTGGCTTGGAACTAGAGGTTGGAGTCACTGAAGAAGCATATATACGGAGAATGGTTGTTGGTGTAGAGCCAGAGACGAGCATGGCACTATTTTGGCAAGCACAGTTGTGATTATTGATAATGCGTCAGCACATTCTCAAGCTGAGCATTACATTAGGGGTGCTACCGATCTTGAGGGGGTCATTAACCTACGCTTGGCCCTTTATAGTTGCGTACTCAACCTCTTTAATCTATTGAGGTCATCTATGAAGGCTGATATAAAAAGGCTCCATGCGTCAAGATTTGAACAGATGGTGCAGCAGCAACCCCCTGAGGGCGTGTCAAAGGTGGGTGCACAAATTGTGGTATGTCAAAAGTTCAAGTGATGATGCGATTCCGACGGCTACCATGCCCAAGTGCCTCTCGTGGTACAACCATGCGGTGCGGTATTTCCAGGGTTGTCTCGCTCATGGGGATCTCCCAGTAAGTGTGTAACTTTCTCAGGATTTGTTAATTTCTCATTGTTTTGTAATAAATTTAGAATGAGCGTACTTTTTTATTAATTTGACTGGGCGAAAGATTAATTAAGCACTACTAAGCAAGGAATGGAGTTCATATACCCCAGTGATTGTAATAAAGGGTTCGGTTCGAAATTCCTAACACCTGATGAAGGCCAGAGCGCACAACAGCCGAAACGTCATACAAATGGCAAAAAAAAAATGAGGACAATAGTCCGAATAATGTAAATACTGGAAATACTACCCCATTTCAGAAATATAAACAAAAATAAACAAACGACAATGTTTAACCTTCATGTTCGCAAAAACACGACGCGTCAAAAGGACAGTCATTCCTTTGACACCGCTATTATTGCATACACTTTTGAATCATTCGGCAATTTTTACTTATAAAATTAAGAAAATACGATAACCAAGTAGAATTTTTTTTTTTAATCATATCACCCCAAGCAAGGCAGTAACGCCACTGATGCGCAGCGGGCTACGTAAGAGTAAAATATTGGAAAAGAGAAAGCCGGAAACCACATCCAGGGAACAAGGGATGAGCCTCTTCACCTGTTCAATAGACGTGGGTGGAGTGTGAACCGGGCTATAGTTTAGTCTATCTACACCAATTGTAAAAAAAAAGAGTGAAAAGATTGGAAAAGAGAAAGCCGGAAACTACATCCTAAATAGGGAACAAGGGATGAGCCTCTTTACCTGTTCAGTAGACGTGGGTGGAGTGTGAACCGGGCGATAGGTAGATCTATCTACTCCAATTGAAAAAAAAAAGAAAAGAGTAAACAGATTGGAAAAGAGAAAGCCGGAAACCACATCCTAAACAGGGAACAAGGGATGAGCCTCTTTACCTGTTCAGTAGACGTGGGTGGAGTGTGAACCGGGCGATAGGTAGATCTATCTACTCCAATTGAAAAAAAAAAGAAAAGAGTAAACAGATTGGAAAAGAGAAAGCCGGAAACCACATCCTAAACAGGGAACAAGGGATGAGCCTCTTCACCTGTTCAATAGACGTGGGTGGAGTGTGAACCAGGCGATAGTTTAGTCTATCTACTCCAATTGAAAAAAAAAAGGAGTGAAGAGATTGAAAAAGAGAAAGCTGGAAACCATGTCCTAAACAGGGAAGAAGGGATGAGCCTCTTCACCTGTTCAATAGACGTGGGTGGAGTGTGAACCGGGCGTTAGTTTAGTCTATCTACTCTAATTGAAAAAAAAAGAGGGTAACATTTTATAAAGAAATGTATTGAAAAGAAATATTTTATTAAAACTTTGTAAAATGATTAAAATAAAAGGTAAAGCTGCCCAAAAACTATTTTAGTCAATTTAATTGGTGAGAGCAAATGAAAGAAATCCTCGAAAAAGGTTTGTGATTTTCAAAATTTCTGATTACAATTACTTTTCTGGAAGCTTTTATCTATATGTTCTTGTTCGCCGATATTTTTTATCAATTTATGAATACAAAAATGATTTTAATATTTATTTCTTTATGAAATGATACATAGCAAATATTTCTTTATAATTGGTTTTTCTACTTCAACAGTTTCTTTTCTCGCACTTCTAGACTGTGGAATTCCCTTCCACATGATTGCTTCCCCGACGGCTACAATCTCCAGGAGTTTAAATGTAAGGTCAATAGACACCTCCTGACACACTAACTCGCATCCATTCTTTCAAACACTCTCACCATCTACCCAACCATCAGCCTCGGTATCTTACCCGTCTATCACCCTCCTTCTGACATTTCCTATATCTAACCACTCTTTCTCATCACCTTCCCCTATATAACCCCTTGCGCAATAGTGGCAGTGGAATGCCTTGTTTGGGGTGAAATGATTAAAAAAAAAACTACTTTTTATAATGTTATAAATACGAAATTATTCTTGTAAATTAGTTGAGTGTCATACGTGATACACGTTTCGGCGATCATGTCTCTTTCGAGAAATGACTAACTGAGGAGAAGATTTTCTCGCAGTAGGTTGCCATTGCTTTCTGTGGTAGACTGGTTGCCAACTAAGGCAATAGAACCCAGTCTGTCCTGTTATCTAAACCACAGCTGAAGGGAGAATAGACGGCTTAACACCTTTCCCAAGGTTATTTGAGCGTAAGCGAAAGCAACGAATTCCACTGGAATTCGAACTCGGCTCTCCGATTTTTCGTTTCAATATCCACTGCACCACAACACACTTCCATTCTTGTAAATAATTAATCTAATACATGATCTATAAATTTTTTCGTGTAAATAAGTAATCTAATAATTAATGTTTAAACATCTTTGTTGTCATTTCTCAAGAAGAAAGAGAATATAAACAAATATAGTTTCATATAGTTTTATTAAAATCTTAGTCATCGCTTTTTAAAACAGTAAACATTACCGAGGGAGTCAAAAGCCTTTTAATAGTGGAGTCAAGTGAATAATTTTTGAAAACAGGATTTTTTTACGGGAAAGTATGTTAAACATTGTCAAAAAAGATTTTCAAATTATATATTTTCCCGATGCGATAGGGGCTTACGGCCATATGACGTTGAATACACCGGTTCTCGCTCGATAACCGAAGTTAAACAACGTTGAGCCTGGTCGGTACTTAGATGGGTGACCGCTTGGGAATGCCAGATGCTGTAAGCGTTTAGTGACGGATGTGCGTTGTGGTGCAGTGGATATCGGCTCGGAAAGAGAAATCGGTGCATTCACTTAAGCACTAGTACCCTTGGGAAAGGTATTAATCCGTCCCTTCCCTCCAGTTATGGGTTAAATAACAAGGGTAGGACTTGGGGACCCTGCCCTTAAAAATGAATCTCGATACTCGAAAAGAAAAAAGTATTACTAGACACAAAACTTATATAAAAGCAACAATAAATTGTTGAAAGAAAAAAGTTATTACCAGCAATAAATAAATAAAATTTAGTTGGCAATAAATGACCCGCCGAGGTTGATATGTCATAAAACAAAAACAACCAACCAACCCGATGCGATAGATAGATTTCTTACAGCACAAATAAATATGTTTTATTGCAAAGCTTCAGACAGTGAGCTCAGGTATTTGTATAATGACAGTGACTTTGGGTGTGAGTTTTAGTGTATCAGACATAGACTTAGTATCAAGTTCGAATTCCATTTGAATTCATAGCATTCACTTACGCGCAAATAATCTTGGAAAAGGTATTAATGCACCTCTTCTTTCTCCAGCTATGACTTGAATAGCAGGACCGATTGTGTTCTATAGCCTTGGTTGACAACCAGTCTACCGTAGAATATGGCAACCTACTGTGAGGGGATGTGCGTTGTGGTGCATTGGATATCGGCTCGGAACGAGAAATCGGGGAGCCGAGTTCGAATTCCAGCCGAATTCATTGTATTCACTTACGCGCAAATACCCTTAGGAAAGGTATTAATCCGTCTATTCCTTCCAGTTATGGGTTAAATAGCAGGACAGATTGGGTTCTATAGCCTTGGTCGGCAACTAGTCTACCGCAGAAAGCAATGGCAACCTACTGCGGGATAATCTTAAATAGCAGGACAGATTGGGTTCTATAGCCTTGGTCGGCAACCAGTCTACCGCAGAAAGCAATGGCAACCTACTGCGGGATAATCTTCTGCCCAGTCAGTCATGTCTCTGTCAAGACATGATCGCCCAAGCGTGTATCACGTATGGCACTCGACTGACTGACTGACTGTGAGAAAATCTCTCTGAACGCTCCCCCCCCCCATATGCATTGTGCCAGTATGGGAGAGTAGGCTCATAAATCAAACATGGGAATAAATATTTTATGTTGAGTCGCTGTCTGCAACATTGCAGAATGAGCGAACGCTTATTATTTACTTTAAAAATTGCAAGTCAATACGCCATTTTGAAGCTACTTCATTAACTGACTTTTTGTTTGCTGCCTGAAACCGTTAAACTCATACAACTTTTCCTGGCTGTCCCTACAACTTCAATTGTAAACAAAAACAGTTTCTTAACTTTGGACAGAATTCGATCATTTTTAAAATGCACAGTAACTTTATAATGCTTACCTTCTCTGGGATGCATTTCTGTCGAGAAACAGATACTTATATGACAATAGTAAAGGAATTTTCTGTTCATTTTTTCCTGATTTTACTATAGAAAAGTATTTCATATGATTTCATTATAGGAATGCATTGAAAATTGAAAAAGAAAGGAATTTTGTATTTTTAAATATTAATTGACTGATTAGTGTTTTCGATGGCTTATCAATGTTGTGTAGGTTATTTAAAGTCAAATGTATATTTGGATTTTAAGAATATTTTTTGCGAGTTAATATTGCATTCACAACTTTTTTTGGCGATAGCAATGATTTTTCCAGATAGCAGTTCTCCTGTTTAACCCATAACTGGAGGGAGAATATGGAGTCATACCTTTTATTTGCAGTCCTTTTTGTCACTCTCTTCAGCTACCTTCTGTAAGATAGGCAACATATTCAAAATATTGAAATTATTCATTGAGTATATATATATATATATATATATATATATATTAATGCAGGTCTCATTGAATAATATAGACAAGTTTTGTCTATTAATTTTGTGAAAAGGCAAATTGATATTTTCAATTCAATTATCTTTATTGTTAATAGCTTAAATGTTCTATGTTTACTGTGTGTTATTATTTACTCTTTGATAATGGCTTATGTGAGCCGAAAGCTTAGACCTGATAAAAAATTCAACAAATACTGTGATTTTTTGTTGTCTTTTAACGACATCACCATCAAGTATATCAGACGGTATGAACGGATCCTACACAAAATTAATAGACAAAACTTGTCTATATTATTCAATGAAACCTGCATTAATGAAAAAATGCTGCCAAAATACACACAATTTAAATTACATGATCCAGCAGCCCAACACACCATCACCACCTTGAAATATAAATGGAGCCTTGTGAAAAGGCAAATTGATATTTTCAATTCAATTATCTTTATTGTTAATAGCTTAAATGTTCTATGTTTACTGTGTGTTATTATTTACTCTTTGATAATGGCTTATGTGAGCCGAAAGCTTAGACCTGATAAAAAATTCAACAAATACTGTGATTTTTTGTTGTCTTTTAACGACATCACCATCAAGTATATCAGACGGTATGAACGGATCCTACACAAAATTAATAGACAAAACTTGTCTATATTATTCAATGAAACCTGCATTAATGAAAAAATGCTGCCAAAATACACACAATATATATATATATATATATATATATATATATATATATTAGTCATCCACATATATATATATATATATATATATATATTAGTCATACACACACATGCATATATATATATAACGTAGCAGACTTGGTATACTATCCAGGTAAATTCCGATAGAGACGAACTCAAAAGAACTCAATGTTAAATTCATTTATTTAATTTAACAGAGTAATATAATTTAGAAAAGATTTTAAATTATCACAATGGGTAATAAATATCTCACTGCATATTGCGGCTCGTCAGACCCATATGGTACAACAGTTGGTTCTCAAATTTGAGGACCAACTGTTGTATCATTTGGGTCTGACGAGACGCAATATGCGGTGAAATATGTATTACCCATTGTAATAATTTAAAATCATTTCTAAATTATATATATTTTTTTCTTCGTAAACAAGTTTGTAAATGAGATCCAGAACAACCTATTTCATCTAATTAATCTTGAAATAGCCATTTCAAAAACCATTATGGTTATACTCAGATCCTCAAACACTAATAACAATAATATTTCTGAAGCAGGCATTGATAAAATCAATTGCCAAAACTGTTCCTCCCAATATATTGGAGAAACAAGTAGAAGTGAAAAAAAAAACACATTTATGAGCACAAAAGAGACCTCAGAAATAACAACTTAGCTAATGCACTAGTCATGCATAGAAATAAATTCAACCACAATTATGATTTTAAAAATGCTGCAAATATAAAAAAGAAAATAACTCACTTTGAAGGAAAATCCTCGAGAGTACCGCCATTGTATATTACCCAAATATTAATCTGCGCCCAGGCTTTTTCTTATTTCACTTTTTTAACAGAATTACAACTCTCCCAAACAAACGTACACAACAGTATCAAGAAATCAAAAGAAAATGGTTGAATCCGTCAACGCAGCAATAAAAATAATATCTCCACACGTGGCAGTAATTGACGAAATTTTCAGTTAACAATATGAAAATAGCGTTCGTTATATTCTTTCATTTGCTAAGGACATTTTGTTTTGCTATTAGTAGTTACTTAGTTTTTAATAAATTCATTTCGTTTTTTGCCTTGAAAAAGTCCACATTGGATGAAACGCGTTGGCAACTATTACAGTTTCCCCATTGTTTCCTATATTTATAAATATTGTCTTTCTACAGGTTAACACTGAGAGATTTTTCATATATATATATATATATATATATATATATATATATATAAGTGTGTTTGTCTTGACTTGTATATTTGTATTCATAGTCACAACTAAACAGGATATCGGTCGTGATAGAAATATTTTGCCAAATGCGTTCTCGAATTTCAATGATTTAAAAATACAAAAAACTAATACAAAGGAATGTATATTAAATTTCTTCAAGTTTCGAAAGATTTTCTTTCTTGCTGACAAGATCGTGAAAAATCAATAACTGCAGACGAAGAAAAAATATTTCCATTCTTAAATTCACAGTTGTCATCACTTTGGTACAATCATTTTGAGCAGAAAGAATTTTTTTTTTAATCGATAGAAAATGTTACTTTCTGATAAGAAAATAAAGAGAGATCGAAAATATTTAAGACATATTGAAGTTGACAGGCTTGACAGTTTGTTTCATTTTTATTTTTAATAAAACTGTTATGGGTGCAGCTAAAAGCTTTTGCATGTACGTTTTATATATATATATATATATATATATATATATATATATATATATAAGAATGCGTCAACTATAGTTCTATTTTTAAGTACCGTGCTTTTTCAGGTCGATAGCGATTATGGCTCTCCACAATTTCCTCTCCTTTTGAAGAACTTAATAAATATTGTCTTTTTGTTATCCTTTCTAAACCTTACTCTATTCATTTACTCAATTCTTCTTCTTCTGTGTGACGTGCTCCTTCAGGACGTTGAGGGGATCATGGCTCTCCACAATTTCCTCTCCTTTGAAGAACTTAATAAATTAATTGTCTTTTTGTTAAATCTCTTCTAAACCTTTACTCTATTCATTTACTCAATTCTTCTTCTTCTATGTGACGTGCTCCTTCAGGACGTTGAGGATCATGGCTCTCCACAATTTCCTCTCCTTTTGAAGAACTTAATAAATATTGTCTTTTTATTTATCTCTTCTCAAACCTTTACTGCTATTCATTTACCTCAATTCTTCTTCTTCTGTGTGACGTGCCTCCCCCTTCAGGACGTTGAGGATCCATTGGCTCTCCACCCCCAATTTCCTCTCCTTTGAAGAACTTAATAAATATTGTCTTTTTTGTTATCTCTTCTTAAACCTTACTCTATTCATTTACTCAATTCTTCTTCTTCTATGTGACGTGCTCCTTCAAGGACGTTGAGGATCATGGCTCTCCACAATTTCCTCTCCTTTGAAGAACTTAATAAATATTGTCTTTGTTATCTCTAAACCTTACTCTATTCATTTACTCAATTCTTCTTCTATGAACTTAATAAATATTAGTCTTTTTTGTTATCTCTTCTAAACCTTACTCTATTCATTTACTCAATTCTTCTCTCTATGTACGTGCTCCTTCAGGACGCTGGTTGGATCATGGTTCTCCATCCTCTCCTTGAAGAACTTTAATAAATATTGTCTTTTGTTATCTCTTCTAAACCTTACTTATTCATTTACTCAATTCTTCTTCTTCTGTGTGACGCCCCTTCAGGACGTTGAGGATCATGGCTTCACAATTTCCTCTCCTTTGAAGAACTTAATAAATATTAAGGTTCTTTTAGAAGAGTCTTTTCTTAAACTCCACTTCATTCATTTACTCAATTCTTCTTCTGTGTGACGTGCACTTCAGACGTTGAGGATCATGGTCACCTCACAATTTCCTCTCCTTTAAAGAACTTAATAAATATTGTCTTTTTGTTATCTCTTCTAAACCTTACTCTATTCATTTTCATCAATTCTTCTTCTCTGTGTGACGTGCTCCCTTTTCAGGGACGTTGAGGGAGCATGGCTCACCATGAATTTCCTTTGAATGCCCAACTAATAACATTATCTTTTTGTTATCCTCTTCCTCTATTCTAATTAATCTTTTTACACTTATGTAGCCCCCTGCACATCAGTGGCATTACCGCCTTGCTCGGGGTGATACGATTAAAAAAAATAAAGATTCGCTCGGTAGCTTATGCGTTGTTTTCTTTTGTCATTTTTGTATTCAATCTGTCTTATAAGTAAAAACTTTCCTAGTCCTCTTTCCTTATCATATAAAAAAAAACTCTCTTCCTGATGTTAATCATAAATGTCCTCTTTGTTTCAATTTTCTCTAAAACTTTATCGATGTTCACATGTTCGGCCCATATAATTCTCAGCATGCTTCTGTAGAACCACATTTAGGTTTCTTCAAATGGAAATTATAGTCGCTTATACAATATTACTACATATTTTAAACACGCACGCACGCACACACACACACACACACACACACACACACATATATATATATATCTAATCTAAACTTATTTATAAATGGAACTTTGTCTGTGTGTGTGTGTGTGTGTGTGTGTGTGTGTGTGTGTGTATCCGTTACCTATAGACTCCGAAACGGCTGAAAAGATATTCTTGAAAATTTACACAGTTGTACTATAAGCGTCTGCGAGTGTTTTTAGCTAGGTTTTGTGTCGAGGTACCCCCGATAAATATTGAAAATCGATAATCGAAAAAATCGGGTTATAGAAGGAGTGGTCCAATTTTAATCAAATTTGATACACTCATAGACAAAGCCATAAGAAACGATATTCAGAAGTTTCAAGGTTGCAGTTCGTACAATAGTGCAGAAAATTTGATATCGATACCAGGAATTCAAAATTTGACTTACATCCATTCATTTTTCTTTCAGTCTACGGTTTCGCTTTAACTGGAAACAATTATTGCATTTTAGTCTTTCGTGTCAACGTCCAAAGGGTCTGAGCTCCAGGACCATGGATTAGTTTTAAAGCTTCCGTTACACCCGAGCAACGCCGGGATATACTGCTAGTATATATCTATATATATATATATATATATATATATATATATATATATATAAGGCGAGATGTCTGTCTGTCTGTATGTATGTATGTATGTATGTCCTTTATACAAATCCAAAATTTTTATCCGATTCTCACCAAACTTCACGCAAATATTCTTTAGGCTTCCAGTCAGGTCATGGGCTACTTATTTTTTCCGATTCCTCTCGATATCTGAAATCTCAATATATAAAAGGCAAGATATTTGTGTCTGTTTGTCTGTCTGTCTGTATGTATGTATGTATGTATGTATGTACTTTATACAAATCCAGATCTTTTAAACCATAGGTACCTCCCTGATAGCCCTTCTGTTTCAGAGGAAGAAAGCTGTTTCCTTCTGGAAAAAAAAGTGTAAGTACAGTTCATCAGAATATACATTATCTATTACGACCATAGATTATTTTTAAAGCTTTCATTACACCCGAGCAACGCCGGACTATACTGCTAATATATATATATATATATATATATATATATATATATATATATATATATATTCATGGGGAGATACTGAAAAGTCATTGGCCTAAATGACTTTGGAAAAATCTGATTTCTGTATTCTAAAGAGCTTTCTGCTCAAGACGTGAACTTTCATAACCATTCATATCTATCTCTCTATCTATCTATCTATATATATATATATATATATATATATATAAGAAAAAATTTAGGCAGACACGTTATTTCATGGTAAATTGGAAGTATAGGCCTATTTCAGGGGAACCATCATCAGCTACCGTCTTTATTGTACAGAAGATTTTACACGAATGAAATTCACAAAGACCCCATCCCCAAAAAACGGAATAAAAATAAAGATTTTTAGGCGGGGGGGGTCTTTTGGGGTCTTTGTGAATTTCATTCGTGTAAAATCTTCTGTACAATAAAGACGGATGCTGATGATGGTTCGCCAGAAATAGACCTATATTTCCGATTTACCATGAAATAACGTGTCTGCCTATTTTTTTTTCTTTTTTTATTTTTTTTTTACCTTATGTGTATTTATATACATATATATTGAGAACTCTCTTAGAGAGTTATCCTACCACTGTATACATAGGATACTCCTTTGGATTCTTCTATATTTACACCGAATGCTTATATATATATATATATATATATATATATATATATGCTGCGGTGAGTAAATTGTTGCCATGCGCATTGTTTGATTTTGTCAACTGCACAATATTGTAGAGTCAGTTGACAACTGTCTGTGAGAAAAAGAGAACCATGACACAATCCACTCCGCCAGAAATTTGAAAACGGATGCAGGAAGCTCCGATACAAACATTTAAGCGTGTTTGTGTGTCAATCTGCGGACTGTACAGAGAATTCGGAAAGAGTTGGATGAGTCTAATGGTGATTACGAAGATACGGCAGCGCGGTAAACTTACTCTGATTGTTCTGATAAAAAAAGAACCCACGAATTTATTTGTGAGGGCCTTATACGCACGGAAGCCTGCATCAAGTTCCTTGAGGAGGTAGAACTAACGTGAGTCAAGAGGCTGACTGCTGAAAGACCCTACGTCTAGCTACAGGACTCTACATCATGCCACACATGATTGGATTTCTTCTCCCCATCATCTATGGGTAAAATAGTAGGACAAACCGAGTTCAGCAGGTTGTGTGTCAACCAGACTAAGAGAAGGAACTCCTGAATTCTAACCTGTCTGCACTATCCTATTCTTCTCCATCTATCGATTAATGAAAAAGATTTATATAGCTAACTCATTATTTCAAAAAGAAATTCTTACAAACTAAATATATTTTCTAGTTAGAAATAACCTAAAAACAGTTGATAATCCGTACAAAAAAAAAATAATAAATATTTAATCTGAATCCTGAAAAAAAAGAAAGAAATATATTAAAAAGTACCTATATATATATATATATATATATATATATATATATATGTTTCAAAATTTGACACAGAAAATGTTGCATGAAAAGAGAGGAAAATATATGATGCATTTCCCCAATTTATAACTTCATCAGATGTAAAACGAAAGAGATAAAAGTATGTACGTGTGAATTCGTGGATTTATTTTAAAAAAATGAAATTTATTAATTTTACCCTAAGCTTTTACCCGTGAAAAAAGAATGAAAAAGAGTTTCAAAAAAGAGTTTCAAAAAAAGTCGTTAATACATTTTTTAGTTCAAGTCGAAATATTTTAAATTATCTCAGCTTTTTTCAGATAGAATTTAAAATTCTTTTTTTTTTATTATTATCGGGATAGCTTAAAAGTAAGAAAGTCGTAGATAATGAAAGAAAAAAAGAAATTTGACTACAATCTGAAAAAAGCTGAGATAATTTAAAATATTTCGACTTAAACTAAAAGATTTATTAATGTTTTTCTTTGTTTTAAGGCACTATTTTTAATTTGTTTTTAAGGCACTCTTTTTCATTTTTTAAAGGCACTCTTTTTCATTCGTTTTTTAAGGAACGCTTTTTCATTCGTTTTTTAAGGTACTCTTTTTCATTCGTTTTTAAGGCACTCTTTTTCATTCGTTTTTAAGGCACTCTTTTTCATTCGTTTTTTAAGGCATTTTTTAATATTTTTTAAGGCACTCTTTCTCATTCATTTATAAGGCACTCTTTTTCATTTGTTTTTTAAGGCACTCTTCATTCTTTTTTTAAGGCAGTCTTTATCATTCTTTTTTTAAGGCCCTCTTTTTCATTCTTTTTTAACGCACTTTTTTTCATTCTTTTTTAAGGCACTCTTTTTCATTCATTTTTAGGCACTTTTTTCATTCTATTTTTAAGGCACTCTTTTTCATTTTTTTAAGGCACTCTTTTTCATTTTTCTTTTTAAGGAACTCTTTTTCCTTCCTTTTTTAAGGAACTCTTTTTCATTCTTTTTTACAGGAAACACTAGCTTAGAATAAAAGTGATAAATTCCTTTTTTCTTTTAAACATCTACAAATTTACACATACATACTTTTCTCTCTTTCATTTTTAGATCAGATGAAGCCTTAAATTGGCGAAATGCATCATCTATTTGATCAAATCTTTCCTCTCTTTTCATGCAACATTTCCATGTACCAACTTTTGAAACTTTGTCAGGATTTTAATGTCCGCTTTAAATTAAAACGCGCATATATGTGTGTTTATGCGTGTGTGTATTTGTAGTAGTTATAGTAGCAGTAGTTTTTGTTTTTGCAAACCCATGAAAGAAATCGGGAAAAAAAAACCCATAATAACCATTATAATAATTGTCTAGCAATCTATTACCAGACGCCAGCAAAAAAGGGCATCGAAAAAGATCTCTGGGTACCAGCGACCAATTTCCTATTGATAGAACTCTAATACCAAACTGTAAGCGACGACGAACCGACATATCTATGGTCTGGATTCAATTTCAAAAGATTTATAATACGGTTTTTTTTTTATTCCTTACTACTGAATTTTCATGCGTTGTGGCACAGTGGCTATCGGCTCGGAACGACAAATCGGCGGAGTCGAGTTCGAATTCCAGGTGAATTTCTTGCATTCACTTATGTACCCTTGGGAAAGGTATTAATCCGTTTCTTCCACCCAGTTATAGGTTAAATAATAGAACAGATTGGGTTCTTTAGCCTTGACTGGCAACCAGTCAACTGCAGAAAGCAATGTCAACCTACTGCGGGATAATCTTCTGCCCAGTCAGTCATGTCTCGAAAAAGACATGATCGCCCAAAACGTGTATCACGTATGGCACTTAACTGACTGACTGAATATAACAGTTGAAAACATGATGAAGGCTTCTACTGGGCATAAAGTGGGGGATCAGTTTTATATGAAGTAATAAACTGATCTCCCACATATTCTTCTTCTTCTATGTGCCCTGTCCCTTCAGGACGTAGGCGATCATGGATCTCCACGTCTCCCTATCCCTTGTGGCTCTTAGTATGTTTGCTCCTGTTGCTCCTGGCAACCCCCGTTCCGTCATCAACCTGATCAAACCCTGCAAATATGTTATCCGCTGCCTTTCTCTGTCTCTCCCTCCTTCTATCTGTCCAGTCAGTATCAGGTTCTCCAGGCTCTCCCTCCTCATTGCATGTCCCAGGAACCTCAGTTGTCTCTTCCTGATGCTCAGCATCAATTTCCTTTTTGTTGACATTCTTTCTAACACTTCGTCGTTGCTTGTATGCTCAGTCCACGATATCCGTAGCATCCTTCTGTAGAACCACATTTCGGCCGTTTCCAGTTTTGTCCTCATTTTCGATGATATTGTCCAGCATTCACAGCCGTATTGAAGAACTGACATCACGTAGCAGTCTAGCACTCTTTTCTTCGTTTCTATTGAGATCTTCCTGTGTGTTAGTATTTTGCTCATCTTCTGGAACGCGTCCTTTGCCATGCCAATTCGCCTTCGGATGTCCGTGTCGCACTTTCCATCTCCTATTAGAACACTTCCTAGGTACTTAAATTCTTGGACTTGTTTGATTCTGTTATCCCCCACCTGTATTTGGCATTTTGGGTTGTATCTTTTGCTGATGACCATGCACTCAGTTTTCTTAAAGTTTATTTGTAGTCCCTTCTTGTCACTCTCCACTGCTACTTTCTGTATGAGATCTTGTATTTTCATTTCCGTGTCCGCAATCAGTACTGTATCGTCCGCGTATCTTATGTTGTTCAGGTTGTGGCCTCCAATAACAAATCCCACATATTACTACTTAATAATATAATACATCTTTTTCCCCTCTTTCCTATGAGTCAAATAATCGGACAGATTGGGTTCTATAACCTTGGCTGGCAACCAGTCTACCGCAAAATCAATGTCAACCTACTGCGGGATAATCTTCTGCCCAGTCAGTCATGTCTCTTTTGAGACATGATCGCCCAAAGCGTGTATAACGTATGGCACTTAACTCACTGGATTAATTAATGGTGTTGCCTAAAATAGGCCTTACGCAAACCAGCGAGCCTTCCTGATTGCCTGTAATTCTAATTTCGATTTCGCATTCCGAGCCGATGTCCACTACACCACAACGGAAATTCCATTAGCGATCGTTTTAAAGAAGATAAAAATTGGATACATCTTGGAGAAGGCCATGAACAATCTTTTTTATGGATGATCTCAAACTCTTTGTCAGGAGTAGGTAGGACAGATTGACTTATTAGTGCAAACTGGGAAATTCTATTGCAAAGGCTTTGGCAAAACGAAGACTGGCGATGAAACGAGGGAAACGTGTCTCTTGAATTAAATTAACAACGAAAGATACCATCGCTGATCCAGAGAAAACTGGATATAAATACCTTGGTATTCTGGAATTGGATGGCATCATTGGGAGACAGGTGAAAGAACTTATTACGGAGATATCTGTGAAAAGGTTACGACTTATGAAGTCCAAGTACTCGTGTCCTACTCTGTGACAGTGAGTGCTGGACAATCACCTCGAAGATTAACAGACATGAATCAAGATAAACGTAGTTCTATCGAAGGATGCTGAGGATACCACGTGATGAATATGTGATCAACAATAAAGTTTTACAGACTGCATAAACGAAAAGGAAACTTATAATTAACACCAGGAAAAGGCAATTGATATTTCTAGAGTGTATAATGAGAATAGATGGCTTGGAAAATCTGATACTCACAGGACAGATTGAAAGCAATAAAGACAGAGGAAGCAATACATAATATATTTAGCGACTTTGAGTATATGGGTGGAGGAACAGAGTTTAGAAAAATAACAAAAAAACAAAATTTATTAAGAGTTACGAAGAACAGGAAGTTGTGGTGAACCATGATCGCCTACGTTTTGAGGGAGCACGGCATGTAAAGAAAAGATCGATTGTAAGATATAGTGGTGTAGAGTAAACAAAGGAGCAGTTAAGTGTCATACGGGATACACCCTTGGGTGATCATGTCTCTTTCGAGACTTGACTGACTTGGCAGAAGATTTTCTCGCAGTAGGTTAATATTACTTTCTGCAGTAGACTGGCTGCCAACCAAGTCTATAGAACCCAATCAGTACTGCTATTTAACCCATAGCTGGAGGGAGAAGCGACGGGTTAATACCTGTCCCAAAGTTATTTGCGCGTAAGTGAATGAAACAAATTCAAGTGGAGTTTGAACTCGGCTCTTCGATTTCTCATTCCGAGCCGATATCCACTCAACCACAACGCACATCTAAATCATCCGCTCAAAACCAATTCAAAAATCGAAATTACCTTATCAAAACTAATTCAAAAATTTAGTAAACAAAAATGAACCTGTCAAAATTAATTCAAAAACTTCAGTCAATCAAATTTATCCTCTAAAATTCAATTAAAAAAATTCAGTCAATCGAAATTATGCTCTTAAAATTAATTAAAAAATTCAATCAATTGAAATTATCCACTCTAAACCAATTCAAAAAAATTAGCCGAAAATATCTTCTCTAATCCAATTCAAAAATTTCAGTCAATCGAAATTATGCTGTCAAAATTAATTAAAAAACTACTGTCAATCGAAATTATTTTCTCAAACTTAGATAAAAATTTCAGCTAATCAAAATCATACTGTCAAAATCAATTCAAAAAATTCAGTCAATCGAAATTATCTTCTCAAAATCCATTAAAAAATTTCAGTCAATCGAAATTATTCTCTCAAAATCAATTAAAAAATTTCAGTCAATCGAAATTATCTTCTCAAAATCAATTAAAAAATTTCAGTCAATCGAAATTATCTTCTCAAAATCAATTAAAAACTTTCAGTCAATCGAAATTATTCTCTCAAAATCAATTAAAAAATTTCAGTCAATCGAAATTATCTTCTCAAAATCAATTAAAAATTTCAGTCAATCGAAATTATTTTCTCAAAATCAATTAAAAAATTTCAGTCAATCGAAATTATCTTCTCAAAATCAATTAAAAAATTTCAGTCAATCGAAATTATCTTCTCAAAATCAATTAAAAAATTTCAGTCAATCGAAATTATTCTCTCAAAATCAATTAAAAAATTTCAGTCAATCGAAATTATCTTCTCAAAATCAATTAAAAAATTTCAGTCAATTAGAAATTATTCTCTCAAAATCGATTCAAAAATTAACATCTACATATTAACCATCCGTTTACGTCGCGAAATAGAAGCCACTTTTGGTTAAAAGTGTTTCTTTTTGTGGTGAGAATAGTGTAATCTCTCTCGTGTGCAGGCCTGGCTGATGGTATATAAACCGCGCCTTTCCAAGACTACATGACCCCCTCTTGGTTATTCCATCAAGATCCAACGGAATAAAGACCATTACATATGGGTCCAGATTATATATATATATATATATATGCACGATGTGATTAATATATATGTGTGTGAGAGAGAAAGCAAAGGAGAGAGAAAGGGAGGAAGAGACTGTAGACATCCATATTTTGTTTTTTTAACAATAAAGTTAATGTTTACCGTCCTTCAAATTGTCTTTTGCTTTGCTGTACTCGTTCCCCGTGGCTTAATGTTTGAAAGTGATTTCTCTGACTAAAACCCGAATGCAGGGTTCGCTTTTTGTAGGAAGACATATTCTCTTTAATGGGGCATACGATCTCATGGCGACTAAACATTTCTTTGGGCTTAAAAAAAACTGATACGTCGACCCAAACGCGCGTACCAACGAAATATAAAATTTATAGTAACAAAAGATTTCGGTTTTAAAAACAGATTATTTTTTAACATCTAAAGAAAGGCAATACAGCAACTAGGATGCAAGAGGTTACTGAACGTCAGAGAATATGAGAAAAGATATTGTTAGAGAGAGGGCATTTAAAAGAATAAAAATTAAGTCAGAAAATAACGACTGACAATGCATTTCGGCTTCTTGTTTCCCAGTCAACTTTGATCTTCAAAACTTTCAGTGCAGTTTCGATCGTTATCTTTTTGTCTTCCAAAGTTGTCCGTTCTTTTATTGTCCTCTTTCCTAAATAGTAGTTTTTACTCATTTTTTAGCACTCGGTAGCCTCTTGTGGCTTAGTGATTTTATTGCTTGGGGTGAAATAAATAAAAATGTGTGGAATCAATTATAAAAAACTTTCATCTCTTGTTGATCGTTTTTTCCAGAAATAGAATTGAAAGTCATGAAGAAGACAATATGGCGTTTGTATTGTCGTTAAATTTTGAAAAGAACGTATGTTCACGTGTTGTGCCTCGTGACGATAAATTCTATTTCATAAAATAGCATTTAGCATCACATAGCAAATGTGACATTATAGTTTAAAAGTGTTGTAAAACGTGAGCGCCTAGATAGAAAATAATTTCATTGATAGCGGATTGCTTTCTTTTGATGTAAACAGCCTCCAGGACATGCAATTGTTTTTTGTTTTTTTGTTTTGTTTTGTTTTTGTTTTTTGTTTTTTTGTTTTTTTTTTTGTTTTTTGTTGTTGTTTTTTTTGTTTTCGTCTATATTGTTTTGTTTTTGCAGTTCGTGGTGGAGACCTATTGAATTTTCGAACAAAATCTAACGGAAATTAGCAGGGGCGTTGTCAATATGTTATATGGCTATGTATAGTTCTTTTCACAAACATTGTTATTGCATAAGCAATATATGTTGAGGAGGTTGTGTCGAATTTGTATAATAATATTATTTTCGCATACTACAGATCATATTGTTCAAACACAGTATATTTCGCACGGATGTGCGTTGTGGCGCAGTGGCTATCGGCTCGGAACGAGAGAGCCGAGTTCGAATTCCATTTGAATTCCTTGCATTCACTTACGCGCAAATACCCTTAGGAAAGGTATTATTCCGTCTCTTCCTCCCAGTCATGAGTTAAATAATAGGACTGATTGGGTTTTATAGCCTTGGTTGGCAACCCGTCTACCGCAGTAAGCAACGGCAAACTGCTGCGGGATAATCTTCTGCCCAGTTAGTCATGTCTTTTTCGAGACATGATCGCCCAAGCGTGTATCACGTATGTTACTTAACTAATATTGAGCACGCACCCCTTAATGGAAACATGTTAAACAAAAGATATAGAAAATATCTATTAAGTGTTTAGGATGAGTTACTGGGATCATAACATTTCGCCAAGTTTCTTGGTCTAAATAAACAATTCAACAAGGGCAGAAACTCAGTGAAAGTCATTTGTCGTTTGCTCGATTTAATAAAACAGGTTTAAAAGAAAGGTTCCTAACTATATATATATATATGATTTGTTTGAACGTTATTTTCAATCGATACTCGTATTTAAGTAGATATTCTGTTTTTAATTAAACCGTATTATATATAGAGACATGAGTGACTAGGCAGAAGATTATCCCGCAGTAGTTTGCCATTACTTTCTGCGGTAGACTGGTTGCCAGCCAAGGCTATAGAACCCAATCTGCCCTGTTATTTAACCCATAAATGGAGGGAGAGAAGACGAATTTTTACCTTTCCCAGGTTATTTGCGCGTAAGTAAATGCAAGGATTCAACTGGAATTCGAACTCGGCTCCTCGATTTCTCGTTCCGAGCCGATATTCACTGCACCACAACGCACATCGGATTGTAAAGGTTGAATAAATCACGGTGAGAAGACCAATCCATGTATTACGCCCCTTTCTATTCGAGCATGTCTGTGAACTTTTGTCTGTATACAGACGGTTTCCTGCAAGTATGGCTTCTTGATTAGTCTAATGACTTTCCCGAATGTGATATATTCGTTCATAGGAAATGTGATATATTCGTTCATAGGAAATGTGATATATTCGTTCATAGGAAATGTGATATATTCGTTCATAGGAAATGTAATTTATTCGTTCATAGGAAATGTGATATATTCGTTCATAGGAAATGTAATTTATTCGTTCATAGGAAATGTGATATATTCGCTCATAGGAAATGTAATATATTCGTTCATAGGAAATGTGATATATTCGTTCATAGGAAATGTGATATATTCGTTCATAGGAAATGTGATATATTCGTTCATAGGAAATGTGATATATTCGCTCATAGGAAATGTGATATATTCGTTCATAGGAAATGTAATATATTCGTTCATAGGAAATGTAATATATTCGCTCATAGGAAATGTAATATATTCGTTCATAGGAAATGTGATATATTCGTTCATAGGAAATGTGATATATTCGTTCATAGGAAATGTGATATATTCGCTCATAGGAAATGTGATATATTCGCTCATAGGAAATGTAATATATTCGCTCATAGGAAATGTAATATATTCGCTCATAGGAAATGTAATATATTCGTTCATAGGAAATGTAATATATTCGCTCATAGGAAATGTAATATATTCGTTCATAGGAAATGTGATATATTCGTTCATAGGAAATGTGATATATTCGTTCATAAGATCCTTAGCCATATTCGATCGTAGGAAAGATTACAGAAATATTAAATGTCCTCACATCAACACTGCTCATTAATAAATCTCACACTCCAGCCGATAGATTCTTCTATTTCTGATATACTCAAAGTTTAGATTTGGTGCACACGATGAGAATCGAACTCATTCTGATATCGGCTAGTCTTGCAAGATTAACGGAACAATCCGACTTATAGGTAACTGTATGTTACGTCGGGTAACAGAATTATGTGAAACAATACAAAACAACGTAATAGTATAAAAGTAGGTGTATTGACAGGAAAAATGAAGTATTTACAAGCGGTGAGGATTAGTAGAATACAGAACAAGGTAATTAGGATACAGTATCATTGTAGAGACGTGAGAGATTGACTAGTAGAACACTTCCGGTGCAATACCGGAAATACCCGACTGATTCGCTCACTCGACTTCCTTCCTCGAGGTATAATCACTACTATTTTATATAGTGATTCGAATAGTCCATTTCAGTGGAAAGGTGGAGAGCACCCCAACACTGTACTTATCTCTTCCCCTCTCTCCCCTCCGGCTTACGTTGTAATAACGGTTCCCGTACGATCATACGTAGATGGATGACTGCTTGGGTTCTGTAAGCTTGGACGTGCGGGTGGTGTAATGGGTAATGGTTCAGAAGTGTTAATCGGAGAGCCGAGTTCCAATTCCAGTTGGATTCGTTATATTTACCTATGCGTAAATACGCTAAGAAAAAAGTATGACTCCACTACTTCTTCCCCTAGATATGGGTTAACTAGTAAAACTTGTATCCCTAACGCTAATATTGTCTCAGGGAAAATTAAATAAGTGTGCGTACAAAATATACAGATTTCGCCATTAAATAATCTATAGAAGTTGATATGCCCCTAATCTATCTATCTATCTCAGTCTGTTCTTGTCTATTACTATCTATCTATCTATCTATCCATCTATCTATTTATCTAAGTCTGTTCTTGTCTATTACTATCTATCTATCTATCTATCTATCTATCTATCTATCTATCTATCTAAGTCTGTTCTTGTCTATTACTATCTATCTATCTATCTATCTAAGTCTGTCCTTGTCTAGTACTATCTATCTATCTATCTATCTATCTATCTATCTATCTATCTATCTAAGTCTGTTCTTCTCTATTACTATCTATCTATCTATCTAAGTCTGTTCTTCTCTATTACTATCTATCTATCTATCTATCTATCTATCTATATCTCTTCCTGTCGAATCCTCCCAACCTATCTATCTGTCTATCTATCTCAGTCTGTTCTTGTCTATTACTATCTATCTATCTATCTCAGTCTGTTCTTGTCTATTACTATCTATCTATCTATCTATCTATCTCAGTCTGTTCTTGTCTATTACCATCCTATCTATCTATCTATCTATCTATCTCAGTCTGTTCTTGTCTATTACTATCTATCTATCTATCTATCTAAGTCTGTTCTTGTCTATTACTATCTATCTATCTATCTATCTATCTATCTATCTATCTATCTAAGTCTGTTCTTGTCTATTACTATCTATCTATCTATCTATCTATCTATCTAAGTCTGTTCTTGTCTATTATTATCTATCTATCTATCTAAGTCTGTTCTTGTCTTATTACTATCTATCTATCTATCTATCTATCTATCTCAGTCTATTACTATCTATCTATCTATCTATCTATCTATCTATCTAAGTCTGTTCTTGTCTATTACTATCTATCTATCTATCTATCTATCTATCTATCTATCTCAGTCTGTTCTTGTCTATTACTATCTATCTATCTATCTATCTATCTCAGTCTGTTCTTGTCTATTACCATCTATCTATCTATCTATCTATCTATCTATCTATCTATCTCAGTCTGTTCTTGTCTATACTATCTATCTATCTATCTATCTATCTATCTATCTATCTATCTATCTATCTATCTATCTAAGTCTGTTCTTGTCTATTACTATCTATCTATCTATCTATCTATCTAAGTCTGTTCTTGTCTATTACTATCTATCTATCTATCTATCTATCTATCTAAGTCTGTTCTTCTCTATTACTATCTATCTATCTATCTATCTATCTAAGTCTGTTCTTCTCTATTACTATCTATCTATCTATCTATCTATCTAAGTCTGTTCTTCTCTATTACTATCTATCTATCTATCTATCTATCTATCTATCTATCTATCTATATCTCTTCCTGTCGAATCCTCCCAACCTATCTATCTGTCTGTCTATCTCAGTCTGTTCTTGTCTATTACTATCTATCTATCTATCTCAGTCTGTTCTTGTCTATTACTATCTATCTATCTATCTATCTATCTATCTATCTATCTATCTATCTAAGTCTGTTCTTGTCTATTACTATCTATCTATCTATCTATCTATCTATCTATCTCAGTCTATTCTTGTCTATTCTATCTACTATCTATCTATCTATCTATCTATCTATCTATCTATCTAAGTCTGTTCTTGTCTATTACTATCTATCTATCTAGCTAGCTAGCTAGCTAGCGAGCAAGCTAGCTAGCTATCTATCTCAGTCTGTTCTTGTCTATTACTATCTATCTATCTATCTAGCTAGCTAGCTATCTCAGTCTGTTCTTGTCTATTACTATCTATCTATCTATCTATCTATCTATCTATCTATCTATCTCAGTCTGTTCTTGCCTATTACCATCTATCTATCTATCTATCTATCTATCTCAGTCTGTTCTTGTCTATTACTATCTATCTATCTATCTATCTATCTCAGTCTGTTCTTGTCTATTACTATCTATCTATCTATCTCAGTCTGTTCTTGTTACTATACTATCTATCTATCTATCTATCTATCTATCTATCTCAGTCTGTTCTTGTCTACTATCTATCTATCTATCTATCTATCTATCTATCTCAGTCTGTTCTTGTCTATCTATCTATCTATCTCAGTCTGTTCTTGTCTTATACTATCTATCTATCTATCTATCTATCTATCTATCTCAGTCTGTTCTTGTCTATTACTATCTATCTATCTATCTATCTATCTCAGTCTGTTCTTGTCTATTACCATCTATCTATCTATCTATCTATCTATCTCAGTCTGTTCTTGTCTATTACCATCTATCTATCTATCTATCTATCTATCTATCTATCTAAGTCTGTTCTTGTCTATTACTATCTATCTATCTATCTAAGTCTGTCTTTGTCTATTACTATCTATCTATCTATCTATCTATCTATCTATCTATCTAAGTCTGTTCTTGTCTATTACTATCTATCTATCTATCTCTGTATCTATCTAAGTCTGTTCTTGTCTTTACTATCTATCTATCTATCTATCTATCTATCTATCTATCTATCTATCTAAGTCTGTTCTTGTCTATTACTATCTATCTATCTATCTATCTATCTATCTATCTATCTCAGTCTGTTCTTGTCTATTACTATCTATCTATCTATCTATCTATCTCAGTCTGTTCTTGTCTATTACCATCTATCTATCTATCTATCTATCTATCTATCTATCTATCTATCTATCTATCTATCTCACGAACATGTGTGCAAATGAACACGCTTTTGTCACTGGCCAACAGAGCGAAGCAATTCGTAATAAATGAACTTATCAGAAAAACAAAAACTGTAATTAATATCAGATTTTTTTTATTTAATAATTAACAAATTATTCAGTGGTTGTTAATGGGTTAAGAGCGATATAAAAAAAAACTTGTACAATAAATAAGAACCGTTATTTGTAAATAAATAAATATGTCGATGATGCGATGGAAATCCAGTGTTGTTAAGGATATTGAAAGCAACTAGGTGAAGCTGTTAACATATTAGTGGGTGCAATGCGGGAAAGCTGCTTGCTGGGTCAAATGGTTCGTGTTTACAATTTCTCCTTAATTCCAAACTGGTTATTGGACAATTTTTTGGCAATCTTGCCAGTCTCGGATTGCACTGGAGCCAAAAATACGTTTAACAAGAAAATTGATATCGGGCAAGCAATTGCAGATTTAGAAGAAGGCTTGCATTTTGTTTTGATTGAACGTCTATTGGGATTGAATTTTGCTCCAGACATCAAATGGAACTCATATATTGTTACCACTACTAAAGATGTTGAAAGAAGGGTTAGTTCCTTGTATCGCTTCAGAAAATACTTAATTCCTACGGTGATGTTCTATGTTTACAAAAATCAGATCAGACCAAGATATTTACAAGTCAAATCAGATCAAGGGGTTTACAAGAATCATATCAGACCAAGATGTTTACAAGAGTCAAATTAGACCAAGAGGTTTACAAGAATCAGAACACACAAAGAGGCCTACAGGAATCAGATCAGACCAAGATGTTTACAAGAATCAAATAAGACCAAGATGTTTACCAAGAATCAGACCAGTTCAAGATGTTTACAAGAGTCAGAACAGAATAATAGGTTTACAAGAATCAAATCACACCAAGATTTTTACAAGAGTCAGATCAGGCCAAGAGGTTTACATGAATCACATCAAACTAAGATGTTTACAGGGATCAAATCAAACCAAGATGTTTACAAGAATCAAATAAGACCAAGATGTTAACGAAGAATCAGATCACACCAAGATGTTTACAATAGTCAGATCAGACCAAGATGTTTGCAAGAATCAAATAAGACAAAGATTTTACCAAGAGTCAGATCAGTTCAAGTTGTTTACAAGAGTCAGATCAAACCAAGAGGTTTACAATTATCGGAACACACCAAGATGTTTAAAGGAATCAGATCAACCCAAGATGTTTACAAGAATAAAAAAATACCAGGATGTTAATCAAGAATCAGATCAGACCAAGATGTGTTCAAGAGTTAGATCAGACCAAGATGTTTACAAGTGTCAGAGCAGATCGATATATGGATTGTTGCCAGAACTTTCTATCCTTTGCATAGACCAAAAGCGCTTATGCGGTCTTCCTTCGCGTTTCTTTGATAAAGAGCGAGTTACACAGACAAATTCTACCCGAGAACAAACTTCTGAGGAAACGCTTCCCTGACAACTACAACGTTGGTCACTCTAAGTTCAGGGTCAAAATATATCCATATGACACGTCTTTATACTTATGTTCTCCTTACAACAATCTCACTCAGTAAATCTATGCATTGAGTAGCTCTTGTATTGAGCTAATTAACAGTAAAAATATTAACTCCTCTGCTCCGATAAACTTAGATCACTGGTGCCCCCTAGGTACGAATTTGCAGGAGATACTAGATTAGCAACTAGGTCCCACTCTTTTACAGTAAAACCGATAAAATGTAACCGGAATTTCTACTCCAACAGCTTCTTTTCTCGCACTTCCCGCCTGTGGAATTCCCTTCCACATACTTGCTTCCCCGACAGCTACAATCTCCAAAAGTTTAAATGTAAGGTCAATAGTCACCTCCTAACACACTAACTCGCATCCATTCTCTCAAACACCCTTCCCATCTACCGAACTCTCATTTTCAATATCCTCACCCGTCTATCACCCTCTTTCTGACATTTCCAATATCTAACCACTCTTTCTCATCACTTTCCTCTAACCCCCTGCTCAATGGTGGCAGTGGAATTCCTTGCTTGGGGTGAAATGATTAAAAAAATCAATCGCCGTATTCAGCTAACAAAAATCAGTAGATCCGTGTCGTTGTAACTGACTGCATCTCTTCTATTCCGCTATCGATCACAACACTTAAAAAAATATGCTTGCCTGTCTATGCAAATGGAGAGCTACTGTCCTTTCGAATGTTGTTTTTTCTTCTTATCATTGGGCTTAGCAGCTCTAGGCATTTAATGATTTAAACTCCAAGAAGTTCTTTTTTAGCTAGGTTGGACCAGTAGGAGATAAAATCCTGTCAGTTTTGCTCTCTTCGACATTAGAATGCGAAATCTACCTAAAGATAATTTAATTATTACCGTACTAGCAGTATAGCCAGGCGTTGCTCGGGTGTAATGAAAGCTTTAAAACTAATCCATGGTCCTGGAGCTCAAACTCTTTGGACGTTGGCACGAAAGACTAAAAAGCAATAGTTGTTTCCAGTTAAAGCGAAACCGTAGACTGAAAGAAAAATTAATGGATGTAAGTCAAATTTTGAATTCCTGGTATCGATATCAAATTTTCTGCACTATTGTAAGAACTGCAACCTTGAAACTTCTGAATATCGTTTCTTATGGCTTTGTCTATGAGTGTATCAAATTTGATTAAAATTGGACCACTCCTTCTATAATCCGATTTTTTTTCGATTATCGATTTTCGATATTTATCGGGAGTGCCTCGACACAAAACCTTGCTAAGAACACTCGCAGATGCTTATAGTACAACTGTGATAATTTTCAAGAAAATCGGTTCAGCCATTTCGGAGTCTATAGGTAACGGACACACACACACAGACCCACACACACATGCACACAGAGACAAAGTTCTATTTATAAATAAGTTTAGATTTTCAGGTTAACAAGATGCACTTTTTTTTCCTAAAAAATACCCGGAAAAATAAGTGTGCGTCTTCCAAGACGAAAGTATCAGTTATCACCGTGGTTATCACGATGACATGGATGGTAGTGAGGATAATTTATTGTACATGGCTGACAATAGTGATCACTTAGCAGATGATAGTTTAGAGTTTTTAGATTAATCCAGAAGTGACGACTTTTTTGAGATTTGAGAACGAATAAAATATTTTTGATTGTTTTATATTTTTACATACATATTTTTAGAATTTTTAATTCCTTTTTATGAAAATAAAAACACCCTTGGACAATGGAAGATGTATAGTATCTATATATATAAAAGGCAATCTGTGAGTTTGTGTGTACTGTTCCCTATGCCCGCCAACATTTTTAAGCTACGCCATTCAAACTTTCTAGGGACATATATCTACAGAGATGCCATGTCGACACATACTTTTTGAGTGTAAGTTCAGCAATTTTCCCTTTCGCACTTTTTGGCTAATGGAGCCGATTGTTTACATTTGCTCCGTAAAACTTCTAAGATCTAAGATGGTTGCTAAATTGCGTCACAGAAATCAAATCACACGTGTCAAACGCGACTAAAATATTTTTTATTAAAAAGAAAATAAATGAGCCTTTATATTCAATTTTTATTCCGACGTTTTAGAAATTCATTTCGTCAACAAAAAAATGTGAATATTTTTCCCCGTAATTTTGAAACAAAAGAAATATTTAGAATAAAAAGTGTTTTTTCAAACAAAAACAAAATATATATAAAAAAGTGGCAATGGTTAAATTAAATATTTAATTTTTTTTTTTTCAGATTTAATATTTCATAATTCAGAAAATACAATTAAAAAAATATAAAACTTTTTCTTCGCTAAATATTTCATGCAGGAAATCAACTGTCTGTAAATGATTTCCATCTACTCCTGTCATTGGCATCTTCTCCTACTACTAAAATGTTCTGCGTTGCACGGGCAACGCCGGGCTATGTTGCTAGTATTTATTAACCACCAACTAGCATGTCATTGCCATACAAATAAAATCGGACGAGTAATTAATGAAACAATACGTGGAGCCAGGATGTGAGAAACTCATGGTGAGTGTGTTGTTGTATGAGAATGACAATTTTTTTTTCCTTAGAAATTTCTTTCCAATATTAGAGTGTGCCTTTCAAGTCGCAGTGTCTTGTAAGCCGGCACATATGGTAATAGTGAGATCGCTAATAACTGTGTAGTTCTACATTTTGGATCGGTATTTGATGTGCGTTGTGGTGCAACGGATATCGGCTCGGAACGAAAACTTGGAGAGCCAAATTCGAATTCTAGTTGAATATCTTGCATTCACTTACGCACAAATACCCTTGGGAGAGGTATTAATCCGTCTCTTCCCCTCCAGTTATGGGTTAAATAACAGGACAGAATGGGTTCTATAGCAATCTACTGCGGGATAATCTTCTGCCCAGTCAGTCATGTTTCTTTCGAGACATGATCGCCTAATCGTATATCACGTATGGCACTTAACTGACTGAAATGACTAAACAGGTGGTTTCCTAAGTGCAGCTTAGTTGTGGCACAAGGCTGAAAGTATGGTGCACCCCGTGAGGATCGTACTCACAACTCAACTGTAATTATTCTATCGAGACAAGCTTGTTAGCCATTACATCACGTCGAGTTGTCCATACAGGATGAAATTGTACTTAATAAATCTCATTTAAAAATAATGGAAGGATTTGATTTTACACGGAAACAGAAAAAAAAGAAGAAAATTTTTTTTTTCCGAATTTCGCGATAAATTTTCTTTCGTGATAATGAGACCGGGTTCTATTGCGGTGGGGCGAGAGAGAGAGAGAGAGAGAGAGAGAGAGAGAAATGCAAGAGAGAGGGTGGGAAAGAGATAAGGAGAGAGAGAGAAGGAGGGAGAGAGAGCAAGATAGATTTTTTGGCAGATATCCTCAAAATTACTCGACTCTCAGAAAATTATTATCGGTATTCATATTGAATTCAAGAGCAGTAATAATGATGTATTTCATTTGATGCCAAGGAAATTCACAAAGAAGTCTCCACGCACTGATTATTGTGTAAAATGAGTTCAACATTTTTATTTATTTATTTATGTAACTTGATTCGTGTTTCTTTTATCTGATTTTGTTGCTAGTTTACACGTAGTAGTAAATAGATGTAATAGTCTTAAGTTGTCTGAATTTTGAAGATGAAGCATTGTCATTATTATTAATTATTGATTCGTATTTCTTTCATCTTATTTTGTTGCTTGTTTACACCTAGTAGTAAACAGATGTAATAGTCTTAAGTTGTCTGAATTTTGAAGATGAAGCATTGTCATTATTATTAATTATTGATTCGTATTTCTTTCATCTTATTTTGTTGCTTGTTTACACCTAGTAGTAAACAGATGTAATAGACTTAAGTTGTCTGAATTTTGAAGATGAAGCATTGTCATTATTATTAATTATTGATTCGTATTTCTTTCATCTTATTTTGTTGCTTGTTTACACCTAGTAGTAAACAGATGTAATAGTCTTAAGTTGTCTGAATTTTGAAGATGAAGCATTGTCATTATTATTAATTATTGATTCGTATTCCTTTCATCTTATTTTGTTGCTTGTTTACACCTAGTAGTAAATAGAGGTAATAGTCTTAAGTTGTCTGAATTTTGAAAATGAAGCATTGTCATTATTATTAATTATTGATTCGTGTTTCTTTCATCTTATTTTGTTGCTTGTTTACACCTAGTAGTAAGTAGATGTAATAGTCTTAAGTTGTCTGAATTTTTTAGATGAAACATCACCATTATTATTAATTTTTGCCACGTTTTTCTTTCATCTTATTTTTCCCAAGAATATTTGTGCGTAAGTGAATGCAAAATATTCAACTAGATACAAACTTGGCTCTCCGAGTTCTCGTTCCGAGCCGATACCCATTGTACCACAACGCACATCAAATTTTTGAAATTTCAGAAAGTAATGACAACCTACTGTGGGATAATCTTCTGCCCAGTCAGTCATGTATCTTTCGAGACATGATCACCAAAGTGTGTATCACGTATGGCATTTAACTGACTGATTAGATTTTTGGCAGAAATCTTGGAAGGATGACGAGACGCAATCTGCCTAAGGATATTTCAGTATTATTTTTACTAGTTTTATCATCAAAGGCAGAAAGTTAGTTCCATGTTCTGGGTGGAAAATAAGCTAAACTTCTCCCTATTAATCATCGAAGAGACCCTTTCACCTAGTAGTAAGTAGATGTAATAGTCTTAAGTTGTCTGAATTTCTTACATGAATCGTTGTCATTATTATTAATTTTTGATTCGTGTTTTTTCATCTTATTTTGTTGCTTGTTTACACCTAGTAGTAAGTAGATGTAATAGTCTTTAGTTGTCTAAATTTCTTACATGAAGCATTGTCATTATTTGTAAGCTTCTGTTGTGTATTTGCAGATGAAATTTGTAATATTCTGTGGAGTCCTTTGATTGGATTCACGCTGGGTGCCGGGGAATTTTTAATGCTTAATTTCTACATTAGTATACGTTCCTTGAATTTAAAGAGACGTGACTTATGAGTGGTTGAGTGTCAGCAGTCAATAGCAAATCTGGGCATCCGAATATTAACATCCAACATGATTCTAGTCCATCGACAAAAGCTAGAGTTTAACCTCCGACAGGTGCCTAGCGGGTTTCTGCGTCGTTGGTAAAGCGAAATCCGGCCAAAATAATTTAATGACTTTTACCGCAATTTTGATTCGCTTTATTCGAGTAATTAGTGTTTTTTGAAAAAGTACGTAACCGATCCCTTTTTTACTGTGATCTCTTGAAAGGCATGTAGGGTCATTGATCTCGAACGTCTTGACTCTATCCTCAGTTTTCTGCACAATTAATCTGACTCATCAAAGAGTCTACTCAAGAAGTTCGTCAAGCGTTTCGTCCCAATAAAACTTTCGGTTCTTCGAGCACAGTAATTCCTGGAAGGAGGCATTCACCTCTGCTTACGAGAATTCATAAGATACCTGATTCACCAGATCAAAATATGACCTGACTCCTGTGATACTTGTGGGCGTAAAAAAGTGAAGGATGGTCTCAATTATTTTCTTTGTTGGTTTCATACCATCAACCGTTATTAAGAACCTGACAAACTTTATCTCATTCTCTGCAAAATGGAATTCATCAGGGTTAAATACAGTCCGATTCTTTCAACAGTGGGTTATATATTCTATTGCCAACCAAGGCTATAGAACCCAATCTGTTCTGCTATTTAACCCATAGCTGAAAGGAGAGACGACGGATTCATATATTTTCCGTAGTATTTACGCGTAAGTGAATGCAACTGGGACTCGAACTCGGCTCTCCGCTTCCTCGTTCCGAGGTGATATCCACTGCAAGACAACACACATCTGGGTATGATGGTAAACTGCATCCGGCAGCAAGGCCTCTAATTGGGAGGTTGTGAGGAGCATGAAACCACCTCTTAATTGCTGTTGTTCCCAGGTCCACCCTGACCCGTAGTGGTAGCACCTGTTAGGGTCCCAGCTATGGGCAAATAGTTAACCCTCAAACTGGGGTCAAAACACTATGAACGTATAAAAATAAACTTTTATAGATATATATACATACAAATAGACTTTTATAAAAAAAAAATATATACATTTGTAAATGAAAAATATACATCTTTGAAGGAAAATTATTACCAACAGTCCATTTTAAAAGGAAAAATTATTATCATAGCACATTTTCTAAGGAAAAAAATTATTGCCAGAATACATTTTTGAAGAAAAAAAAATATTACCAACAATACATTTTTGTATACAAATCTAGAAGACCTATTCAGTTTTCTAAAATAAAAAACAATTTCGTCAAAGTCTGATTAAATCAACCTTTTCACTAAAACCGAACATTAAAAAAAACTTTAAATCCCCACCTTTTTGGCATTAAATAACCCACAGAGGTGTTAATATGCCGTTAAAGCTTAAACTCAAACTCAAAACAACGCACATCCCGTTAATCTTTAGCCTAATTTACCAGAATTCAAATTTTTCCTAATAAATACGTCCGAAGATTTTAACTTTTATTTTTCCTTTTTCTTATTTTCGTTTTATAATTCTCGACTCAAATAATTCTCGACTCAAATAATTCTCGACTCAAATAATTCTCGACTCAAATAAGCGGTTGAGTCTAACAAGGCAAAAGGTTTTTTTTCTAGCCTGAAGATTTTGGTCAGTTGTGTATTCCTAGAAAGAAGAGGACGAATATAAGACCGCAAACTTTAGTCATAATTATGCATAGACATATCCCCTTCGTATACATATGTTATTTCACCATTGTTGGTGAAATAACATATGTTGCTCTAAAGAATGAAAAGTATCAAACACAATTCTTTCCAATTTCCACTCGAAGTCGTTAATTTACCTAACATTGTTCTGATATTTAAAAAAATTGTTTCTCATATATATAGTGTATCGAGGCAGCAGATAATTTTCTAAACATATACGGTTAAATATAAGAGACAATGAATGGCTATTATGTTTAATCATGAGCCGTTCTAAACATCGTATTTTGGCTTTAATTTCAGGTGAAAATAAATTCTCCAACATTTGGATAATTTTTTATTAATTTGGTTCTAAGCTTTCGGCTCACATGAACCATCTTCAGATGCTAGATGTCTTTATGTTAACGTCCCTGTAACCTCTCTGAAGATGGCTCATGTGAGCCGAAAGCTTAGAACCAGCATTCAATGGGGTTAGCCAACCGTTCTGGTTAATGGCTATCCTCGAATATATATATATATATATATATATATATATATATATATATATATATATGTATGTATGTATGTGTGTGTGTATGTAACACTGTGAAGTTAATCGGAAGAAAGAAAAAGGAAGAGGAAAAAGACTATTAACTGGATGATAATTGTAGAAATTCACAGGAAAGTGGAGTGAAATGTTGAGAAGGAAATAAAAAACAAATGAGTTGAAGCAATCATGTTTCAAATAAAATTATGAAATCACGAACACTTCCAAGGAGAATCAAACGCAAATTTAACTAGACGGAATTCAGTAAGATTGGGCAAAACCAAGACTACCAGTCCTTCCCCACTTCCCGCCGAATAAATAGACAGTTAATGTATCATCAAAGATATTAGCTCTGAAAAACGGATGGCCACCGTTAGTCAGTTATGTGCCATATGTGATACACGCTTGGGCGATCATGTCTCGAAAGAGACATGACTGACTTGGCAGAAGATTATCCCGCAGTAGGTTGCCATTGCTTTCTGCGGTAGACTGGTTGCCAACCAAGGCTATAGAACCCAATCTGTTCTGTTATTTAACCCATAACTGGAAGGAAGAGACGGATTAATACATTTCCCAAGGGTATTTGCGCGTAAGTGAATGCAATGAATTCAGCTGGAATTCGAACTCGGCTCCCCGATTTTCTCGTTCCGAGCCGATATCCAATGCACCACAACGCACATCCGTCATGGCCACCGTAATAACATCTAAAGTTGATCTGGACAAAGATCCAGAAATCTGGTTTGAACCGGCCACCAAAAAGAAATATCCCTACAAAAATAAAGATTGGCACCTAAGATTGGGGACAGGTTCGTTCATTTTAATTTCTGTGACATTCGTCAACATTTTTATGGCCAGCATTAATTGTGATTCTTTTTCAGATAAGCTGATAAAGACAAATACTCACTCGCCCTGGTGTGACCATAGGGAGACCGGCAGTGGGTTAGGGTTGCTCGAGAAACACATGAACAGAGGAACGTGTTCTTTTTTTTTTTACCAAAGATGTTGGAAATATTTTCTCCCGTTTTCTTTCCCACTAATGACAAATGAAAATCAACAAAACAATTCTGTTGATTGACTCCGATTATCTTAGATATGGTCAAATCCCTGGCTTTTTTAAACAACCAGCGTGGGATAAGCTGATAAAGTAAAATTTAATTACTGGTAATCTCCTTTTCCTTTGCATTCTTAATGTATAGAATCGTCTCTTAGTTCTACACGTTCTGGTCATGTTATCAAAGACCATCTCCTTGCCCCCCACGGGACAAATACCAGATGCGTAAACAGTGGAGAGAAATTAGTGAATTAAGAATTGCAGCAATGGCTGAAATGCGCATATGGAACGAGCACTTTTACAATGAACTTTGTTGCCCACTTTGAGAATTGCAAATTAGCGATTCTGTTGAGATCCAGAATCAAGATGGCTGTAACCTTTGTCGGTGGAATAAAACAAAGACAATCGCGGAGATACCCGGTTGGAGGCGATTAGGAACCGTTGCTTCATCCGTAAGATCCACTCAGTTATTGACGTCCTACATCATTATACTCAGAGATCGGGTCCCTTGACTTCATGTCACTTTGCCAAAGATGTTTACAGCCGGCTCGACACAGAGAATAGATTAGCCACATCTAAACTAGAACCGTATGATACCTCTGTATGTCCTGGGGTCCGGCCGCAGCGACTCGGCAAATTCTCTATGGTGATCTGCAATAACCTACCTACAATATAAACCTACCTACAATATAAGCCAAATATCGAGAGTAATGAACCAGAAGAAATAGAAATTAATGACATCGTGGATTTAGTAGTCCAAATACAAATTAATATTGGAGAACACAAATATCGGGTGACACTAGCCCCAAATCGACGACCAGGTCGAAACACGCGAGAACCTCGAACTCTATCCGCGCAAATACAAGGAAAATTGCACATATAATTCTTAATGTATAGAATCATCACAGGCCCTTAGAGTGGGCTGAGGTTGGATGCTGAAAAAGTGGAGAGAGAGACAGATTAGGACCGCCTATATATATCGATGGTGTGAGATGTGAAGTGAAAGAGTTGGAGTTAAGAGGTAGTTTGATTCTTCTAATCACTTTCAAAGGGAGATGGACAGCCCCTAAATTTGGAAAACTACTCGAGTAAAATCTTTTGAGAATAGGGGATTTCGGAAAAGATCGATACTAAGGATAAGAGATAACCAAACCCAGATCCTTGTAAATCCCACACCTGACAGACACGGGATTCCATATAATTTGGAGGTTTGTATAACAAATGAAGAGTTCGCACTTTACGGTTACTTAAATCCACATGATTCATCGAGACCTCCTGCCAAAGCCCTTGCGTCAGCCCTGAAGACCAGAACTTAGAAATTTAAATCACTACTAACACAGGCTGTAAAATCTAAAAGTGGATACCAGTATGATTTGATTATAACAGTGAGTGAGAATGGTTAAAAACCGCTGTATATAATAAATCATATATCAACCAAGTCTTTGTTACATTTTTAACCTTAGTTAATTTCTTGAATCCAAAGTATTCTTTTTTGTGTAGCTCCTAGCCGTTGACCTGATCTTCACATAAGTATGTCTCAAAAAGCTGACACCATTTAAAATGTGAATATCTGAGTAAGTACATAATGACAAACGAAACTTAATAGGCTTCATGTTGAACAAGAAAATATTTATTTATCAAAATTCAGACAATATATTCAAAGGATGCAGATTTTACAAACGCTTTCATAAAGTTTCACAAATGTTAAATTTGCTCCCCACCTGTGACACGGCACACGTCAAGTTGGTAGTCCAGCTCCTGCAAAACACGATGTAGCATGTCTTGCGTAACATTCTCCAGCGTCTTAGTGATTCTCTGCTTAATTTTCTTTAGGTTTGTAGTAAGAGATGGGATGTTGTTCTTTTAACATAGCCCCATAGAAAAAAAATCACAAGGTGTCAAGTCATGTTAACGTGGTGGCTTATTTCAACGTGGTGACTTCATTTATTGTCATTATCACTGGCACGTTCGATCCATTTTCCCGGTAGATTCTCTTTGAGATAAGTCTGCACAGTAGACTTAGTTTTACATATTTTGTTGAAATTTGTTATCATTTGGGTGAGAAATGGTTATGTTATTAGAATGATGTCAAAATTAAATATAACAAATACACTTCAAGATACCATTTCCTGTGTTGAATTATATTTTGTTTAACCCGAGAACACTAACCATGGGTATATAGTACCCAGCGCAAATGACGCCATTTTAATTACAATTTAATTAAATTTTTAGTACCTGATTTTCTTACCTAAATAATGTTTTTCGGTTCCTATCAATGTTAACTCAAAGTACAAATTTCTAAGTGCCTGTATGTAAAATATTTCAAATAAAGATTTATATTTAAATTTTTTTTTCTTTTGATATTTTCAAAATCAGGTATGATATACCCATGGTTAGTAGTGGTGTAACTTTAATTGATGGTCAGTGTTCCAGGATTAATATGGGTTATTTATTTTGCATAATAATAATATCTTCTAGATGTTTAGATTATATTTGTTTTAACTCTTTATCGTAGATGAAAAATGTTAATGTATCATATGGTCATTCAGTGACTAGCAGTATAGACCGGCGTTGTTCGGGTGTAATGAAAGCTTTAAAACTAATCCATGGTCCTGGAGCTCAGACTCTTTGGACGTTGGCACAAAAGACTAAAATGCAATAGTTGTTTCCAGTTAAAGTGAAACCGTAGACAGAAAGAAAAATGAATGGATGTAAGTCAAATTTTGATTTCCTGGTATCGATATCAAATAAGTTTTTTTCGTCGTAAACTGAATATTGAAGGCTAAATAAGTCCTCTGAGTAAATGGTATCATGGTTGAGACTAAGAACTACAATAATACCTACTTAGAGCCAAACCCGAAGCAAAAACTAAAATAAAAGGGCTGAAAAAATAGACATACAGGCAGATAAACAGACACACACGCAAAGATCTTGCTTTTATATATATATATATATATATATATATATATATATATATATATATATTATTGATTTTCTGCACTATTGTAAGAACTGCAACATTGAAACTTCTGAATATCGTTTCTTATGTCTTTGTCTATGAGTGTATCAAATTTTATTAAAATCGGACCACTCCTTCTATAACCCAATTTTTTCCATTATCGATTTTCGATATTTATCGGAGATACCTCGACACAAAACCTAGCTAAAAACACTCGCAGACGCTTATAGTACAACTGTGTAAATTTTCAAGAAAATCGGTTCAACCGTTTCGGAGTCTATAGGTGACGGAGACACACACACACGCACACACATATACACACACACAGACAAAGTTCCATTTATAAATAAGTTTAGATATGTATCGGCGAATTATGTTTTTGATTTTTTCCTCCTGTTTATAATTCTGCCATAAACATGACTGACACTAGACTTCTGGATAGCGACACACTGCGCTTCCTTGTCCTCACGTTTTCAACTGACTTAAAGTTTGTTTTTGTTTTTGTTTTTTTTTTTTGTTTTTTTAATCGTTTCACCTGAAACAAGATGGTATAGCCACTGATGCGCAGGGTCCTACACAAGAGTAAAAGTTTAGACAGGAAGAGAATGAAAAGAAAGACGAACCAGTTACTGGGGATGTCAGAGAAAGGACAAGAGAATGATGGGAACACATGTGTAAAGACAGTTGCGAAGGTAGAAAGAAGGGAAAAGAACAATATATACAGGGTGATGTAGAAAGAACTGGAGTCAAGTGGATAAGAATGGGTATTGACATTGTATTTAAATTCCTGCAGGTTGTAGCCGTTAGGAAATCAAATATATGGAAGGGAATTCCACAGGCGGGAAGTGTGAGAAAAGAAGCAGAAGTAGACTTGTCGGGTGCATTTGATTGATAATGGGCGGAATCTTGTTGCCAGTCTGGTTGCACGAGTAAATTTCTGTGGCGGAGGCACCAGTGACTTAAGTTCGTCGGAGCAGAAGCTGTGAAAATATTTGTAGAATAAACAGAGGAAAGCTATAACCCGCCGGTAAGGAAGTGGCTGGAGTTGAACTGCCAAGTCGCGACCTATCACATTACAGATTATCCTTTAGAGCCTATCGAGAACACTGAGATGAACAGCAGGAGCGCCTCACCATATATGACAGCAGTATTCTATGCACGGACGGATGTGGAACGACTACATCGAATCAATAGCTGCATCTATTGCAAGGAAAGTTGGGTCACTGTGTCATGATAGAAAGTTTTTCTTGACAGATTCCATTTTGCACATTTATAAATCTACCATTCGTCTATGCATCAAACATTGCTTCCATGTCGGGTAGGGTACATCTGCTATTCATCTTAAGATTCTTGACAAAATTCAAAAAAGGATCTGCAATGTAATCGATCCGGACTTGGCATCTCGACTTCAGTATCTTTCTCACCGACGTAACGTGTCTTGACTTTTCTACAAATATTTTCATGGCAATTGTTGTGACAAGTCTTTTTTCCTGGTTCCCGACTTCATAAATTTAAGTATACTACTAAAGTGTCATCTAGGTCCCACCGTTTTACTGTTGAAATAATTGAATACAACCCTCTCTTCTACTGCAACAGATTCTTTTCTGGCACTTTCCGTCTAATGAACGCCTGTGAAACTTGATAAATAAAATCTTCAACAATATAAATGCAATCTCAGTCGTCATCATCTATCTTCTTGAATCCCACTCACCTTTTGTCTTTTTCTCAATCCTTCCTACACTCAGTCTTCTCTCTCACTTTAGTATTTTGTAACAACTTGTGTGGATGCGCGTTGTGGTGCAGTGGATATCGGCTCGGAAGCAGAAACCGGAGAGCAGAATTCGAATCCTAGTGAATTCGTTGCATTCACTTATGCTCAAATACCCTTCAAAAAGGTATAAATCCGTCTCTTCTCTCTCCAGCTATGGGTTAAATGGCAGGAAAGATTGGGCTCTATATCATTGGTTCTCTACCGCAAAAAGCAATAGCAATCTACTGCGGAAAATATTTTGCCCAGTCAATCATGTCTCAAAAGAGACATGCTCGCTCAAGAATGTATTACGTATTACTGACTGCTTGACTGACTGACTTAACCCCTTGCTTAACAGTGACATTCCCGCCTTGCTTGGGGTGAAATGATTAAAAAAAAGCAAATGACTGACAGACAGAGGAAGAGAATAATGATAAATATATAGAAACGCATATTGAAATAGAAAGGCATACATGAAACTCTAACTGAACCCTATTTTGACCGGGATACAGCATGCTAAGGGTTATCGCCCAATGAGGATATACAGTGTATTAAATAATATTCATACATTCTTTAATCCGTAGTTTTTTCCTTCATCGATTTGTATATCTGCAGTAACCGTGATTTTAACCTTGAGCAAATTTAAACACATTCTTGACGTTGTTTCTATTTTCCCGCTAATATATATATGTTGTGGGATCTCCCCTTTTTCTATGATAATGGACTCGACTTGAGTATACATATACTCCTGCTATAGTGAGATACGAGAGAACCGTAAAGAACAGTGAGAGTACCGTAAGTTACCGAGAGATAGCGTAGTTACACAGAGAATACCGCGTCAGTAGTCACAGTAGTTCTGAGCTCGACTCAGCCAGAATAGTATTACACGGATATACTAATTCCAGCACGACTTCACTTCAAAGACTTGTATATATATATATATTCTTTACTAATCCTATTCCTGTATTACGAACGTGCGTCCCAGTTTGTATCCTTATGTTTAATATGACATATTTTTAAATCAAATATAACGGAGATTCTGTAATGTGATCGATACCAACTTGGCAGACCGGCTGCAGTCTCTCTCTCTCACAGGCATGACGTGGCTTCCCTGTGTATCTTCTATAAATACTTTCGCGGCTTCTGCTCCGATGAACTTAGATCACTGGTTCCCCCTAGGTACGAATGTGCACGATATACTAGATTAGCAACTAGGTCCCACCCCTTTACAGTGAAACCGATAAAATGTAACCGATTTCTACTGCAACAGCTTCTTTTCTCGCACTTCCCGCCTGTGGAACTCCCTTCCACATGATTGCTTCTCCGACGGCTACAATCTCCAGGAGTTTAAATGTAAGGTCAATAGACACCTCCTAACACACTAACTCGCATCCATTCTTTCAAACACTCTTCCCATCTACCCAACCCCCAGCCTCGGTATCCTTACCCGTCTATCACCCTCCTTCTGACATTTCCTATATCTAACCACTCTTTCTCTTTACCTTCTCCCTATATAACCCCTTGCGTAATAGTGGCAGTGGGATGCCTTGCTTGGGGTGAAATGATTAAAAAAAAATCTGATTTTTGTTGTTCATTATTTTCTGCAGTTCTTCACCCGGAATCCACAACAATATATGAAACTTAAGCAGTGTTGATAATTACGTTCACACTGCCTCTGTCCTTGTATTCTTTACCTCCAATACTGAGCACTCTTTCCACACAAATACAGAAAAATTAAAGCAATATAAAGAGTGTGTCAGAAATACCCGCTCATTCACCTCCCAGAAATATCTCCAGGGCTGACATTTATAGCTATGGCGTATGGGCTCGTATTGACGAATCGAAGACCCGAATTCGAATGCCAGTCGAATTCATTACATTCATTTACGTGCTAATACCCATGAGAAAAATATAAATCTATATCTTCTCCCCTAGCTATGGGTAAAATAGCAGGAAAAACCTAAAGCCTTGTGTGGCAACTAGTCTAAAAGAAACAAATTCTGAATACAAACCGGATCGCACTGTCCTATAAGTGAGACTGGGGACTGCATATGAACCTCCTATATGTTTGAATGAATATGACCTCTACTCCGTTTAGTAAGCTTCATTCACATAGATAGATAGATAGATAGATAGATAGATAGATAGATAGATAGATAGATAGATTTGAAGAAACTGAGATAGATAGATAGATAGATAGATAGATAGATAGATAGATATGAACAGACTTAGATAGATAGATAGATAGATAGATAGATAGATAGATAGATAGATGATTTGAGACTGAGATAGATAGATAGATAGATAGATAGATAGATATGAAATTATAGATAGATAGATAGATAGATAGATAGATAGATAGAACAAATTAGATAGATAGATAGATAGATAGATATGATAAGAAATAGATAGATAGATAGATAGAAATAGATAGATAGATAGATAGATAGATAGATAGATAGATAGATAGACAAATTGAGATAGATAGATAGATAGATAGATAGATAGATAGATAGATAGATTTGAAGAGACTGAGATAGATAGATAAGAAATAGATAGATAGATAGATAGATAGATAGATAGATAGATTTGAAGAAACTGAGATAGATAGATAGATAGATAGATAGATAGATAGATAGAAATTAGATTTAAGAAACTAGATAGATAGATAGATAGATAGATAGATAGATATGAATTCAAATTAGATAGATAGATAGATAGATAGATAGATAGATAGAACAAATTAGATAGATAGATAGATAGAAATAGATAGATAGATAGATAGATAGATAGATAGATATGAACAAATTAGATAGATAGATAGATAGATAGATAGATATTGAGATAGATAGATAGATAGATAGATAGATAGATAGATAGATAGATATGAACAGACTTAGATAGATAGATAGATAGATAGATAGATAGATAGATATGAAGAGACTGAGATAGATAGATAGATAGATAGATAGATAGATAGATAGATAGATAGATAGATAATCAGACTGAAAACAGATAAGTAAGTAGATAGATAGTATTAAGAAAATAATGATTCACTAAGCACCACTTAGATGTGGCACAAGGCCAAAGGTATGAGGTACCCAGTGAGGATCAAATTCACTACTCAGTTGTAACAATTCTAATGAGACAAGGGGCCGAAAAAATAATGATAGTTCACAATAATTATCAGGGTTCTTCACATATCATTACCCAAACAAGAATTGCTCTTAAGAAGTGAGGAATTGCGAAACACTGAATCGACCACCAATAAATACCGTAAGCTTTCATTAGTTTTGAAACATTAATTATTCCTCTAGATAGGTATTGAGTAATTTATTAGAAGAATTTTTCTTCGCCTTGAAATACGTTGAATTAAATATTTTTATGTATGCAATAGTTGACATTAGTCTTATTATTATTATTATGACATCTTTTATCATAATTTTTATTTCTGCTATGGTCGCACTACCTACGGAAAGACCTAAGACAGGTCGTGGTGTGTTGTTATGGCTCCATTTCATGTTTTTAATATCTCCCATAACATCCCTAGCGTTACATAGACAAAGTTCTCCTTAGTGTGTTGGCCGTACTGAGCAAGAAAATTTTTGTATATCTCTTAAACTGGAGTTTCCAATGATTCTTTCAATGTGTTGCTTTGTACCATTTTTTATCATTCCAAGTGCACCCACAATCACTGGCACGACTCTTGTTTTCAATTTCCACAATTTTTCTATTTCTTTTTCCAGGTCTTTTTATTTTGATAGTTTTTCAAATTCCTTGGTTGCTATGTTACAATCTGCTAGACAAACCATATCAATTAATAGACAAGTTTTTTCGTTTTGACTTTTGACAATAATGTCCGGCCTATTTGCTTGAATTTTTCTGTGTAGATGGTGTAATCCTATAGAATGGTAAGATCTTCTTTTACTATAACCGGGGCTGGATGATGTACATACCAGTGTTTATTTGCATGTTTTTCAGTGTTTGCACATTGTCCAGTGTAAATATTGCCCCACTCTATCGTAACGATTATTATTATTATTATTATTATTATTATTATTATTATTATTATTTCCTTTGTTTTCTGTTAAATGCACATTTCTACTTCGGTTCCAAACAGAGATGTATATTCAGAAATGGTTTCATGTTATTTTCAACTGATCAGTTTTTTAAAAAAAAATTATTATTATTATTTACATAGATAAAAATGTAATAATAATTCTATCTATCTATCTATCTATCTATCTATCTATCTATCTATCTATCTATATAAAGCGTGCCCTCGTATATCTGTATTAACGTGTTGTAAGTAAAAATACCACAGATATTTGTTTCAGATAAACAACATTTTTTCACAATTCTATAAACATGCAAAACGATTTATAAACATGAAAAAATAATTCTTCAATCGTTTTGCTATGGAATCATAAAAGATGGCTCTCTTATTTCAAGTAAAACCATTTAGACCAATCAAATCGAAAGACTGATTTCTCACTCACACTTCACTATATCTCTATCTCCCTCCTTTTCTATCTCATTCCCATTCTCTCTCTCTCTCTCTCTCTCTCTCTCTCTTATATATATATATATATATATATGTCTGATCACGTGCTCATGATCAACCAACTAGCATTTTAAACAAATAGCAATCTAAACACCTTTTTTTACATGAAAAGGAAAAAATCTTCAACTGCAGGTACAGAAATTTAAATATCTATGAAGTATGATACGGAGGACGAAAAGTGTGACACTGCCGTCCGAAGCCGTCTTGTGATGGATGCATTCTAAAAGCTAAGCAGAGTATTGAGAGACAGGAAAATTCAAAGTACATGATATCAGTCCTCCTATATGCCAGTGAATGCTAGAAAATCTCCTCAAAGATGAAAGTCGCAGTGGAAATGTAGTTCTACAGAAGGATGCTGAGAATGCCATGGACCAAACATGTGAGCAACGACGTGGTTTTGGAGAGAATGGAAACAAAAAAGAAACTTATACAAAAAAAAATTACTTACCATTAGCGAGAGACTGTTAAAGTTTCTGGTACACATAATGAGGAAGGAGGGTTTGGAGAATCTGATGCTCACAGGGCGGATAATATGAAAGAAGAACAAGGGAAAACAGCTAAATTGAGATGCTTAACCAGGTCAACTCTGAATTGGTTAAGCATCTCACATTGCAGGGCTTTATTTCAGACAAGCAATATGGGTTCCGCTACTCAAAGTGAACTGCTGATGTACTAACGATCATTTCCGAAAGAGCCTATCAAGCTAGTGACGATTGAGCTGTTGTTGTGGACATCTCGAAAATGTTGACAGGGTTTGGCAATTGGGTTTTCTTCATAAGCTGAAAGGCAATGGTATTTCCGGACGATTGTTTAAATTGATTCAGTTCTTTTCATCAACTCTCGAAATGAAAGTTATCCTGAACAACCATTGTTTTAGATGTTTTTGTACTAATGTAGGTACCCCTAGGACTCTATCCTTGGATCTAATTTCTTCTTAATTTACATAAATGACATTCCTGAGAACATCGGATTTCAACTTAATATCTATGCTGATGACACAACTATTGACCTCTGTCTTCATAATAAGTCGGATCAGTTCGATAAGGTCAAATTGTCAGCTGATCTTAAAAATTATTTACAGTTGTTAACTGGGACAAGGAATGGCTTCTTAAATTTAACGCCTCTAAAATAAAACCTGTCTCTATCAATCCTCTTAAAGACGCCTTCCTGCTTACAATCAGAATGGCTGATACCAATCTCCATTAAAATGACGTTGCGCATTCTCGGGTTTAAATTCTTTGCTGACAAGAAGTGAAAAGATTATATTGAATCTATTGATAGGTCAGCTGATAAAAAAGTTGGTTCGTTGCGTCATGCTAAACAATTTTTCTCTCCTGAATATATCTTTTTTTAATAATCATATTGCCCCAAGCAAGGCAGTTTACTGCCACTGTTGCGCAAGGGGTTACATAGGAGGAAAGTTATGAGAAAGAGTGACAGGTTACAGGGGCTGTCAGGAAGTGGATAAGAGAAGGATGAAAATACTGATGAGAGTGGAGTGGGCGCAGAAAAGAACATGAGAGAGAGGATGCAAGTTAGTGAGATAGAAGATGACTATTGACTTTACATTTAAATTCTTGGAGATTGTAGCTCTCGAGGAAGCAAGTAAAAGGAAGTGAATTTCACAAGCGGAGAGTGTGAGAAAAGAAGATGATGGAGTAGAATTTTCGTTTACATTTTATTGGTTTCACAGTAAAAGGGTGGGACGTAGTTGCTAATCTTGTGGCTCGAGTAAATTCATATATAGGAGGAACCAGTGAGCTAAGTTCATCGGAGCAGAAGCCGTGAATGTATTTGTAGAAGAGACGCAGGGAAGCCATATTGCACCGGTGAGAAAGTGACTGCATCTGAGTTGTCAAGTCGGGATCGATCACATTACAGATTCTCCGTTGGATATTGTCAAGGACATCTAGGTGGATAACAGGAACACCCGACCAGATATAGCAGCAGTATTCCATGCACGGGCGGATAGTAGATTTATATATGTGCAGGATTGTTTCAGACGGGAAAAACTTCCTGGCCCAACACAGAGAACCGACCTTCTTAGCAGCGGATTTAGTTAAGGATTCTGTATGGTCATTTCACTTGAGGTCTGTTGTGAGAGTTAACCCGAGGAGGCGCAGTGTTTTGCTTTCAGGGAGACTAGCCTGATCCATGCTAATGGGGGGTAGGAGCGATTGTCTCTAATGATTAATAGATAGCAGCTTCGTATTGGAAGCATTAAAATTCACAAGCTATTTCTTACCCCAGTCCACCATAGATTGGAGGTCTTTTTCAAGCTCGGCAGCGAGGTTTGCTTTGTCAGACTCGGCAGATTTTTGATCGAAGCGAGAGTAAACCGTATTGTCATCAGCGTATATGCCTACTTGGCATCTTATTACATCGGGTAGATCGTTGATATAGATTGAGGGACACCCGAGTTCGAATGATAGTATTCGGAGGCATGTCTGTTCAATAAGTTTACCATTCATTCATGCTTTGAAATAGAGAATTTGTACTCACAGGTACATTTCACACATTACGAAGAGCCTTATCAATGTGAAATATATGTGATGTGTTTCTCTGTTCTTTACAAAAATTATCAGTGGAAAATATCAGGAAGCCATTTCTGGCCTTTGACCTTCGGTCTTTAGTTGGTACCCAGAAGGAAATGTGTATACAACAAAAATCCAAGGCAATAATAAAACATAATAAGACACAAAAAAGAAAGATATCTTATTGAAACAATCAAGGTAAAACCTTGCTTTTTCGTCGGAACTTTCAGCAGCCTGTAAAATAAGTTCTCAATAGAGAAAGACCTTCTGGGCAATATAAATTGGCTGGTCTTAGGTCCCTAATGATCACCACCAGAGCCGTTTTTCTCGAACTCCACGCGATTAACAGACAATCGAACACGGATAAAATATAATTCGCCTTCAATTCAATAAAAGTAGCAGAGGCATATCCAGCAAGGTCAAGCCAGGCTTCTATGGAATTTAGAAGCAGACACTAGGACACCGGGCACAGCGCGGCACAGGAGCCGTAACTTTGCTAATTGATCCTCGATGAATTGGTAACCTGAGTCACGGTTCTATTCGCTTCAAGCTGATGCCAACACTACACTGTTCAAGCAGGCAGTAGTTTCATAATGCTATGGGCTATATCCGTGCAAACTTGCCATTGACCGGTGCAACAACGGGAGAAGGTGGAATATTCTTCATTGAGAGTATTGTAGTCGATTAAAAGTAAAGGTCTATTTATATCTGTTGATAGCGTTAAGATAAATGCAGGTTATTGTTAGTTTTTAACAAAATTTTTATTAAGTGATACCAATCAAGACGGCGGAGATGTATGCTAGACATTTTTTATAGTTCTTTGTTAAATTTTCCTTAATTAGAGTATTATATTCCTTTGGTGTTATTTTATAGAAATTTGCTCTTTTATCCGATTTTACAAATATTTTATCAGTTTTTTTCATTTCTTTCTTTATTCTTTCAAGATGATGTTGGAAATAATTTCTTTTTATTTTATGAAAAGTGATATTATTTACCAAACCCAGTAAATAATTTTGAAATCCACACAACTTTTCAATATATGGGCTATTTTTTTTTTTTTTTTTGTTTAGGTAAATTTTCCTGATGTAAAAATAAATAAATTTTCCTTTTCTTCGAATCAAATCCTCTGTTTTGTATAATAATCTTACGAGATATTCCCTTTTGTTGGTATTTTGTAAATTTTTCAGAGAGATTCCGAAATTTAGCTTATTCATATTTTGTTCAAAAATAAAATGCTCTACGATATATATTGTATTGAGCACTTTAAAAAAAATTAAATGCTGGAGAACACGAAATTCTAAAACTGTTGGTTCTCTTCATCTGGATATAAATCGCTCCCACGTATACATTTATTTTGAATATATATATATATATATAGATATATAAGAAAAAAGTGCGAGAAGCCGTGAAGGTTTTGTTTAAAGTATCGATTTATTGTTTTTATTGTTATTAATAATACTTTTTGTATGTTAAGTGTCCGTAATGGTATTTGTGTCGCTACACGGGTTTCGAGTCTAAAGTTGACTCTCTTCAGGCGAATAATTTGTGACTTTACATATCGAGATCCGATATATATATATTGATTGATTGATTGATTGACTGATACTTTTTGGGCCCTAATAGGTAGCGAAATAAGTCGTTTATAAATGAAAAAAAATTATATATATATATATATATGTATATTGATTGATTGTGTACACATTTGTATTAAAAAGTGTTGTATACAATTATATTGTAGAACTTTTGAATATTTTTTATTTATAAACGAGTTATTTCGCTACCACTCATGGTGGAAGCCAAGGTAGCAAAATAACTCGTTTATAAATGAAAAAAATAAATATATATATATATATATATATATATATATATATATATATATGTATGTATAAAATAGTGGGTGGGATAGATGAATTGTCATCTAACTAACGCAAGAGTATAATTTCCACAGTCAGTTAAGTGCCATATGTGATATGCTCAAAAGAGTGACTGGACAAAAGATTCTCCCGCCGTAGGTTGCCATTGCTTTCTACCGTAGACTGGTTGCCAACCAAGGCTATAGAATTCAATCTGTCCTGCTATTTAACACATAACCGGAACGAGAAGAGACAGATTAATACCCTTCCCAAGGGTACTTGCGCGGAAATAAATGCAACGAATTGAACCTCGGATTTCCGATTTCTCCTCCCGAGCTGATATCCACTGCACCAAGACGCAAATTTCCACAAGGAGTCCTCTAAATAACAACAAAATTTTCTCTGAAGTACAAGTCTCACTTCTCTGGTTAATTCGTGTTTCGTTGAAAAACGAGAGGGGCGTTTCCACAAAGTTCGACTTTAAAATCTGTTTCCTTCTGCTTCAATTTTGTCAATAGGCTAATATATAATTAATATCATCAATTTTATTGCCAATATTGTTATCGTTTTATTGGCTTTCCTCAAATGTTATTAACCGGCCTATTGAATCTACTTATTATAACAAACACACACACACACACATACACGCACGCACACACACACACACACATATAGCAATCTAATAAACTTATTTATAAATGGAACTTTGTATGTATGTGTGTGTGTGTGTGTCCGTTACCTATAGACTCCGAAACGGCTGAACCGATTTTCTTGAAAATTTACACAGTTGTACTATAAGCGTCGGCGAGTATTGTTAGATTTTGTGTCGAAGTACCTCCGATAAATATCGAAAATCGATAATCGAAAAAATCGGGTTATAGAAGAAATGGTCCGATTTTAATCAAATTTGATACACTCATAGACAAAGACATAAGAAATGATATTCAGAAGTTTCAAGGTTGCAGTTCTTACAATAGTGCAGAACATCGATAATATATGTATATAAAAGGCAAGTTGTTTGTGTGTGTGTCTGTTTATCTGTCTGTATGTCCTTTATACAAATCCACAATTTTTATCCAATTCTCACCAAACTTTACACAAATTTTCTTTAGGCTGAGTCTGAGCTCCGGGACCATGGATTAGTTTTAATGCTTTCATCACACCCGAGCAACGCCGGGCTATACCGCTAGTATATATATATATATATATATATATATATATAGTCAGGAAACAAAAGTTAGATATTTTTACATATTCATTGGTAATACTGTATTTTGCGATCCCGGCCGCTTTATAAACTAAAATTGATACAACAGTGGATGTCTTAAATTTGTCTAAACGAAATCACGTGGAACAGAAAAAGAGGAAGTGAAGAAAAAATATTAAAAAGAGAAATGGGAGGGGGTTGACTTAAGTTATTTGATTCCAGGTCTGGGCAACGACTCTGACCTAGACATCCAAAAACCTTCGTTGGTGAAAAAGTTGAAATTTGACCCGAGCTGATTTTGAAAAGCACCCGCGAAATACAGTATTATCAGTGGATTTGTAAAAATATCTAACATTTGTTTGCTGATTATAATCAATTAGTCAGGTAAGTGCCATACGTGATGCACGCTTGGGCAATCATGTCACGAAAGAGACATGGCTGACTGAGCAGAAGATTATCCCGCAGTAGGTTGCCATTGCTTTCTGCGGTAGACTGGTTGCCAGCCAAGGCTACAGAACCCGTTCAGTACTGTTATTTAACTCATAACTGGAGGGAATAGACGGATTAATACCTTTCCCAAGGTTATTTGCGAGTAAGTAAATGCAATGAATTCAACTGGAATTCGAACTCGGCTTCCCGATTTCTCGAGCCGATATCCACTACACCACGACGTACATCCTTTTGTTTCCTGATTATAATACTTTGTTAAATTTAGGGGAAGCTACCATGTGATCTGGCATGTCTTAGACCTCTCGACCACGAATGACCATTAGTATGTGGATAGGGGTCGCAGGTTCGAATCCTGCCGAATGACACACATTTTCATAATAAAAATTTATCGTAAAATTAATCAGACCGGTAGATATAAATATATAATGCTGCTTAATTAAAAACGTAATATCTACTTAAATACGAGTATATATATATATATATATATATATATATATATATATTATGCATTTGGGCAGAAATCCGTCTTTTATGCAGGTTTCAATGGAACAAGGTATTATTAAGATTTTTATGGAACTTTTCACGTGATCTTATGATTTTTTTTTCTTTTCAGAACATAAATTATACAAAAATTGTCCAAATGTTAATTTTTCCGAGTACTTTCGGTTATACTTTTAGCCATTATCGAAGATAGATTTTATTTACCGTGGTGGTGTGTTTAATGTAATTATTTACGAATTTGACTTGATCAAGAACATTGTTCTTCAAAGGACATGTAAATTTGTAAATGATATTGGTTCGCTGTAGTTTAGATCTAGGGGAATTGTTATTTTTGACAATGAGGTAACCAGTTTAAAATTCTGTGTAATAGATAATTAAGTTAATTTTTTGTTTTAGTCAACCGAAGTTACGTATTTTTGGATGATGTTTCGAAGTGAATATTCGTCTTGTTTATAATTGCTATGCATTTTGTTTCTGTAGAAAATATTAATGTTATTGTTTTTTTTTCATGTGTTTATTATTGTTATTAGTCACATTTAAAAGAAAAAAGTTTGATATGGTCGTCAATAAGATGATTATGGAAGTCATTGTTCACGAGTGTTTGTTTCAAGTCAGAGAATTCTTTAAAAAATATGCGGACGAGAAGATGAATTTATTTAATAATATCAATTTTATATCTAAGTGAACACTGACTAATAAAATTAAGGTGGCAAGAATTTTTAATTGTTTTTATATAGTGAAGTAGTGAAAGAATTGTTACAAGACTCCACAAGAACATCTAAGAATGGGAGTTTATTTTTTTGGATAAGTTCATATGTAAAGTTGAAGATGCAATTTTTTTCGGATGTAGTTTTAAGATTATGGATTTCGTTTTTATTCTCAGCTAAAATGAAAATACCGTTTACATAGCGGACGTATATTTTCGGTTTGAAAACGTTTTTAAAAACTGTTTTTTCTCCATAGGACATATCAAAGTTAGAAAAGTACGGATCGAGGGGATTCTCCATATTTTCTCCGTCAGTTTGCGTGGAAATATTGCCATTATTGTCGTAAAGGGGAGCTTTGGTGGTGCAGACAAGCAAAAGGTTTTTGACAGTATTAGAATTGATAGAGAGTTTTGAGATTGAATTGTGTTTATATACGGAATTAATGATTATGACGGTAATTTCAGCAATGGGGACATTAGTAAATAAGTTTTCAAAGTCAAGTGACGCGAGGGTGCCTGGGTCTGGTGTTATGAGTTTAAGAATTTGAAGAAATTCGTGAGTTGACTCAATATTATAATTAGTCGATAGGTATGGGGTTGTAGTATTATTCAGGAATTTTGATAATTGGTTTATAGGTGTTAAAATCTAAGAAAAGAAAAAATCATAAGATCACATGAAAAATAACATAAAAAACTTAACCATAGTACCTTGTCTGTCATTTTCAATGAAACCTGCACACACGCACACACACACACACACACACACACACACACACACACATATATATATATATATATATATATATATATATATATATATACTACCGGCCATAATTTTTAGGCCAATCTAGTTTTTAAAAGGTTCTTTTGTTAATACTGCACAGTAAAATGTGCATCAAATAAACTGTTCTGGTGTTCAGTTTTTGTGCACTCTTCCCTATGCTAGACTCTTCTTCTTATTGGCTGACCGAAGCAAAGGCTTCCTGGCTGCCTTGTAAAATTTTGGCAAAGTAATAACAAAAGAATCATTCTATTTTCATTTAGAATTATCAACTTGGCATTAAATAGTAAAAATAGTATGAAATACATCATGTTTTTTAAAAACTGGGGTGGCCTAATAATTATGCCCGGTACTATATATATATATATATATATATATATATATATATATTGAACTCTCTTGTCGTTTTTAAACGTATGAGAGTACAACAACGCGGTTCTTGGGACAAACAACCAGATTACTTACACATATTTTTTTTATTTTAATGGTGAAAACTTGTGCAAAAATAAACACACTTTTTGAACGATCCAAATACGGAAAACTTGCGCACATAGTGGGTCACAAGCTCCCCATATGACTATCTTGAGGATTCGAATTCAGAATGTCTTTCTTATAGAAGACATACAATAACGCAGGCAGAAGAGATGGATTCATACTTTCTCCATACTTATTTGCATATGAATGTAACGAACTCGACTGGAATTCGAACTTTGCGCCCCGATTCCTCATACGCGAACTAACATATTGTTTATGGTAACGTCCGACGCAAGCGGAACTTGAAATAAGTTTGTGAATATGCAGAAACCGTGGCTAAAGTTGGCTGACTACCAGTACTCATGTTCGTTTGGTGGGATGCCAGTGAGATAATTAGTTTTGAGCTTCTTCCAACCGGTGAAACTACACTGTAAAGAAGTATTGCGACCAACTCACCAATCTCAATGCGACTATTCAAGAAAACACGGCCGATTTTTGACAAATCGAAAAGGTGTGATTTTCCACCAAGACAACGCAAGACTGCTTGTTGCAAAAAAGAACTTGCAGAAGTTTAGTGTTGAAAGGGGAAACTCTCTAGCCACCCCCCCCCCCGACTTTATTCTCCTGACTTTGCGCCTTCGGATTTTCTTTTATTCTGATGGATACAGAACAATATAAGTAAAAAAAAATTGACACTCTACAGTCAGTCGAAAAATACTTCACAAACTTCTTCCAACCAAAAAAAAAGTTTTTTACGAAGCTTCTAGAACGATGGGAGACAAATGTTAAAAACAATGGAGACTATGTACTTAGCGAATAAATGTTTTTTGCATGTATTTTTTTTTGTTTTTGTTTTTGTGTTTGTTTTTTGTTTTTTTGTTTTTTTGCTTTTTACTTTTTGTGATGATCTAATATACATAAGAAGAGAAGACATCATTCATGCAAAAAAGGCGCAAAACTTTTGGGGAAATAATTATGTGAATTAACATTCATTAGACTTTCCTCAAGGCAGAATATTTTTCATAATATTGTTTTTTATCATTTTATAAGGAGGGAGCTGTTCATAATATGCAGTGTAATATAATTTCTTGATTTTTACTAATTTATCACCACTAAGCAGTTCTGTGTAGGAAAACAGATTTGTAAAAAAATGGTTTCTTTTAAATAAATAAACAACGGATATATATATATATATGTGTGTGTGTGTGTGTGTGTGTGTGTGTGTGTGTGTGTGTGTGTGTACATATACAATTATGTAATCACTTGCGATCTATCTTCTTGATTACTATCTTTCTCTTATCCTTTCTTCGACAATCCTCTGTAACTTGTTCTTTTTTTTTTCCTTCTTTTCTTTCACATCAGTGGTGGTCCTCTCTTGCTTGGGGTGAAACGGTTATATATATACACTACCGTCCATAATTATTATGGCTACCTCAGTGTTGTAAAGAAATGAGGTATTTCATACTATTTTTTAGTATTTATTGCCAAGTGAATAATTGTAAGTGAAAATAGAATGGCTCTTTTGTTAATACTGCACAATAACTTGTGCATCAAATGAATTTATAAATATTTAATAATTACCCATATTGCAGTTTCCTCAGGATAACTTCCTTTTGCCTTTACAACGGCTGCACACACTCTGGACATTTTTTCCACAAGCTTTTTAAAGTAATCCTCCGACAACTCACTCCAGGTATCCTTTAGATACCTAACTAAATCCCGAACTTTACTCGGCTCTTTCTTCTTACTTCTCCTGTCCAATTCATCTCATGTAAGTTCAATTGGTGAGAGTTATGGTGACTGTGGTGGCCAACACATAGCTTTTAACACTCCAGCAGTTTCTTTTAATTTCAAATAATTTTGGCACAATTTAGAAGTATGATTTGGATCGTTATCCTGCTGGAGGATGAAATTTTGACCCCCAATACGCAATCCAGATGAAATTGCATATCTCTGTAAGATTGAATGGTACTGTTCTTTCTTCATAGTCCCCTTTACTTCAACCAAGTCACCTGAATTCGTGCCCACAAAACAGCCACAAACCATGCAGGATCCACCATGATGTTTTATCGATGACTCTACCCACCCATCTTTCACTCGCTCCCCAGCCCTTCTCCGCACGTACACCTTCCTTTTACTCCCAAACAGTTCGAACTCATCAGTCTACAACGCTTTTGACCACAGTTCTGGTGTCCAGTTTTTGTGCTTTTTTCCCCATGCTAATCTCTTCTCCTTAATGGCTGACCGAAGCAAAGGCTCCCTGGCTGCCACTTATCCAAAGAGACCCACCTCTCGAGACCTTCTCTTCACTGTATTTAAAGGGACTAAACCAACTCTGTCTTTATTCACTTCTGCTTGTATTTGAGGGGCAGTTTTTCTCCTATTTCTGACACTCTTCAATACTATTCTGCGGTCATCTCTTACTGTATTTTCTATTTTCTCCATGTTCTTTTTCGATTGGCATGGCTTCCAGTTTTGTCGCTCCTATGCAGTGCACACTGAACTGCACACCTGGACACATTTAGTATCTTAGCCATTCTCCTTTGGTAATAACGTTCTTCATTAAAGATTTGAATTTGAGCTTTAATCTTTAGAGATAACTCTTGAGGCATGACTAAATTGAAATAGAAAACAAAAAGTAAAACTACAGTGTATAGCCACCTACCAAGAGCACCTCCTAGTCTGACGGCATACAGAAGAATGAAGAAAATTTAAGGTGATTTAGACGAATTCATCTTTGCTTCTTTGCCTTGTAAAATTTTGAAAAGTAATATTAACAAAAGAACCATTCTATTGTCATTTAGAATTATCCACTTGGCAATGAATATTAAAAATAGTATGAAATACATCATTTTTTTTAACTGTGGTGGCCTAATAGCTATGGCCAATAGTATATATATATATACAGGGCCGTAGCTGATGTTAAAAATCACCGGGCACAGAGAAAATTGCCCGGATTTATTAGTTGACAATGTGATGACGTCATCGGTGCCATCTGTTTCCAGAAACTATGATTTGCAATGTTTTATGTCAACACAAGATAAAATTATCTTTGATGGTGGATGTCTTTGTGTTAACGTCCCTGTAACCTCTCTGAAAATGGCTCATGTGAGCCGAAAGCTTAGAACCAACATAATAAAAAAAATATCCAAATTTTGGTAAATTTTTGTCTTCATTTCCACCTGAAATTAAAGCGAAAATACGATGTTTAGAACGGCTCATGATTAAACATAATAGACATTCATTGTCTGTTAGAGTTAACAGTATATGTTTTAAAAAAACTATCTGCTGCTTCGATAAACACACACACACACGCATATATATATATATATATATACTTGTAAATGAAAATAGAATGGTTCTTTTGTTATTATCACTTTGTAAAATTTTACAAGGCAGCCAGGAAAATTTTGCTTCGGCCAGCCAATAAGAAGAATAGACTAGCATGGGGAAGAGATCACAAAAACTGGACACCAGAACAGTTCATTTTATTCACAGATTATTGTACAATATTAAAAGAAGAACCATTCTATTTTATTTAGAATTATCCACTTGGCAATAAATCTTAAAAATAGTTTGAAATACATCATTTCTTTTAAAAAACTGGGGTGGCCTAATAATTATGGCCGGTAGTATATATATATATATATATATATATATATATATAACAACAATTTACATGAATTAATAAAAGTATGTATGCTTATTATTCGTTTCAGATAAATAATCATTAGTACGAAATGTTTGCGCATATGCTTCCGAAAAAAAAGCACCATCGTTTACTCACCTCAAATAATGTAAAGTTACTTTTTGCAAATATCAATTCATCTCAACAAATTATAAATCTTGAATCTAAGTTTTTTTTTTTATTAAACTTTTTATCACTCTTTTGAAATTATAAATTTTAATTTAAAATGTGTTTAGCTTTCCTTGTAACAACTCCAACACTCAGAATGAAAAATTACTAAAAATTCAGTGAATTATTTGTAAGTGCTAATGATATTCGAAGTACTTACAAGAATTTTTTTATAATTAAAAATAATCTGTTTTTGGCTTGTTTATAATGGTAAGTGTTAACGTAGACAATACACTTCGAATAGTGAACGTAGACAATACACTTCGAATGGTGAACGTAGACAATACACTTCGAAATAGTGCACACTAGTCGCCCACATTTGCAGCGATCGCAAAGAGCAACCCAACCCTAGTGAAATGGAAGGGCCTCGTTATGGGAGAATTTCTTGTGAATTTTATTAAATACAAATCATTTTAATTTTGGTGTGAATTAATATTTTGGGGTGAATTAACAGAAAATATCCCCCACGATTCTAAAAATATAATTTTGTTTTAGTTAAAAAAGATTTTAAAATTCAGAAAATTAAAATAATATATTTAGATATCAATGATAAAAGCACACTTTCAAAATTGACATTTTTAAATAACAGTTTAGTTCAGTAACTCTGTAAAACACCAGGATCCGTTAAATTAAAGTCCATCAAGTATGTCGTGCGTGGCCTTCCCTCTATCCGTCCCGTGAGCATCAGATTCTCCAAGCATTCTTTCTTCACTACATCTTCCAGAAACATCAGCTCTTTTCCTGATGTTAAGTATGAGTTTCCTTTTCGTGTCTATCCTCTCCAAAATATCGGCGTTGCTTACATATTCGGTCCATGGTATTCTCAGCATCCTTCTACAAACCACATGTCGGTTGCTTCAAGTCTTTCCTTCATCTTTAATGAGACTGTCCAGCATTCACTGCCATGTTGAATGACAGACATCATATTACAATCTAGTATTCTCTTCTTCGTTTTCCGTGCAATCTTCCTGCCTCTCAATTCTCTATTCAGCTTGAATATTAATTTTTTTTTTAATCATCTTACCCCACGCAAGGCATTTTACAGCCACTGTTGTGCAGGGGGTTACATAGAGGAAAGGGATGAGAAAGAGGGCTTAGTTAAAGGAATTGTCAAGAGGAGGGCAATAAAAGGATGAGTCATTCACATACGCAGAAATACCCTTGGGAAAGTATTAATACGTCTCTTCCATCCAGTTATGGGTTAAATATCAGGACAGATTGGGTTCTATAGCCTTGGCTGGCAACCACTCCACCACAGAAAGCAATGGCAACCTACTGCGGGATAATCTTCTGCCCAGTCAGTCATGTCTCTTTATATTAGATGCCTTCTAGTTTTGTATTAAAAAATGTATTGTTGGTAATATTTTTCCTTCAAAAATGTATATTTTTCTATAAAAGTATTTTTTTATTTTCTTAGTGTTTTGACCCCAGTTTGGGGGTTAACTGTTTGCTCATAGCTGGGACCCTAACAGGTATTACCACTCCGGGTCAGAATGACCCTGAGAACAACAGCAATTAAGAGAAAATGAAGAAAATTTAAGGTGATTCGGACGAGTTCATCTTTGCTTCTTTGCCTTGTAAAATTTTGAAAAGTAATATTAACAAAAGAGCAATTCTATTTTCATTTAGAATTATCCACTTGGCAATAAATATTAAAAATAGTATGAAATACATCATTTCTTTAACTGTGGTGGCCTAATAGTTATGGCCAATAGTATATATATATATATATATATATATATATATATATATATTATGTATTTGGGCAGCAATCCCACTTTTATGCAGGTTTCAATGAAAGAAGGTATTATATATATACATCTCTTCCCGCTCTACCTATCAGTCAAGCGTGTATCACGTATGGCACTCAAAAAAGATAGTTTTTACAAACATATACTGTTAATCGAAATTACTAATAATGAGGAAAGAGGGCTTGAAAAATTTGACACTCTCAAGACATACGGAAGGCGAGAGGAAAACATCGCATGACCTACCTAACGCGCCTGTGTAAATAGATGGCAGAACAGTGTTTAGGAGAGATAGTAAAAAAATAGAATTTACTAAGAGCTGAAAATTGTAGAAAGCCCTGATCCCCAACGTCCTGAAGAGGCATGGCGCCTAGAAAAATAACAGAAAAATATAATATGAAGCTCACGGTGGTTTGTTGCACAAATAAATATATCCTGAAAATGTTACTAACATCAATTGGTTGATACTACTGGGTTGTCCAAATAAGATTTTTAAGGGAAACTAAAACACAAAACAAAATTATGCTATTGAATATTCATTCAACTAAATATAAACCATTTTGTTGCACAACCTTTCTACGTTCAGCTTAAAGGTTCCGTCTTCCCAGAATTTCAGCGGTTTCTCAGCAAAGAACACATTAAGGTGTTTTTTATACTATCAAAACAATTAAAATTGTAACATCGTATGCAAATTAATAGGCAAATACTATTAGAGAATAACTGGAGAGGTAAGAAAGAGAATAACCCTGTCGTTACAAAAGACACGGAGAGCTGTGCTACGACTACCACTACGTACAAAGAAATGCAAAATATAACAAGACAAGATCATTAAATTCGCTGGATGACCCAGAACACATAGAAACATGGATAAGAACTTTTTCTGCATTTACAAGAATAAAAAAATTAAGAGATACAAAGACCGACAGAGGAGAAAACGAGATAAACGATTTATTTTTTGCTACAGTTGGATGCGAAGCTGTAAAAAAGATTTTGACAATGTGTTACCCGAACGAATTAGAAGAAATGACATTTAAATTTAAAATAAAAAAAGAAAATAAGACCAAAAATAAAAACAAGTAATTGCTGAAAGAATCAAGTTTTTAGAAACAAGACAAGCAGCAAATGAGTCCATTATACAATACTTACTTAGAGTGAAACAATGAACCAAGTAAAGTGAATTTAAAAAATTGGGAGCGCAAGAAATGACTACAGAAGATAAATTGATTCTTCTTAGGTTAATTGAAGGCTTGCAAGTTCAAAACCCCAATCAAAAAATACTAGAATGTCTGTTAGTAGAAAGTAGCAGAATTGGTTTAGCAGCTAGCGTCGAGTTTTTGCAACAATTAAAGTTGATTAGAGAATTTAATCAACCGAAAGAAGAATTTTAAAAAATACAGGAAGAGCTGGACCAAATCCGAAATTAAATGTACATACTGAAGAAAAAAATCACGAGAGAGACAAGTAAAGATGTCCAACCCTAGGAAAAATATGCTCAAATTGCAAAAAGATATCACTTTCAGAACTTATACAAATCCGAAAAGCAAATAGAAAAAGTAAAAACTGTTCAAACCCCCTCCGAAGAATCTGAAATATTTACAATGAATACACGAAAATAGGTAGAGACAAAATAATGATAAATGGCCAAGTATTTAACATGCAAGTTGATACAGGCAGTGAAGTTATGTTGACACCCAAAAATTTTCTTGATAAAATTCGGACGACCTAAATTTAAAATGAAAATAGCAGCGTACAATTAAGAAAAATTTATGGAACGGCCATAAAAGCAATGGTACATTTCTAGGCAATTTTGAAACCGGCAACCAGTCTACCGCAGAAAGCGATGGCAACATACTGCAGGATAATCTTCTGCCCAGTCAGTCATGTCTCTTTTGAGACATGATCGCCCAAGCGTGTTTCACGTATGGCTCTTAACTGACTGACTGAATATAATAGTTGGAATCATGATTAAGGCTGATACTGGTCATAAAGTGGGGGATCAGTTTTATATTGTTATGAAGTAATAAACTGATCCCCCACTATTTACTACTTAATAATATAAAACAACTCTTCCCCTTCTACCTATGAGTCATGTTTAGCTGTGACTATCCCACTTTGTTTAGCTGTGACTATCCCACTTTTAGCAGACTGTCTTCGTAATATAAGCTATCATAATAGATGGTATTTTTAATTTTATTTTTGTGTATAGAAAAAAAAAACACTGTATAGACCGGCGTGCCTTTCTACTGAATATAATACGCCAGGCTATACAGTGTTTTCCTCTACATAAACGCGGCGTATATTCGAATTCTGTTAAAGGACGCATTACCGTTACTGAAAATTAGAAACACTCAGGCTAGTAGAGGTAAATATACTGTTTCAAAAAACAGAGACGTATACTCAGAAATGTGTATCCGTTAAAATACAAGGTGTCCATAAAGTTCGTGTGCACTTTAAAAAAACTTTATAACTTTATTTGTATTTGCGATAGAAATAATGGTAAATTTTCCTTGTAAGTCCCGACGCTTTTCCCCTTCAAATTTATCCAAAATAGCATTATCTCTGTGCAAATGTATATGCTGAACTCAAATCAACTGTTAGTTATTGAAGAAACTTACCTTTTTTATCTAAATGTCCATAAAAAAAACGAACTATATCTTGCACTTTTTCTCTCCCGTAACTCTCACGAATTAACTGCAGAATGAAGTACTGCGTAATGCAACTAATTTTGGCAGATTTTTCTTCATTTACAGATACTTCCGGCGATGTACTTCCGGTAATAAAAGTTTATGTGCTATTGTATTTCTACGCTTGTTACTTTCATAACATGAAGTACATCGCCGGAAGTTTCAGTAAAGGAAGAAAAACGACCAAAATTCGACAGAAAATTCTGCCTACGTAGAACGTCATTTTGCAGTTAATTACATGACTTCGTGAGAATTACGGGAGAGAAAAAGTGCGAGATATAGTTCGTTTTTTTTATGGACTTTCAAAGCAAAACAATTAAGTTTCTTCAATAAGTAATTGTTGATTTGAGTTCAGCATATACATTTGCACAGGAATGATGCTATTTTGGATAAATTTGAAGGGGGAAATTATGTATAATGTTAAAGCGCTCACCATTGGTTGGTTGAGGTGTATTATACTTAAACAATAATGCAAGACCATGCAAGATATAAATAAACATCCATTAAGATTTATTACTTCTGTTCCACAATAAGCGACCTGATTTACTATTTTTCAGAGAGTAGAATTGGACACTCATTGAAAAATCCCACCATCCTTTAAAATGTAGTTTTATTTTAGTTAATAAAGTTTTATAAATTCAGAAAATTAAAATAATATATTCAGATATCAATGATGTAAGCAGATTTTCAAAAATGACATTTGTAAATAACAGTTTAGTTCAATAAATCTGTAAAAGTCAGGACAGTTGTAAAAGTTATGATACTCGGGTAGAAATCGAACACTGGACGTTGTATTTATTCGTTATACTGAATAAACAAACAGGTGGCAGGTTCCGAACGTCAGTTGATTACATGGTCAGACACCAGACAATTATTTTATTGGTTTTTGTCTAATAGATTTAACCAACTATTTTTTTTTAATAAAAGAATGTTTTTATATTGCTATGCGGAAGTCCTACCAATTTGTTTCACTGAGCAAGATGGCCGCCAGTAACGACTGATTTGTGTAATTTTTTTTTATAGCAAATGACTTTTTGAATATGGAAGCGTTACCCTCAGGTAGGAACAGCTATTTTTTTAATTATTTTTTATGTTGCTTTTTTCTTTGTTCAATTTTGTGAACGAATTGTTAATTATGGGAAGTGTAGCGTACTGTTGCCTTTCGCTTCCTTCTCGTTGGGACAAACGAGACACTGAGTAATTATTCATCCAAGGGTGAATCGGATTGTTTAGGTCGATGCTTATGACTAGTAATTAGGATAGTTGGGGGTCTGAATAGTGCACCCGTTATTTTACGACTGGTGTACAAACCTTGTTGCGAAACGAATTTTACTTCACTAGAAACCAAGTTGGCGTTAAAATGTCTACGGTTAGGAGCGGAAACTTCATTGTACTCACCGTTCAATAAGAGTTTTCGGTGGGGTTGTACTGTAGTGAACAAAACAAGATCTAGATTTTATATTCAAATGCTAAACACTGACACATTGATTTTGTTAGAAATTAAAAAGACTCGAATTTAAAAACTTTGCTTAACACACACTCAAAAGCGAATCCAAAACGAAACTCGTGAAATTTCACCCCCTGATGCGAAATGTTTTTTCAGCCAATAGAAAACTAGGAGACATCTCAAAACAAAATTCAAATAATCTTCAGTTCTCAGAAACAAATTCTTTTACGGAACCTTTTCGCGAGCCGACGCGAAGTTTATTCGTCGTCCAATGGAAAGGCCAGAATCACATCCGGGAGTGAATTCCCAAATGGCGTTTTTGAGCCCCACAAACGAAATAAAGACGGGCAAGCCAGAGAGAAGAAAACGATCGTAATTAACACGTCCCTTGACAAACGTCAAGCGATCGTTATTATTATTTCTATAATTCTTCATAACCTTTATTATCTCTTTCTGTCTCACCTCCTTCCTTTTCATCGTTCACCCGTCTGTCTCTTTTTATACTTGATAACCAAAAGAAACCCTGTGCAATTACTTCAACCCAACGATAACGTAACCCAACTCAACGATAACTTCAACCCAACCCAACTTCAACTACCCAACGATAACACTCATACATACATACATACATACATACATACATACATACATACACACGAGTTACTACTACGAACTCTTGATACTCTTAACTCATAACTACTGTTTTTCATGTTTCTCATGTACGTTTAACGTCTACCAAATTTATGTTATTTTCTTTTATTTAAACACACAAAAGCTATACTTTTATTCTTCCTCAAATCCACTTTCTGATAACCTTTTGATAATACTGATAAAACCTTAAGTTGTAGAAATTGTCAGCTGTGTTTGTGAATTAGCCTTATACCAGACATGGCTGACCATCTCAACTACTACAGTGGTGACTCCTCTTGCTTCAGTGCTACAGTTATTGCGAACAGAATTTTTTTTCATATTACTATAGTTTAAGCATTCCAGATCATGAATAATTAAAAAAAATAAAAATAAAAACCTCTCTCTATATTTCTGAAAGGAGCTATTGTAACTATTTGCACTATTCGTACTGTTGTTAGTTCAATCCCTGGTCACAACAGTGAGAAGAAAAACTTGAAGAGCTATCAAGGGGAATTAACCGAAACTGACATATCCAAAGATATGACACGTAGAATTAGGAACAATCTACCCCCATGAACGAAATAAAGGGTTCGTTTTGAAATTCTAAAAAATATCACCTGAAGAAAGCCGGGGCTTACAACAGCCGAAACTTCGTAAATATCTCAATAAAGATGAGGACAACAGTCCGAACAATAAAATTACTGTAAATAAAATATGTTTTATAAAAGTTAAAATAGAATCCAGTTTACTGTGTATATTCCTTTCAAATACCACCCCCCGCGCTACGAAAACCAAAACAGAATATGCTCATAATTTCTTAAAATGTAAAAATTTGTAATTCTTCACTTAGGGTACTTAATTGATAGTAATATATCTAAACTTATTTATAAATAGAACTTTGTCTGTGTGTGCATGTGTGTGTGCGTGTGTGTGTGTGTGTCCGTTACCTATAGACTCCGAAAGGGCTGAACCGATTTTCTTCTAAATTTACACAGTTGTACTATAAGCGTCTGCGAGTGTTCTTAGCTCGGTTTTGTGTCGAGGTACCCCAGATAAATATCGAAAATCGATAATTGAAAAAATCACGTTATAGAAGGAGTGGTTCGATTTTAATAAAATTTGATACACTCATAGAAAAAGACATAAGAAACGATATTCAGAAGTTTCAAGGTTGCAGTTCTTACAATAGTGCAGAAAATCGATAATATATATATATATAAGGCAAGATGTTTGTGTGTGGTGTGTGTCTGATGTCTGTATTTCTTTCAGCCTTTTTATTTTAGTTTTGCTTGGGGTTTGGTTCTAAGTAGGTATAATTGTAGTTCTTAGTCTCAGTCATGATACCATTTATTCAGAGGACTTATTTAGCCTTCAAAATTCAGTTTACAACAAAAAACTTATTTGATATCAATACCAGGAAATCAAAATTTGACTTACATCGATTCGTTTTTCTTTCAGTCTACGGTTTCGCTTTAACTGGAAAAAACTATTGCTTTTTAGTCTTTCGTGCCAACGTCCAAAGAGTCTGAGCTCCAGGATCATGGATTAAAGCTTTCATTACACCCGAGCAACGCCGAGCTATACTGCTAGTATTAAAAAAAAGAAATTACTAATTCCAATTTCTTATTTTACTTTTGGTTTTTACATTTTGAGTAATCACATCGTATAAGAATATTTGTTTTGGTTTCCATGGGAAATCGATTTACAATGAATTGTAAATTTATATAGCAAATTGAACACCCGCCAATATTATTTTTTTTTCTTTTGTGTATTTGTGATCTAGAGTAGTCACGCATATTCTTAAGATCACTCGGAGCGTGCATCTGACAGTCGCTATGCAGTGTTCATTCCTACTTACACTTGTCTACATCTATAATTGCTCGATCTGTGAAATCTTCTTGTATAATGATAACACATTTTATAAGTATTTTATAAGTATATACGTATATATAAAAAAAAATGTATGACGAGATGGAAAACTATCGATATAACGTAAAAACTTTTTCATTGATGGAATAATATATATGTAATAATTAGGTTAGAAATACAAAGAATTGTCTGTTATAATTGTACGTCGAGAGAAAACGCTGAAAATGTCTTCACTCTTCAAGGTTTTTTCCCTGCTACTGTTTCCCAGTCTTTTCGTATTTGTATAAATCTGGTGTAAATTGAAATCTTTGTGTGTGAGTGATTATTTTTAGCTTGATAAATGTTGTTTCTCAAGTGGTGTAGGAATTGCAGGCGGTTAATTGATTTTATTATTTTGTTTTGACCTCTTCTTGGCGTGCCTAAGTGCAAGCTTGCTTAATTGCTTTATATTGAGTTGACTGACAGCAGAAAAACAAAACCCGGAAGAGAGAAGGCATGAGAACCATGCCCTCACGAAACTTCAAAGTCGCCATGACTGAAATAACACTGCTCAGCTAAATGACAAACTTCTTCACATTAATTTTCTTGACGTCCTTTTCCTGTCTTGATATCAGGCAGTTTATGACAAAAAGCCTGGTTTGTCTAAAAAAAAAAAAAGCCTTATTATCAGTAAAATAGTAAAAGAAAAATGAATTTTAGCACTCAGCATCTTTATAATATATATCGATCCCGACTTGGCAGCTCAGATACAGTCACTTTCTCACCGGTGCAATGTGGCTTCCCTGCGTCTCTTCTACAAATACTTTCACGGCTTCTGCTCCGATGAACTTAGCTCACTGATGGCCCCTATATATAAATTTACTCAAGCCACAAGATTAGCAACTAGGTCCCATCCTTTTTACCGTGAAACCAATAAAATGCAAATTCTACTCCAGTAGCTTCTTTTCTCGCAGTTCGCGCCTGTAGAATTCCCTTCCGTTTACTTGCTTCCTCGACAGCTACAATCTACAAGAATTTAAATGTAAAGTCAATAGTCATCTCCTATCTCACTAACTTTCATCCTCTCTCTCTCTCTCTCTCTCTCTCTCTCTCTCTCATGCTCCTTTCTCCATCCACTCCACTCTCATCAATATTCTCATCCTTCTCTTACGCACTTCCTGAGACCCACTATAACCTGTCACTCTTTCTCATAACTTTCCGCCAATGTAAACCCCTACACATCAGTGGCAGTAAACTGCCTTAATTGTAGCGATACATATATATATATATATATATATATATATATATATATATATATATATATATATATATACAAATGAATAATAAACGAAGAAAATAATTACAACGTTTAAAACATTAATTTACACCAGAGCTCAGTATAAAAATAGAGCAATTAATATTTATTATAAATTATACTTCAGAAAATGTACAAACTACAATCTACTACAAGACTGTACATTTTGTTTCGACATTGAAAGAATAATTTCTCATCAGGTAGTTAATAATGATGGTAATAAACGTTATTTTTTTTTTAAAGAAAATTTAACAAAACTAACTACCTTTTATTTTTGGGTAAACTTTTCGTGCATGGTAAAGAGAGTTGGAAAGATGAGAAAGCAAAAAGAGAAATCCCAAAAAAGGTGGAAAGAAAGAGAAATTAATTGCATTTATTTTTATTTTATATATATATATATATATATATATATATATATATATATATATATATATATATATATATATATATATATATATCGCACGTTTACAGCACGACTTGGTGTTTCATCTCCAAGTCACGCAATAGAAGTAAGATGATGTGTATATTTATTCGTTGTGGTGCAGTGGATATCGACTCGGAACGACAAAACGGGGTGCCAAGTTCAAATTCCAGTTGAATTCTTTGCATTCGCTTACGCACAAATACCCTTGGAAAAGGTATTAATCCGTCTCTTCCCTACAGTTATGGGTTAAATAATAGGACAGGTCAGGTTCTATAGCCTTAGGTGGCAACCAGGCTACCGCAGAAATTAATGTCAACCTGCTGCGGAATAATCTTCTGTCCAGTCAGTCATGTCTCTTTCGAGACATGATCGCCCAAAGCGTGTATCACGTATGACACTTAATTGACTGATATTACATTGAGTATTGTTTTATTAATACAAGAAAAATATGTGTGTGAGAGAATTTTTCAAATGTTTTCTATAGGAGACGAACTCTCCAGAAATATATTTTCTTGGGAGCCCTTCTACCATAAATATAAAAATACCGTACAAACACTCGTATGCGATATAAAATGTGGTAAATAATGAACTCTATATGTTATGTTTATCTTAAATTGCCCTACATTTTCATTTTAGAAAATTGTTTTAAGCACACTAACCGTTCCTTTTTGGCAAGTAATACTTTTGTCATATATTGAATTTATAAAACACACACACGTGTGTGTGTGTGTGTGTGTGTGTGTGTGTGTGTGTTATTACTATGTCTGTGCATAATATTCATACATAAACAATTTCTGTGAATGGTTTTAGAAAAGCCCACCCACGCTTATCTTGTTTACGAAGATTTCGTTTGAAAATATTTTGTTCGCGTGAATTGGATTTGTACTTTCGAAGTACGTAAAAAATATCATCCGCTTCTTGTAAAACTCGGTGCCGACCCGGGGAAGTGTTTTTTTTTTTTTGGGGGGGGGGGGGTACTTTTCTTTTATTCTATTTAAATCTCTAAATGTCGGTTCAAATGTATGTGCATTTTCGTTTTGTTTTTACCTTAAAGATTAACATCTCAAAAAATGATTATTTTTTAATTTAATAAACTTATTAACTCAGCAAAAACATTTATCAACAAGATAAATACATTTTCTCAGGTAAGATTAGTTTATTTCATGCACCTGATGAGCTGCACTTTGTCGACCATTTGCCCATTGACTAAATACTATCTTCATCGTGCTCCACACTTGTGGCCTTTGGCCAGACTTTGCTAAGGTTAGTAACTCTCATGTGTGACTTGCTGTGGAGTAGTGATTCCATTCTTGCCTCCTAGATCATTACTACCGTGAAGTGACTTTGATTCTCACAGGATAACCCACATTTATGACCCTTTCAAGAGTATAAAATTGTTTTCTTTGATAATCTATGACCCAGCCCACTCTCTAAATACGTTGGACATTTTTTAAGAATCATTCTATACTTGTATACTTTTCTTTTATGTGCCGTGTCACTTTATGACGTAGATGATCATAGCCCTCCACATCTCCCTATCCCTTGTAGCTCTTAACACCTTTTCTCTTAGTATTTCTCTCAAACTTTGCTCTGCCAGTAATATGTCACTCATTGCTTTCCTGTGTCTTTCTTTCCCTCTCCCCGTCCTGCGTGTATTATATTCTCCAAGTCCCCCTTACTCATGACGTTTATTCTCGTAAACTTCACTTATTAGTTCCTCTCTTACCTTCCTATCACACATATCATTCAGCAACCTCTACCTTAAGTGGTTTTTATATGTTTTTATTAGACCAAACTTAGTTTTAAAAAAGTTACATAACGCATTCTTTTTTAATGATTATCGCATTTCATTTCATTTATTCATGTGCTTAGTACATTCATAAGCTTCCAAAATCAACTTGTGTTTTTACACACACATATTCAGCAATGTGGCTTCACCAATAATGTTAGTGCAAGAGTAGATATAAAAAAGGAGTTGTAAAGAACTGCAAATAGTTCAAAATCTTCCGTAAAGTAATTGCTTAAAGCTAACCCTGCCCGATCATTAATAGTAGCAGTAGTGAGCTCGGTCCTCGCCGAAAGCTTTAGACATATTCAGCTAAGTTTATCAACCGTTTAAATTTGCCAAAAAAAGAAAAATGTAGGTTTCAATATTTAATTACAAGTGACAAATAGATATGTGCGTTATGGTGCAGTGGATATCGGCTCGGAACGAGAAATCGGGAAGCTGAGTTCGAATTCCAGCTGAATTCATTGCATTCACTTATGCGCAAATACTCTTGGGAAAGGTATTAATCCATCTACTCCTTTCAGTTATGGGTTAAATAACAGGACAGGTTCTATAGCCTTGGTCAACAACCAGTCTACCGCAGAAAGCAATGGCAACCTACTGCGGGATAATCTTCTGCCCAGTCAGTCATGTCTCTTTCGAGACATGATCGCCTAAAGCGTGTATCACGTATGGCACTTAACTGACTGACTGAATATAATAGTTGAATACATGATTAAGGGGTCTACTAGGCATAAAGTGGGGGATCAGTTTTATATTGTTATGAAGTAATAAACTGATCCCCCACTAATTACTACTTAATTCTATGATACATCTCTTCACCGTCTACGTATGAGTCAAATAATAAGACTGATTGGGTTCTATAGCCTTGGCTGGCAACCAGTCTACCACAGAAAGCAATGGCAACCTACTGCGGGATAATCTTCTGCCCAGTCAGTCATGTCTCTTTCGAGACATGATCGCCCAAGCGTGTATCACGTATGGCACTTAACTGACTGACTGACAAATAGATTAAATTTAACACTGTGTCTGGTCTGGTGAAGAATAAATTAGGGTGTAGGTAGAAAGAAAAACAAAATTGTAACGAAGAAACAATTATTACATTATTGGAAATATATCTCATTTCTGAAATTATATATTTGAAAGGATCACAGATCCAGCAAAGAAAAAAGGGGGGAGCAGAAAGTGGCGGTTCCTTCTCTTGTCCTGTGAATTGAAGAATCAGAAACATCCCAGAAGGCGAAATCCTTTCTCCTTATAAAATCCCCAGAATAATCATCGAGGACGGTGTCTGCTTGTCATAGGATAAGGGATCCTCGCTACACTCTCTTCATCACTGACAGGGCACCTCTACGTGGTGTAAGGGTTAGCAAGTTTGTCTCGCTAGAACCTATCACAACTGAGCAGTGAGTTTGATCCTCACTGGATACCTCATACTTTCGGCTCTATGCCGCATCTAAGCAGCGTTTAGAAAACCAACTCTCAATCACTGACATGTAGTCTTACCTGCTAAGAACAATAAAAGTATCAAATTCAGCCCATATTTATTGTCCAGTTTATTGTTATAAGAAAATCCTTTTTCTTGTGAAAAAAACATGTTTTGACTTTCAGTAGTCAACCGAGATAGAGCGACTTTAGTGTATTGACATGACGACGTCTATGCACGCACGCACACACACACAATATGATACATTATGCGCTAAAACGTCTGCCTCTTTCTACCGAGCGACCATAGCTCAGGGGTAGAATCGCCGACTGGCGCCAATTCGGTTGGGTTTCAATTCTGGATAAAAACAATAGGATGTCTAACCGTACTGATGGGCTATGATACAGCGAAACAGATCTATCTGCGAATGACTATATATACGACTACCATCAAAACTGGTCGCATGCGACAGGTGGTCACTCACTAAAGGCTCATAGTCAAGACTTATTTACGCCAGGAACGTATATTCTATTCACCAGAATGTACATATTAGAATTTTACCATGTAATCTGATAATAAATAAATAAGATCCTAAGGAGATGCCTAGCTTTAAAAAAATTTATTCAGCATAATTCATTTTAAAATTTGAAAAACGTATTTACAACGGCCAACAAGAAACTTAAATATTTATTCACAAAAATATTTATTGAGTGGACTTTTGAAAGAGTCAGTTATTGCTTTCCTTTTCGTGCCTGTACTAAAATTTCTAGGTTGGAAAAATTCGCGACTTATATGGTTTCAGTATTTTTCTTAGAAGTGAGTGATACCAAAAGAGAATCTGCGATAATACATGGGGAAAAAAAAACAAAACATACAAAAAACTGACAGTGATCGTGGGTGTGGGTAGAGAAACAGAGAGACAGAGATAGATATACCCAGATAGAAATAGAGTAGATAGATACATAAAAAAATAAAGGAGCGAAGGAGATAGACATTTGAGAAAGAGACATAGTTGTGATTTTCTTCATCCCTGAATTTATCCAAGTCAATACAAAAACTGCTATAAATCCCTTGAATATGTCAAATGCAATACATGTTGTACAAAACAGCCGATGTTTGACCGTGAGGTGAACTCAGGCAATGTAAATTTCAACAAGAAATAACAGTTTGATACAACACTACAACAGCAAAACAATGAGGAAGTGTTCCTGGCTTAGATCAAAGCAAAAATAAATAGATTACTCATTTAGTTTCTCCTAATTTAGAAGTTTGCAGTGTACGACCAAAATGGATTTTTTTAAAGCGGTCGCTTGATTAGTGATTTTCACTCGTTTATGTTAGTCGCTGGTGCGTTCTGGAAGTGGTCGCTCACTGGGGGACAATTAACACTAGCAAATCGTCTGTGCATAGAAAAACGGTCGTTAACAACAGTTGGTCGCTGACAAAGGTGGTCGTATACGGCAGGTTCCATTGATATGTGTGTGTGTGTGTGTGTGTGTGTGTGTGTGTGTGTGTGTGTGTGTGTGTATATATATATATATATATATATACCTCGCTTGTCACATATTTCTAATAATTTTTTAAAAAATACCTTCTTTGCCCAAGGTCCTGTTGCTTTCTGTGCTATAAATCACTTTTTAGCCACGCTTAGGATTTCTGTTTTTTGGGGCGTTTTTCTTAACAAATGTAGATTCTTCATCTTTTCTATCTTAACTACATGAACTTCATATACGCATTATCGTTGTGGCATCCTGAGCTAGCCTAAGGAAATACCAAAATATCCATTTCACATAAGACAGTTACTGAGGATTGCGTGCGAGATCACAAAACTCGGAATTGTGGTCGATCAATGCACATCGAAAAATAATTCAGAAAATATTATAAATAGTAAAAATATTTCTCGAAACTTACGTAATTTATTGAATTTATTTTTCTAAGTACCTGCATTCAGGTCTGTTCGAGGCGTTCAATTTCAAGTAAAAACAAAGACCAAAACATTTAAGTGTCTTGGGATGAGGTATATTTTTACGCAAAGGCGTTAGACAAAGTACGCCACAAAAACTTGATAGAGATGCTAGGAAACCTCAAAATATTGGGAAAAGACATCAAAATAATCAAGAATTTATACTAGCATCAAAATGTCTACATACGGACAGGAAATGAATTCAGAAGATATACAAAAATACAATGAGGTGTAAGACAAGGATGTGTGTTCTCACCGGATCTATTTAACCTGTGCAGCGAAACAATACTTAGAGAACTTGAACAGCCAGGATTCGTCATTGGCGGTCACAATCTTAACAATATAATGTAATGAGGAAGGAGTGTTTGAAGAATATACTACTTACCGGACAGATACAAAGAAAGAGAGACAGGAGAAAGCAACGTGAGGCATACTTAATGGGCTTGAACAAGTGGATGGCGGAAAAGGGTTTGGTAGAGATACCAAGAGAAAGTTTGAGTCTTGTTTAACGGCATATCGACACCTCTGTGGGTTATCTAATGCCAAAAAGGAGGCGTTTTAAGGTATTTTTTTAATGTTCGGTTATAGTGAGAAGGTTGATTTAGTTAGATTTTAATGATTTTTTTTTTGTTTTTATTCTTTTTTTATTTTAGAAAACTGAAAATATCTTCTAGTTTTGTATTCAAAAATGTTTTGCTGAGAATATTTTTTTCTTTCAAAAATGTGTTATGTTAATAACTTTTTCTTTAAAAATGTATTCTTGGTAATATTCTTCCTTTGAAAATGTATATTTTTATGTATATATTTCTATAAAAGTGTATTTTTATACTTTCATAGTGTTTTGACCCCAGTTTGGGGGGGGTTAATTTTTTGTCCATAAAAATAATTAAAAAATCAATATAAACATGATTAAATGAGAAAAAAACCCTTCAGAAAGACTCCCTTTCTCTGTCGTCTTTTTAACCGAACGATGAATACAACCATCAACACTAGGTGGTGTCTGTCGTCAATGGAAGCTATTGAAGTGTAATTGCTTTTTCTACGCAAAATGTCGGAAGTCGAGGAACTATTTTAACTCCTGTTTAAATCATCAAGGGTCAGGATGACTTAATTGGCTTCCACTGTAATGGTGTGACTACCTCACTACTTTAATAGGAATAATCAAATCTCAGATGTTCCCATTTTAATTTTGATGCAGTGCCTTCTGCTATCTTTGAATATGCTAATGACACAAGGCGACAAATGACGTAAGCGCACAATTACAGTCACGTGTTCATATTACCTATACTGGTTATAGGTGAGATCACCACATATTAAATGTGATCTTGGTTCAATGTTTAGCATGCTTGTCTTGCTAGATCAATTAAGAATGAAAAGTGACTTTGATTCTCAGTCTGACTCACTCTTTCGGACTTATACCACATCGAAGCTACGCATAGAAAATCACTATATTAATTCTGATATTGTGTCGAAAAGATTATCGTAGTTAATAAACCATCTATTTTTTTAAAAAAAAAGCACTATTATTGTTTGCTGATAGAAGGTCTGCTTTTGACTGAGCTGATAGCGTACTTCTATCGATTTCAGAAGTCGGAGTTCGTGCGCAACTGAAAACTCAGGATTTCAAATAATTAATTTTTTAAAAGTTTCCAGATACTCTTCAGTGTGTGTATATGTACGTATGCTTATATATATATATATATATATATATATATATATATATATATATATATAATTCTATAATAGTGTCGCCCCAAGCAAGGCATTTTACTGCCACTGTTGTGCAGAGGGTTGCATAGGAGGAATGTCATGAGGAGTGAGAGGTTGCAGGGAGTGTCAGGAAGAGAGGAGTAGGAGAGGGAAGAGATTACTGATGAGAGTGGGGGGGGTGGATGTCGAAAAGCATGAGAGAGAGGATGTAAGTTACTGAGACAGGAAATGACTATCGACGTTACATTTAAATTCTTGGAGATTGTAACTGTCAGGAAAGCAAGTATGCGGAAGAGAATTCCTCAGGCGAGAAGTGCAAGAAAAGAAGCTGTTGGAGTAGAATTTGTGTTTACAATTTATTGGTTTCACAGTAAAAGGGTGGGACCTAGTTGCTAATCTTGTGACTCGAGGAAATTCGTATATAGGGGGTACGAGTGAGCCAAGTTCATCGGAGCAGAAGCCGTTAAAGTATTTGTAGAAGAGACACAGGGAAGCTACATTGCGTCGGTGAGAAAGCGACTGTATCCTTGCTGCCAAGTCGGAATCGATCACATTACAGATTCTCTGTTGCATTCGGTCGAGGTATATATATATATATAGTACTGTGCAAAAGGATTAGGACAAAAACTATTTTATCTTTTATGAGGCATCAAAATAAAGTTTAAAATCCCCCCTGTCCTAACACTTTTGCACACTACCGGTAGTGTGCAAAAGTATTAGGGAAGGAGTGATTTTCCTTAAAACCTCACTGAAATTCAAATACAGGGTGAAAAGCCAAGTAACTTGCTAATAAAAATTGATTATTTAAAACTAGGTGTAAAAGAATTGTATTAAAATAAAGTTATATTTAATTTTTCCTATTTTCTATTAAACAAGTTATTTTGAAACTACTCATTATTCTATTATCCTTTGATATGACAGACTTTTTCTTATTTGGGAACAAATGCAAGCTGCTTGGCAGGAGATACCATGAGATACATTGTGATGTCAATGCCTGACAGAATGAAGGCTGTGATCAAAGCAAAAGGCTATTAATTTAAATATTAACTTTATTTTTTTCTTCTTAAAGCATTTGTTGAGTAAATCGAATAAAATTACTTTAATTAAATTATTTTTTTTCTGTTAATATGCCTCATAAAAAATAAAAAAGTTCTTGTCTTACTACTTTTGCACAGTACTGTATTACGGAAAATCCCGAAGATTAACGAAACGGTGTTAACAGCCGACATATTTAATTTATCTGTTTGAACATTATTTTTAATCAATACTAGTATTTGAGTAGATATTCTGTTTTTAATCAAACAGTATATTTATATATTTATATATTTATTTCTACCGGCCGGATTATTTACGATAAATTTTGTTACGAAATCGACAGGATTCGAACCTGCGACCCCTATCAACGTAGAGAAGCCACCAATTGATCTGGTGCATCTTAGACCATTCGACCACGAATGATTCTACAGTCTAATCGAAGTCAAATCAAGCCTTATATAAAATCGAAAATTGTGTTATATACTGTGTTTTTATAATTAAACAGTTTATTTAAACAGTATATTTATTTATATGTAGAATCTACCGGACTGAATATTCGAGAAATCTTGTTAGGAAAATATGCGCCCTCCATTAACCGTTATAGGAGCGGGAGGTCCTACGTGGCCGAACGGTCTGGAACACATCAAATCTAATGACAGTTCTCCCTCGCGAACGCGAGTTCGAATCCTGCTGTAGTGGGAATATTTTTCCAACCTGATTTCTCGAATATTCAGGCCGGTGCATGTAAATAAATAAATGTACTGTGTAATAATAAACAACCGAGCATTTATTCAAATATAAGTATCCACAAAAAATATCATTTAAACAAATAAATTAAAAATACCGAATTTAATTTCATCTATTTCCTTATATATTTCGTAAAATACATCTGTTGGATGCTTTAAAATACATCTGTTGGATGCTTTAAAATACATCTGTTGGATGCTTTAGTACAGTGCTACTCAAAGTGTGGTACGTGTACCGTCGCCGGTACGCGAGCCATCGTCTACCGGTACGCGGAGATTTTCCAGAAAAGAAAGAAACAATAGTAAAACTCTATGCCACGATAGACTGCCAGGATATTTGACTCGTTTTCGGTTTTTTTTTTTTTAGTTTTATATTATTATGGCTACATTGTTCATTTACTCAATCAGTTAAGTGCCATACGTGATACACGCTTGGGCGATCATGTCTCGAAAGCGACATGACTGACTGGTCAGAAGATTATCCCGCAGTAGGTTGCCATTGCTTTCTGCGGTAGACTGGTTGCCGACCAAGGCTATGGAACCCAATTTGTCCTGTTATTTAACCCATAACTGGAAAGAAGGGACGGATTAATACCTTTCCCAATGGTATTTGAGTGTAAGTGAATACAATGGATTCAACTGGAATTCGAACTCGGCTCCCCGGTTTCTCGTTCCGAGCCGATATCCACTCACTCATGTTTAAAGTTATTGCCATCCAACTAACGAATGCGATATAATGAACAGCAAAACAGTGAACTGAATACGCATCAGACTTTGTTCCATTCATATATCCATGATATATACATCTCATATATTTTAAATACGTCTTAAATTAATTAAAATTAATATTCTGTTTTACTGTTTGTCTATTTTTTAGAAGATTAATGCCTTTTATTAAATTGAAATTGCTTACGAAGTATGAATATTAACTTTATATATTTTTCTGAATTTTTAAAAATATTTACCCTCGAAACCAGTGGCCATAACTAATATAGCACAAATATGGTACTGGTCAGTGATACACTGGGAAAACGTGTTACGTCACTGATGACTGGCCTTAGAATGAACAAGATATCATGTCCTCATGTTTATTACAGATAGTCTCAAAATGTCCCTGAAATAGTATCTCAAAAAATAAAATTCCGGGTTTCACAGTCCCCCACTCTTACTCAGCTGGATTGGCTTGCTTTGCTTGCCGGTCCCTGGCACATTGAAAAAAAATACCGGTCCGCCACATCAGATAGTTTGAGTCGCACTGCTTTAGTACACATCATCAGCCGGGGTTTCGGATCTTTCAACATCATACCCCCAAGTGGTCTAAGTGTGATATATATAATCTCACTCGGCCCCCCAAAAAGTCGGGAATGCCACCAGTGCGCAAGGGGGTTACAGTGACAGAAAAGAACTGGGAACAAGGAGGGTATTGAAGAAAGGATAAAGATGAACGATATTCAAGAAGACAGAAGATGGCAATTAACGTTGCATTTAAATTTTTGGATATTGTAAGTGTCGGGGAAGCAAGTAAATGAAATGAAGTCCCACAGGTGAGAAGTGCGAGAAAAGAAACTATTAGAGTAGAAGTGTCGGTTACATTTAACTTGTCCTCCTTCTCAACTAGATTAATTTAAAGAGCCCAATCTGCCCTATATAACCCCTGGCTAAGAAGAAACGAATGGATTGATTCATAGCTTTCCCAAGGGTATTTGGGTATAAATTAATATATAATTTGAACTCGGTTGCCGCACATCCATTCAAAAACTTGAGGATCGAATCATTTGTTGATTTTGGGGTTACCTCTGTGTTGTAGAGTTATTTTCGCAGCGGAGGCTACTATTTGTGCTAAAGTCGGTCCTAATAGGTTCGACGTACAAAACGTTAGGAACTTGATATAATATGTATTACGCAGTGCAATCTTGCCAGGTCGCTGACTACTTTCGTATTCGACTAACTGTCGACTACTATCGTCCAACATCGACTGACCCTCGTTCCTCTTACTACTCCTACTTAAATTAGGTGGGAGAATTTATTCACTATAGAATAGGTGTGTTTCACCATAACACTATGTGCACCCGTTCTCTGTATTCGCTACTTTCCGAAAAGTGTGGTTAGTTTTGTAAAAGCCTTCCCCGCCATAATCAAATCACACGTGCAGGTTGTCTGGCTGCTCGGTCCTAAAAACTAAGCTTCTGGACCATCATAAGTTAAAAGCGAAGTGAGAGACTATTACACACACACACACACACACATACACACACACACACACACACACACACATGTGTATATATATATATATGCATATGTGTGTGTGTGTGTGTGATTGTGTGTGGCCTAGGGGTAGAATAGCCGGACGCTCGTGGCCTAGGGGTAGAATGGCCGACTGACGCCGATTCGGTCGGGTTTAAATCCTGGGTTAGGATGCGAATGGAGTCTAAGCCGTACTGATGAGCTGTAATACAGCGAAACAGATCTGTCTGCGGATGACTATATATATATATATATATATATATATATATATATATATTAATGAAAGAGGGGTTTTTCGCTTAACTGAGCAGTGTTTTTTTAGTCATGCCGACTTCAAAATTTCGTGAAGGCATTATTGTGAAATCTTCAATCTTCAGGGTTTTTTTCTATTGTTGTTTCCCATTTTTTCTTATTTATATGAAGTTTGGTGTAATTATATTTGTGTGATTGATTCATTTTGCTTCATGAATTTTGTTTCTTAAATGGTTTAGGAGGTTATTTTTTTGAATTGATTTTTATTCTGCTGACCATTTTAGTGCGTTTAATTAGAGTTCGGATTTGCAGTGGCTTCTCTTGTTAGCGTGCTTAAGTGTATGCTTGCTTTATACTGAGTTCAGCACTTTTACTCTGTGTATGTGTGTGTGTGTGTGTGTGTGTGTTCGTATGTTTGTGTATTCGTATAACACGAACTGTCATGTGACACATAGAGCCTTATGAAATCTGAAAGTCATCAAACACTAGACAATTTCTATTTAATAATGTACCGATAACCAAATGGCCCAAAATATAGAAAAATGAAAAAATATCTTACGAAAGAACATTTAGCGATGTTTAACCGAATTTATGCGAGAAAGGTGATGGGTTGGATGTGTGGATATAGAAATATATAATATGCGATGTTGATTTCAAGCTAAACTGCTTATTTCTTCAAATTCTCCCCCCCCCACACACACACACGCATTATCGGGCATTATTCAAATATAAATTGATGGAACGTTGTCTGTATGTGTGTGTGTATATGTGTGTGTGTACGTTACCTATAGACTCCGAAACAGCTGAACCGATTTTCTTCAAAATTTACACAGTTGTACTATAAGCGTCTGCGAATGTTCTTAACTAGGTTTTGTGTTGCGGTACCCCCGATAAATATCGAACATCGATAATCGAAAAAATCGGGTTATAGAAGGAGAGGTCTGATTTTAATCAAATTTGATACGCTCATAGACAAAGACATAAGAAACGACATTCAAAAGTTTCAAGGTTGCAGTTCTTACAATAGTGCAGAAAATCGATATATATATATATATATATATATATATATATATATATATATAAGGCAAGATGTTTGTGTGCCCTTTTATTTTAGTTTTTGTTTCCGGTTTGGCTCTAAGTAGGTATAATTGTAGTTCTTAGTCTCAGCCATGATGCCATTTACTCAGAAGATTTATTTAGCCTTCAAAATTCAGTTTACTACGAAAAAGACTTATTTGATATCAATAACAGGAAATCAAAATTTGACTTACATCCATTCATTTTTCTTTCAATCTACGGTTTTGCTTTAACTGGAAACAACCATTGCTTTTTAGTCTTTCGTGCCAACATCCAAAGAGTCTGAGCTCCAGGACCATGGATTAGTTTTAAAGCTTTCATTACACCCGAGCAACGCAGGGCTGTAACTGCTAGTTTTATGTATGTATGTATGTATGTATGTATGTATGTATGTATGTATAATTATTAACTATTTATTGGTCAGAATCGAATTACACCCGTACACAGTTATATGAAAAAATGCTTTATACGTATATAATGTAGTACTTTTAAATAATTTAATTCAGAATTTATCCGATAACGCCACCTTGGTTTCAACCTTTCGGTATCTTCAAGCGTTTTATATTAACTGATTTTCCAACGTTTTTTTCGAACGCTTAACATGAACTTTCAAACAGATACATGGAAGTTTAAAATAAGAGAGGAGCCTGTCAAGAATTGTAAACATCTTCATCTAGGTTTGCATGATCCTAAACTATATTTTCTGATGTGTCTACATCTAGAACTTCTTTCGGATCTTTCATTTAGCAACCTCTCTCTTTCTAGTAATGATACTATGGCTAACTTCTCTTCTTGGCACAATCTGCAGACATCACCACCGTCGCAAGGTCTGGCTTTTATTTTTATATGCTCCAAGTTACATAAGCTTCTTTGTCATTTTTTTCTTTTAATTTCCACACGTGACTGGCTAGTTTGGTATAGTTTTTAAGACTCTCCATCTTGAAAGTAGACTTGTGGTTATACCAACATTTTTTTAGATATACTTTTGTACATCCTATAATTTTTTCTTTGTCCATCTGTATCTTGTACTTCCGCTTTGCAAATAACCCCAGTTTTACAAACTGCTTCAAATAGGCATTCGTTTTTGTCTCTGCAGTTACATTTTTCATTAACGATATTATTCCGCACGTAATTTTTCAAATTTGTATGTATAGACGTTGTGTAATCTTTGTAGTAATTCATAATGGGATGTTCGTTTAGTATTGAAAACACAGCTAATATGCTTTCGCTGTTTTTAAATAATCTATCCAACACATTTATAAGCCTACCACTAGGCTCTGTACTGAATATACTGTCACATCTAGTCTGGTGCCTCTGCAATGTATTTAGAGATTCTTGATCAAAACACAAAAGAATCTGCAATGTTATTGCTCCGGACCTGGCATCTCGACTTCAGTTACTCTCCCACCACCGTAATGTAAATTCCCTGTACCTTTTTCTAGAAATATTTTCATTGTAATTGTTAACATTTCTCTATGGTACGGAAACACTCTGAATTTAAGCATGATACTAAAAGGTTTCATCATTTTTATTTGAAATGGTTAGATGTAACCGTAGATTCTATGCTAACTCACCTTTATACCTAGGGTAACGGAGGATATTGAATCCCCCAACAAACTACTAATACATGAAACTGAATGTCTGCTGTCCATACTTCTTTTGTGTGCCGTGTCTCTTAAGAACATGTACGATCATCGCTATCTAAAACCTCTTATCCAGTGCACTTCTTAGTAATGTTTGTCATTTTACCATCTCGCCTACTTGCCAGTCATTCATATTATCTCGTTAAATAAGTGATCTACCGACCGCCGCTTCTACTCTATTTGGGTTCCTATGAGGGTTAAATTTTCCAAGCCCTCCTTCCTTATACACCCCAGATATTTTATTCTCTTTCTGTTTCTGAGTATAAGCGCCATTTTCGTTTCCATTTTCTTGAAGATTTTCATGCTCGATCCATAGTATCCTCAGCATGCTGTAGAACCCAATTTCGGTTGCCTTCAATCTTCAGGTGAGAAGAAATTGTCCAGCAATTGCTGCCATTTTTTAATCATCATTGTAGCATTTCTATCTTTTCATCATCTGACTTACGGACACGTTTTAATCGTTTCACCCCATAGCAAGGTATTCCACTGCCACTGTAGCGCAGGGGGTTACATAGAGTCGGGGGGGGGAGGATGATTAGATATAGGAAATGTCAGAAGGAGGGTGATAGACGGGTAAGGGTACCGAGAATGAGGGTTGGTTAGATGGTGAGAGTGTTTGAGAGAATAGATGCAAGTTAGCGTGTTAGGAGGTGTCTATTGACCTTACACTTAAACAACTGGATATTGTAGCCGTCGGGGAAGCAGGCATGTGGAATCGTAGAAACACTGGTTCCCGTACGATGACCAAAGTTAAGCAGCGTCAAGCCTTGTAAGAACTTAGATGGGTGACCGCTTAGAAATACTAGGTGCTGTAAGCTTAAATATACGGGTAGTTTAATGGATAATGGGTCGGAATTGTTACTCGGAGAATCGAGTTCCAACTTCTATTGGTTTCGTTATATTCACTTAGGCACAAATATCTCTGGAAATGGTTATTAATCCACTTCTTTCACCCCACTTATAGGTTAATTCTTAAGACTAAGATCACTAAACTATTATATAAAAAATGTATTGCAATCTAAACTTATTTGCTGGTTTTAAATAACATTCAATAGGTTGATAAGCCGTAGAAAATCAATCATTCAGTCATTCAGTCAATTTTCACCTGGCTTGGAAATGCCCGCCATTGCCATAACACCTGGCGTCGTCAGTGAAAGAAGTAAGATAAAGTCCTATTACTTTTATCTCTCTCACATTTCTACTTTCTCTCTCTCCCTCGTTCTTTTTGTTTTCTCTCTCTTCCCCCACTCTATCTATCTCTCTTCCCTCACTCTCTCTCTCTCTCTCTTTCTTCCCTCACTTTATCTCTCTCTCTTCCCTCACTTTATCTCTCTCTTTCTTTCTCTCTTTATCTCTCTCTTCCCTCACTTTATCACTATCTTCCCTCAATCTACCTCTCACTCACTCTCTTCCCTCACTCTATCTCTCACTCTCTTCCCTCATTCATCTCTTCCCTCACTCTCTTCCCTCATTCTATCTCTCACTCACTCTCTTCCCTCATTCTATCTCTCACTCACTCTCTTCCCTTCCCATTCTACTTCTCACTCACTCTCTTCCCTCATTCTATCTCTCACTCACTCTCTTCCCTCATTCTATCTCTCACTCACTCTCTTCCCTTACTTTATCTCTCACTCACTCTCTTCCCTTACTTTATCTCTCACTCACTCTCTTCCCTTACTTTATCTCTCACCCACTCTCTTTCCTCATTCTATCTCTCACTCACTCACTGTCTTTCCTCATTCTATCTCTCTCTCACTCTTTTTCCTCATTCTATCTCTCTATCTCTCACTCTCTTTCCTCATTCTATCTCTGTCTCTCACTCTCTTCCCTCTATCTCTCTCTCTCTCTCTCTTCTCTCATTCTATCTTTCTCTTCCCTCGTTCTATCTCTTTTTCTTTCTTTCACTACCGCTCTCACTCTCTCTTTTTTCACGCATGTGTGTGTGTAGGAGTTATGGTGTACAAAAGTCTTTCATTCAGTTTTTGTAACCCACACACGTCTCCAGTAAATACATCAACGTCTGAACTTGTGATAAATAAGTTTCGTAAGCTGAATAAGTGTAAAATGAAGAAACAATTAACATTCATTTACATGGGCAAATCTTTTAAGAATTTCCATCCCCCCCCCCCAAATCACTATGCAGAAAAATTTTGTAGCGACTGCCACTCTTTTTCAGGATTCGAGTGACTCCAAAATGTAAAATATTTTATGCTGTGGGTAGTGACGTCATTGTGACCTCAATACACGTTGATCGATGTGTGGGGCACAGCCTCTTGCTTAAATAGCAAAGCCAAAAGAACTTTGTCATCTTGCCAGTAATCATTTTTTTAGGCAAGTGTCACAGGAATAGCGTAAATTAAAAGTTCTATAAAATTAAAAACGATGAAAACATCTGTTTTTTTCTGTTTTTTCTTTTCTTTTACGCTAACATTTATGACGAGTGATAAGAAAAACGAAATAATATCTCTTTTCGTATGCTTTCGTAATACATCACATGCATTTTCAATCACATATGTAAAGGTAGAAAGGATTTATGAGATTTATCAGACATTGTAATATATATATATATATATATATATATATATATATATATAGGGGGTGTTTATATATGTGTATATGTTTGTGTACTTATATATATGTGTATGTATATGTGTGTACATATATATATATATATATATATATATCCCATTTCGGTCGGGTTTCAATCCTGGGAAAAAATCGGAGTCTAACCGTACTGATGAGCTGTGATACGGCGAAACAGATCTGTCTGCGGATAACAATATATATATATATATATATATATATATATATATATATATATATATAAGAGAGAGAGAGAGAGAGAGAGTATGTATACACCGCATATATATAACACGCAAAAATTTCTTCCTATCTCGGAGATATCTTAGGGAGTAGGGACTGACAGCAAATCGGTCGAGTTTCGATCCCGGCTGAAAATAAGTGGATATCTAGTCACACTGATCATGCAGCGAAAACTGGCTTGTATGTGGAAGACTAAGATAGATAGATAGATAGATAGATAGATAGATAGATAGATAGATAGATAGATGACTTGATCGCAGAAGATTTCATGGTAAACAAAATTGAATTAAGCCATACAATTTACCATGAGATATTCTGTGGTCGAGTGATAAAGCAGGTCAGATTTCTCCGGTATATGGGAGCTGCAGGTTCGAATTCTACCGAAAGAAACACATTTTCAGACTAAGTTTTCTCGAGTATTCAGGCCGGTGGATATATATATATATATAAATGTACTGTTTGAGTAGAGGGAGAAAAACGACTATCCACTCAAATACGAATACCCATTAAAAATAATGTTCAAAGAAATAAATTTAGATAAATATGCCAGTTAATACCTATTGCATAACTATCCGTAAAATTTCGTAATACATACACACACACACACACACACACACACACACACACATATATATATATATATATATATATATATATATATATATATATATTCACAGATATACTTATCTAATAGTTAAGCGCCATGCCTGGTAGACGTTTGAGCTATCATGTTTCTTTCGACTCTTTCCTGATTAGGCAAAAACATTTTTTCCTGCAGTAGACTCGGTTCTAGCCTAGGCTATAGAACTCAGTTTATCCTCCTATTCAATCCCACAGGTAAAGTGGGAGAAGATACTGTCACGTACTCATCGAAGTGGTACGCTGACGAAACTACGCTTTACTCTCGACTTCATCAAAAGTCTACCGACGCCGATAAAGCAATCCGCGCTGTCGAGCTTGAAAAGGACCTCCAATTCTTGGTGGACTGGGGTAAGAAATGTCTCGTGACTTTCAATGCTTCCAAAACGAAGCTGCTATCTATTAACCACCACAGACAATCACTCCAACCCCCCATTAGCATGGATTAGTCTAGTTTCCCTGAAAGTAAAACACTGCGCCTCCTCTGGTTAACTCTCACATCAGACCTCAAGTGGAATGACTATATACAGTCCATCTCTGGACATCTCCAAGGCTTTCGACATGGTTTGGCAATCTGGTCTCCTATGCAAGCTACGGGGTTACGGTATTACCGGTCGCCTGCTTGACCTAATCCAATCTTTTTTAAATAACCGCAAAATGAAGGTCGTTTTGAATGGGCGTGCCTCTTCATCCTACAGCACGAATGCTGGTGTCCCACAGGGCTCTATCCTGGGCCCGACGCTCTTCCTTATTTTCATCAACGACCTCCCAGATGAGATCAAGTCCCAAGTAGGCATCTACGCAGATGACACTACAATATACTCCCACACAAGTAAGAAACCTCTCGTGGCAGACAGACATAATCTCGCGCTGACCTTGAATGGGATCTACACTCTGTGGTGAATTGGGGGAAGAAGTGGCTTGTCAACTTCAATGTGTCTAAGACCAAGCTGTTGTCTGTCAACCATCACAGGCAACCTCTCCTGCCTCCCATAAGCATGGACCAAGCGAGTCTCCCTGAGAGCAACACACTACGCCTCCTCGGCCTTACCCTCTCCTCAGACCTCAAATGGAACCACTATGTTGAATCCATAGCTAAATCTACTGCTAAGAAGATTGGGTCACTATGTCGATCCAGGATGTTTTTTTCCGCCTGAATCCATCCTGCATATATACAAGTCAACCATCCATCCGTATGGAGTACTGCTGCCATTTATGGTCAGGTGCCCCTGCCGTTCTCCTCAGTGTTCTCGACAGGCTCTAAAGGAGAGTCTGTAATGTGGTAGGTACTGATCTGGCAGCTCGACTGCAGCCACTTCCCCACCGTCGAAATGTGGCCTCCCTTTATCTGTTCTATAAATACTTTCATGGCTTCTGCTCCAACGAACTTAAGTCACTGGTGCCTCCTCAACAGGTGTTTACTCGTGCAACCAGATTGGCAACTGGGTCCCACCCATTCACAGTCAGGTTAGCCAAATGCAGACGACAATTCTACTCCTTCAGCTTCTTCTCTCGCACTTCTCGGCTGTGGAACTCGCTCCCACATTCTTCCTTTCCTGACGGCTACAACCTCCAGAAATTTAAATGCAATGTCAATACTCATCTATTAACCACTAGACTCTAGATCTCTCCCCACCCTCGTATATCCTCCCCTTTCTCTCCACCTATGTATCTGTCATCGCACCTGTATTCTCATCTTTCTTCTTTCTAACTAGTTTGTACTCCTCACTCTTTTCTAATTAACCTTTTTACAGTTATGTAGCCACCCGCTCATCAGTGGCATTTCCGCCTTGCTCGGAGTGAAATGATAAAAAAAATCCGCTGCTAAGAAGGTCGATTCTCTGTGCAGGGCCAGGAAGCTTTTCCCGTCTGAAACAATCCTGCACATATAAAAATCTACCATCCGCCCGTGCATTGAATACTGCTGCTATATCTGGTCGGATGCTCCTGCTATCCACCTAGGGGTCCTTGACAAAATCCACCGGAGAATCTGTAATGTTATCGATCCCGACTTGGCAGCTCGGATAGAGTCACTTTCTCACCGGCGCAATGTGGCTTCTCTGTGTCTCTTCTACAAATACTTTCATGGCTTTTGCTCAGATGAACTTAGCTCACTGGTACCCCCCATACATGAATTTGCTCGTGCCACAAGATTAACAACTAAGTCCCACCCTTTTACTGTGAAACCAATAAATTGTAAACGCAAATTCTACTCCAACAGCTTCTTCTCTCGCACTTCCCGCCTGTGAAATTCGCTTCCGTTTACTTGCTTTTCCGACAACTACAATCTTCAAGAATTCAAATGTAAAGTCAATAGTCATCTCCTATTTCACTAACTTGCATCCTCTCTCTCTCTCGCTCTCTCACTCTCTCTCTCTCTCATGCTCCTTTCTTCGTCCACTCGACTCTCATCAGTATTTTCATCCTTCTTCTACCCCCTTCCTGACATTCCCTGTAACCTGTCACTCTTTCTCATAACTTACCTCCTATGTAACCCCTGCTCAACAGTTAAGTGCCATACGTGAAACACTCTTGGGCGATCATGTCTTTTTCGAGACATGACTGACTGGGCAGAAGATTATCCTGCAGTAGGTTGCCATTGCTTTTTTAGACTGGTTGTCGACCAAGGCTATAGAACCCAATCTGTCCTGCTATTTAACCCATAACTGGAGGGAATATATGGATTAATACCTTTCCCAAGGGTATTTGTGCGTAAGTGAATGCAATGGATTCAACTGGAATTCGAACTCGGCTCCTCGCTTTCTCGTTCCGAGCCGATATCCACTGTACCACAACGCACATCTTGGAAGTACATAACTTTAATCTAAGCTTTCTGTCACCATTTCATTTTTTTTCACATGTTTTTGTGGTAGGACAAATCGTGTCACTACGACAACTGACTACGCAACATTCATTAACATTCCGTGGTCCTGGACATGACGGTAAACTGTATCCAGCAGCAAGGCCTCTGATTGGGAGGTTGTGAGGAGCATAGAACCACCTCTTAATTGCAGTTGTTCCCAGGTCCACACTGAGTCGGAGTGGTAGCACCTGTTAGAGTCACAGCTATGGGCAAATAGTTATCTCCAAACTGGGGTCAAATCACTATGAAAGTATAAAAATACTCTTTTATAGAAATATATACATCAAAATAGACTTTTATAGAAAAATATACATTTTTGAAGAAAAATTATTTCCATAACACTTTTTTGAAGTAAAAAAATTATTCTCAGCAAAACTTTTTTAATACAAAACTAAATGATTTTTCCGTTTTCTAAAATAAAAAAAATTAAAACAAATTTTTTTTATTAAAATCTGACTAAATCACCCGTCTAACTATAACCGAACATTAAAACAAATACCGTAAAACCCTAGTTTTTGGCATTAAATAACTCACAGAAGTTGATATGCCGTTAAACAAAACTCAACCTTAAACTCATTAACATTCCGACAGTTTCGGGCCGAAAAGAACCTCACCTTACTGGAACAATCGCCCTATTTTTCCGATATTGCCCCGTATAACATTTTCCTTTTCCCCAAGCTCAAATGGAACATCAAAGGGACCCGTTTAGAAGGTATAGAAGCCATCAAGTGGTCCGTGACGACTGAGGGTGAGGTACATCCAAGAAGAATCCTTTGAGCATTGCATAGAATCTTGGCAGAGAAGGATGGAAAAGAGCATTAGACTCGCGGGCGATTACTTTGAAGGGGAATCCATATAATTTGTTGTTTGGAATTGGAATAAATTGTTCCGTTACTTTTCAAACAGACCTCGTTTGCTCATGATTTGAGACTCTGGTTCTCTCCCTATACGCCCTTAAAACACCGACATTTAGTAACGTTTTACCTTGAATGGCATTCAAGCCTTTTATAGAACGAACTAGCAGTATAGACCGGCGTTGCTCGGTTGTAATGAAAGCTTTAAAACTAATCCATGGTCCTGGAGATCAGACTCTTTGGACATTGGCATGAAAGACTAAAAAGCAATAGTTGTTTCCAGTTAAAGCAAAACCGTAGACTGAAAGAAAAATGAATGGATGTAAGTGAAATTTTGATTTCCTGGTATCGGTATCAAATAAATTTTTTCATCGTAAACTAAGTCATCTGAGTAAATGGTATCATGGCTGAGACTAAGAATTACAATTTTACCTACTTAGAGCCAAACCCGAAGCAAAAACTAAAATAAAAGGGCTGAAAAAAATACTGACATACAGGCAGATAAACAGACACGCACACAAACATCTTGCCTTTTATATATATATATATTATCGATTTTCTGCCCTATTGAAGAAGTGCAACTTTGAAACTTATGAATATAGTTTCTTATGTCTTTGTCTATGAGTGTATCAAATTTGATTAAAATCGGACCACTCCTTCTATAACCCGATTTTTTCGATTATCGATTTTCGATATTTATCGGGGGTACCTCGACACAAAACCTAGCTAAGAACATTCACAAACGCTTATCGTACAACTGTGTAAATTTTCAAGAAAATCGGTTCAGCCGTTTCGGAGTCTATAGGTAACGGACACACACAGACACACAGACAATGTTCTATTTATAAATAAGTTTAGATAGTAGAAATCTTTTTAAAAATGCACTATTTGTATGCAGCACGAACCGTTCGGATGTGTATTTTTTTTTTATTATTGTAATTGCATTTTGCTGATTCATCGAATTTTCCCTTGAACGGATTGCTAATTTCCTTCAAGAATTTTTTTTTTTAATTTTTTTTTTTTTTAGTAGTAATTTCCTGTCAAGCAGGAATATTTCGAAACAGAATAAAAACTGAATACTGTTCCAGATAATTCTTCAGAAAAGAAAGAGAAATGATTTCCTAACGAAGTCGATAATTATCTAGAGACTGAAATGGGAAACATCTTCTTTAATATCTTCCTCCAATTGTCTTTTTTTTGCTTACGGCCATACCACGTTGAATACACCGGTTCTCACTCGATCACCGAAGTTAAGCAACGTTGAGCCTGGTCAGTACCTAGATGGGTGACCGCTTGAGAAGACCAGGTGCTGTAAGCGTATAGTGACGGATGTGCGTTGTGGTGCAGAGGATATCGGCTCGGAAAGAGAAATCGGTGAGCCGAGTTCGAATCCCAGTTGAATACGCTGCATTCACTTAAACACTGGTACCCTTGGGAAAAGTATTAATCCGTCCCTTCCCTTCAGTTATGGGTTAAATAACAAGGGTAGGACTTGGGGACCCTGCTCTTAAAAACAAATCCCAATGGATCTTGATACTCGAAAAGAAAAAATGTATTACTAGACACAAAACTTATATAAAAACAACAATAAATTGTTGAAAGAAAAAAAGGTATTACCAGCAATAAATAAATAAAATTTAGTTGGTAATAAATGACCCGCCGAGGTGTTGATATGCCAGAAAACAAACCAACCAATTGTCTTTTCAGTTCACATATATGTGTGTGTGGTGGGGGGTTTCGATGAGTAAATTGTTGCAATATTATAATTTTTAATTTTGCGTATACACGTTATTTTGTAGACTGCATAGTATAGTAGGGTCAATTGAGCACCATCTGTGAGAAAAAGAACAATATGGCGCAATTAACTGCGCTAAAAACAATCAGGTCAGTGGCTTGATCGCGATAAGTCCCACCGAACATCTCCGAAAGTTGTATCAGCAAAAGCTTATGATGACTGTCTAGTGGCCTGCAATTGGTGTTAGTCACTATAGGTTTCTGGAAGCCAATCAGAGCATTAATGCAGAGCTTTACTGCAATCACCTTGCTGAAATGCATGCATGCCTACAAAAAACACGAGGCCTGCATTGGTGAATCGATTTTTGCGCGGCCTCATGTTGCAAGAATGACGTTGCAAAAAACTCAGACTTGGGATACAAGTGTTTACCACATCCACCATATTTTCCTGATCTTTCATCCAAACTTTAAATCTAAATCAGAGGCGGAATCAACTTTCAAAGATTTCGTTGCATCACAGCCAATAACTTTTTAATCAACTAGGAATAAATAACCTCGTAGATTTATGGCAGTCTACGGCTATATGGTCTTGAATACACCGGTTCTCGTCCGATCACCGAAGTTAAGCAATCTGAGCCTGGTCAGTACTTAGATGGGTGGACGTTTCGAATACCAGGTGCTTTAAACGTAAGAACTAAAAATGGTCCACCGGTTCTCCAGGTTCGGGGGTTGGGCACAGGGCTAACAACCCTGCCCTATAAAAAAACAGTTTGTTCCGGAAACAGTAACAAAAAGTTACTGGCCTTGGGTGTAAAAGGATGAGATGATGATGAGATCGATGGCAGATGTGCATAGATGCTCAAGGCTCCCATTTTGACTAGTTTTGACATTTCTACAGTTAATTTTTCTACAATAAAATTATGTTTCTGATGTCGACCTTTATTTTTGTAATTGCTTTAAATAACTGTTAAATGGGATGTCAATGTTATTTTCATTTTTGTGAAATTTAGACAATTTATCCATAGCAATGTATATATATATATATATATATATATATATATATATACTTGAAAATGCTCTGATTGGCTTCCAGAAACCTATAGTGACTAACACCAATTGCAGGCCACTAGACAGTCATCATAAGCTTTTGCTGATGCAACTTTCGGAGATGTTCGGTGGGACTTATATATACTTGAAAATGCTGCCAAAATACACACACACAATATATATATATATATATATATATATATATATATATACTGTGTGTATTTGGGCAGCATTTTTTCATTAATACAGATTTCATTGAATAATATAGACAAGTTCTGTCTATTTATTTTGTGTAAGATCCGTTCGTATGATCTGATTAGCTTGATAGTTTTGTCATCAAAACAATGTAGTGTATAAATTCAAATGCCCCTTTCGAGAATGTATCTCTAACAAACTAAATAATACCTACATTGGACATACTACTAACTCGCTTTCGCGGAGACTTACATTGCACTTAAATGAAAATTCTAACATATTCCGACATTTAAAACACCACGGCTATCAACACACACTTCTTAGGAAAACACTTGTTGAAAATACGCATATACTTAGACAAGAAAATAATAAACGAAAACTTAAAATTCTAGAAACTATCTACATCAAACAGTTTAAACCTAGCCTAAATAAAATAAATTTCGACACCTCTACTAACATAATTCAATGCCTATAATCGACGGGAGAGGTCATAGTTATTATACTTACCCCATACACCATAGTAGCAGCAGTTCCCAGACCAATCCCTCATGTCACTATACACTCAATTGAACAAAAAACCCACTACCACCATTCCTTCTCGGCCTACAGCCATGTGCGACACAAAAATGGACCTGTCTAATTTTCTCTGGATAACTCCACTCTGTTAATAATAATTTAAATGTTCTATGTTCACTGAACATTAAATGTTCATCCTTTGATAATGTCTTATGTAAGCCGAAAGCTCAGACCTGATAGAAAAATCAACAATTATTGCGATTTCTTGTCGTCTTTCCATGACAATACTATCAAGCTAATCAGATCATACGAACGGATCTTACACAGAATAAATAGACAGAACTTGTATATATTATTCAATGAAACCTGTATATATATATATATATATATATATATATATATATATATATATATATATATATATAATATTTATTTCGACATCAACAGCAAATCCTCCATCCATCCTTCATCAATAAATTCGAGGTCTTCACGGCATCTGTGGACAAGGCCGAGTGCTTTGCTCGCAGATTCTCATCCAAATCCACAATTAACTCGTCTGAAGTATCCTCACCCGACTTCACTCTTAGAACTGAGCCTCAACTGAAAGATGTTCACATAACCCCCTCTCTGGTATCTAAGATAGTCTCAAAACTTGACCCCCATAAGGCTAGCGGAGGTGATGAAATCCCGGTCATTGTCCTGAAGAAATGTTCCCTTGAACTCTTCTCCGTCCTCTCTAAACTCTATAATTACTGCCTTTCCGCTTCCTGTTTTCCTGTCTGCTGGAAGTCCTCTTCTGTGGTTCCTGTATTTAAGAATTTGAGGCAACCCTCAGACCCATCCAATTATAGCTCTATCAGCCTCCTACCAACTTTTGGAAAAGTGTTCGAGGCTATTATCAACGCTGAAATAGTTCAACAACTTACTGCCCATAAACTATTCTCATATAGGTAGTATGACTTCCCCTTTTCCAGGTCTACTGCTGATATGCTAACGATCATCACAGAGTACATATACCAGGCCATCGATGTCCTGCAAAGCTCAAGCTGTTGCCCTGGATATCTCCATAGCTTTTGATAGGGTTTGGCACGCTGGCTTTCTGCACAAGCTACAGGGTTATGGTATCACTGGACTCTTGCTTAATCTGATCCAATCTTTCCTATCTAACCGCATAATGAATGTCATCTTGAACGGGCATGCCTCCACATCCTACCACAAAAACGCTGGTGTCCACCAGGACTCTATCCTAGACCCGGCGCTTTTCTGGTCTTCATAAAAGAACTTTTGACATGATCAAATTCCAAGTAGGCATCTACACTGATGACAGTATCATTTATTCACGCCTCAGTAAGAAATCTGGCGAGGCGGCCAAAGATAACCTCGCTGTTGTTCTCGAGAAGCGACCTCCACTTTGTGGTAGACTAGGGTAAGAAGTGGCTTGTAAAATTATATATATATGTGTGTGTGTGTGTGTGTGTGTGTGTGTGTGTGTGTGTGTGTGTGTGTGCGCGCGCGCGCGGACACTTAGGTCAACACCAAGCGGCAACAGTCTTTTATGTTTGAACAAAATCTTCAGTCCAAGTAGCATGAAACAGGCTGTAGCCACTTGGCATTGACTTCAGTCTCCTCTTATATTTTATCTTTACATTCGCCCTCTCAGATATTGAACACTTACCTTAAAACTATATTTTATCATATATATATATATATATATATATATATATATATATATATATATAGCTACAATCGCCAAGAATTTAAATGTAAAGTCAAGTGTCATCTTCTATCTCACTAACCTGCATCGTCTCTCTCATGCTCCTTTCTCCGTCCACTTCACCTTCATCAGTATTCTCATCCTTCTATTACCCACTTCCTGACACCCCCTATAACCTGTCACTCTTTCTCATAACTTTCCTCCTATGTAACCCCCTGCAAAACAATGGCAGTAAAATGCCTTGCTTGGGGCGATATGATATATATATATATATATATATATATATATATATATATATATATATATCCGCAGACAGATCTGTTTCGCTGTATCACAGCTCATCAGTACGGTTATACTCCGATTGCTTTTTAACCCAGGATTGAAACCCGACCGAATTGGCGTCAGTCGGTGATTCCCCCTCTGGGCTATGGGCGTTCGGTGTAAGAAGGCAGACCTTTTAGCGCGTATATTATCATTATACGTGCCTAATAGCCAGAGTGCTCTAATTCATTTTACTGAATGAGTACATGCCAGAGTAGCTACTGTTTTTCAAAGTCTACCATTCTTCCAGAATGCTCAATCAGGGTGTGAGAGCGTATATATATATATATATATATATATATATATTATTATTATTATTATTATTATTATTATTTATCATTTAACCCTAAGCAAGGCATAACTGTGACTTGTGCGTGGGAGGTTACAGAAAAGGTGATTGATGAGAAAGAGGAACAAGTTACAGGGGGGGAGTCAAAGAATGAATAAGAACAGCATGAGAATACAGGTGTGAAGAGGGCTGCACGAGAGTGAAGTGGAAAAGAAGAACATGATACAAGGGTTACCATGGAGAGGATGTGAGTCAAGAAGATAAGATATAGTAATTGACATTGCATTTAAATTCTTGGAAATTGTAGCTGTCAGGGAAGCAAAGTATACTGAAGGGAGTTCCACAGGCGGGAAGTGCGAGTAAAGAAACTGAGGAAGTAGAAGTTGCAGTTACATTTTATTGTTTTCACTGTAAAAGAGTGGAACCTAGCCGCTATTATAGTCAGTCAGTTAAGTGCCATATGTGATACACGCTTTGGGCGATCATGTCTCGAAAGAGACATGACTGATTGGGCAGAAGATTACCCCACAGTAGGTTGTCATTGCTTTCTGCGGTAGACTGGTTGCCAGCCAAGGCTATAGAACCCAATCTGTCCTATTATTTAACCCCTAATTGGAGGGAAGAGACGGATTAATACCTTTCCTAAGGGTATTTGTGCGTAAGTGAATGCAAGGAATTCAACTTGAATTCGAACTCGGTATCCCGATTTGTCGTTCCGAGTCGATATCTACTGCACCACAACGCACATCCTCGCTAGTCTAGTAGCTCGAGTAAATTTATGCAGTGGGGTCACCAGGAAGCTAAGCTCGTCAAAGCAGAAGCCGTGAAATTATTTGTAGTATTTATAACAATAAAAACATGTGTTCATGACACGAATACAATAGCAATATAAAATATAAAAAGTATGTATTATACTTGTTTCTTCTGAAAGTTCAAAACAAACGGAAACAATGTCGTGCTTTACACTTGGTTGGGTGGCTTTCAACAAAAACAAAAAGATGTACTGACACCCAAACATGTTTCTTATTTCTTATGAAAATCAAGATTTATAACACGTACATTCTATTGGTTGTACTTTACTGGTTGGAATGTGTGAATTGGACAGTAAAGGAGTTGCCAAAACTATCATTATTTCTGTCGTGGACCCGGTTAAAGGTCCAGCAAGAATAACGCAAAAACAACCAAATAGGAAATAACGAATATATATTAAATACAGAAACAATACATTACTTGGAACTTGGTTAGTAGGAACGATAATACGAGCTAGTGTGGAATACTATGATTCAACCCTCGGCCTTAGAACTGGGGCACGTAATGGTGGTCAAGGTAGCAGTGTTCATAGACCGATTCTCGGCTGAGTTCGGTCCGCTCTGAGGGAGCTCTCTGGGGCTGCTCTCTCTCTCTCTCTCTCTCTCTCTCTCTCTCTCTCTCTCTCTCTCTCTCTCTCTCTCTCTCTTGTGAGGGGAGGTATAAGTAATGTTTGGAAGAGTTCATTCACTCTATCGGTGATGCCGCCACTTTTAAAACCATATTATGAAATGAATGGCAAATAAACACCTCAGAGATCACGTCACGATCAGCGAACTATTGAACACGAGCAAGCTTGAGCAAATCACATCAGCTGTCAAATCGAAAGCACTTAAACTGTTTGTTACATGAAGAGATCAACCTGTAGTCTTAGTAAAATATGTATGGAGGGAAGGACCGTAGGTAGAAGTAACAGAGGTCAATCACCAAAAATATAGCTAGACAATATTCACTTGTGGACAGGATTTTTCCAATTGTTCTCGATCGATCCTTATCAAGAAGGATACCTCATGTTGACACGCCGTCTGTAACATGCGGGGCAAGCCACTCGTGATGAAGACTTGATTTTTTATTGATTCCGTCACTGTCAGATATATATATAAACTTATTTATAAATGAAACTTTGTCTGTGTGTATGTGTGTGCGTGTATCCCTTACCTATAGACTCCGAAACGGCTGAACCGATTTTCTTGAAAATTTACACAGTTCTACTATAAGCGCCTGCGAGTGTTCTTAGCCAGGTTTTGTGTCGAGGTACCCCCAATAAATACTGAAAATCGATAATCGAAAAAATCGGGTTATAGAAGGAGTGGTTTGATTTTAATCAAATTTGATACACTCATAGACAAAGACATAAGAAATGAAATTCAGAAGTGTCAAGGTTGCAGTTCTTACAATCGTCCAGAAAATCGATAATATATATAAAAGGCAAGATGTTTGTGTGTGTGTCTGTTTATCTGTCCGTATGTCCTGTATACTAATCCACAATTTTTTATCCAATTCTCACTAAACTTCACACAAATATTCTTTAGGCTGAGTCTGAGCTCCAGTACCATGGATTAGTTTTAAAGCTTTCATTGCACCAGAGCAACGCCGGGCTATACTGCTAGTATATATATATATATATATATATATATATATATATATATATATATATGTATATATGACTCTACAAAACCGTATTATGGCGTTGAAGACAAGAATTGTTTTACTAGAATAGGCCGTGATAAATTTTAAAACAAAAACACTAGTCGATCGACCGGGTTCGACCCCCTCTCGTCAGAACTGTAAACGGGGAAAAAGTTATGAAAAGATAATCTGTCATGGATGACATGAATGGACGGAAAGTGAAAAAATAACAGTTATTACATTTAATAGAGAGAGAGAGAGCAATCCCAAGCAAACAGTCCCTTTGTTTACAAAGAGAGGGTCGCCTGGACATGATAAACAGCATCTCCAATACCTTCAGATGAAACAACGTGTGTGCTCTGGCCAAAACAGAAAACCAGTTTACCCTAAAATCCACAGTGCAACTCGGACTATTTATCAAATGATCCGCAATGGAAGACCCGTATGTATTTCGACTGGTATCAACAGCCGAAATACCAGACGCTGTTTATCAGGTCCCTCTCTTTGTAAACATAGGGACATTTTACTTGGGTTTGCTCTGCTGGTTCTCTAGCATCTTTAGATGTAATAACTTTTTTCCGTTCATTCATGTCATCCATGACAAATTTTCTTTACATAATTTTCCCTCGTTTACAGTTCTGACGAGAGGGGACGAATTTGGCCGACTAGTGTTTCTGTTTGAAAATTTATCATGGCCTATTATAGTGAAAAAATCCTTGTCTTCAACACCATATATATTGTAATTTTGTTATTACAATGGTTTATAAAAGCATTATATCACTATAAAAAATGTTCATGTTTCAGAACGATATTGTTCTTCATCAGGTGATAGTTTAAAATAAATTGTGAAAATTATTTATTTAGAAAATATAAGATGAATTCATGGTTATTTAGAAACTGAAGGTGTATGGGAAGGTAGAGAATATGCTTGTAGGTGTGTCAGTATTGTTTAGTTGGGATTATGCTTAGTGCTAAGATTTTTTATTTTCAAGTTTTATTGCTAAAGATATTTTGGCAAACAGGTTTCTGTCGTAAAGTGCTCGATATCGAGATAGATAAAGCCTTGATAGAATTAATGTGATGTCTTCTCACGACTAAGGGCTTTTTCAAGCAGTATGTAAAAAAGAGTGAGAAGTAAGGACATTTTCTTCTGTTTTGTCGTGTCTTTTTCTGATGTGTTCGATCATGGTTCTCCACAACGTCTTGTTCATTGTAAGTTTTGTCTTTTTGCTATCTCTCCTTAATCTACTTCTGTCAAACTCGTTAATTATGTCATTCGTTGCTTTTCTCTATTTCTCTATGTCCTGAGAGTGACGAATTTTCCAGGCACATTTTCCTTACTATGTGCCTTGAAAATGTTAACTGTATCATTCTGATGTTATCTATAAATGTATTTTTTGTTTTCATTTTCACTAAAACTCCATCGTTGTTCACGTGTTCGTTAATTATGACTATCCTCAGCATCCTCCTGTAGAATCACATTTCTGTTACTTGAAGGCTCTTTTGTATTGGTAACTAGATTTTCCAGCATTCACTGCAATATAAGAGTACTGATATGACATCGCAGTTCAGTCATCTTTTTTCCAGTGAGATTTTTCTGTTTGTTAATACGTTGTTGCGATGCAGTGGATATCAGCATGGAACGAAAAATCGGAGAGCCGAGTTCGAATTCCAGCTGAATTCGTTGCAGTCACTTACGCGAAAATACTCTTTGGAAAAGTATTAATCTGTCCCTTTCCTCCAGCTATGGGTTAAATAAAAAGACAGATTGGGTTCTATAGCCTTGGTTGGCAACCAGTCTACTGCAGAAAGTAATGGCAACCTAATGCAAGAAAATCTTCTGCCTAGTTAGTTATGTCTCTTTCGAGACATGATCGTCCAAGCGTGTATCTCGTATGGCACTTAACTGACTGACTGTATACTTTCCTTAAATTTTAAAAGGCATCTCTCGCTATCGCAATACGTCTTCGAATTTCGGTACCGCTTTTTTCGTCCCCTTCTTAAAACACTTCCTAGATATTTAAAAAATTGCACTTGTTTAATTTTGACATCTCCAGTTTATTTGGATTCAATAATTTTTAGTACAATCAATTGAGATATGGACTTTGTTTTGAAATACGAAAAATGTTTCTGGCCAAACAAATAGCAGCAAAGATAAGATCAAATTTGACCCCCCAATTTCACCAGAAGTCATTGTAGAATTAGTTTCTGACTTTAATGATCCGTTATTATACGTTCTAAAAGAAAAAGGTCAAGAAAGGACTACTAATTGAAAAAACACAGGTCATTAGCTAGTGAAGCAATCCTAGGTGGGAGTTACGAGTTGCTGACATAAGAATCAACCAGGTGCAGAAGTTCAACTACCTGGGTGGTGTCGCAGCGGATGGTGGGAAATGTCACGCAGAGATCCGAAGATACATTGAAATAGGGGAAAATGCCTTCCAGAGGCTAAACAAAGTATTAAGAGATTTTTTTAAGTAAAGAAAACATTATTTACATAGTTCGGACTGTTATTATATTTATTGTCATATTCACGACGTTTCGGCCATCGTACGCTAAGACCTTCTTCGGATGACTGGAATTTTGAACGCTCATCTCAGAAATGTAGACAAAAGTTTATAGCTATCAGGAAAGCAAGTATGAGAAAGGAAATTCCTCAGGTGGGAAGTGCGAGGAAAAACCCGCTAGAGAAGAAGCGACGGCTAAATTTGCCTATTTTGATGGTAAAAGACGGGACCTTGTTGCTAGTCCAGTTGCACGAGTAAATTCATGAGGGCGAAACACCAGGGTATGATGCTCGTCTGAATAGAAGCCGTGAAAATACTTCTAGAAAAGAGGGAAGTCACATTCCGTCGGTGAGAAAGCGATTTAATCTTTACTTGCGAGTACAACCTAGGTCCCTTTTTACGACCATGAAGGCCACATTTACACACAAACTAAGTATGGGAAACTCTCTTGAACCATGGTCTATAACTTTTATATGTTCCACGTAGAAACAGTTTTTAAAAAAATGTCCAAACCGACAATAAACGTCCACTACGTAAATATTTTCATTTTAGCTGAAAACAAAAACAAAATTGATAATCTTAAAACTACATTTCCAAAAATTTTCGTCCTCAGTTTCAAATATGAGCTTAGTCAGAAAATAAATTCTCGTTCTTAGATGTCCACTTGGAGTCTTGTAATAATACTTTTATTACTTCACTATATAAAAAAAACCCACCAGCAAAAATTCTTGTCACCTTAATTTTTGTTCTCTTAGATATAAAATTGGTGTTATTAAAAAAATTTCTCACGAGAGCGTACGAGAATTCTTCTTCTCGCTCGCTTTTCTTCAAAGAACTTCTTAACTTGAAACAAACACTTGTCAACAACGGAATTCCAAATTATTTGGTTGAAGAATACATAAGAATTTTTCTTTCAAACTTGACTAATAGCAACAATAAACACATGGTTAAAAACAATAACATTAATATTTTCTACAAAAGCCGAATGCAAAGCAGTTATAAACAGGATGAATCTTCACTTCCAAACATCATCTCAAAATACGCAACTCCTATCAACTTAAACAAAAAAATTAAAAATTTATTATACAAACTTTAAAATGACTAATCTCATTATCAAGAATAACAATTCACCCGCAAGATCCAAGCTACAGTGAACCAATATTATGTACGAATTTACGTCCTTTGAAAAACCATGGTTTTGATCTACTTAACTTTGTAAATAATTATATCGGCCATACAACTACGAAACTGGCTCAAAGACTCACGCTGCATATCTCTGAACAAAGCTCAATTCGATCTAAGTTAAACACACACGGAGTCCTATCAAACCCTGTCCGTAACATACTTGTTGACCACACAAATATCATAGCATCATCCACATGCAAAAAAAAGGCTAAAAATAATGGGGTTTATGAATAAAGAAAAAACTAACACTCAGTAATATCAACTACGAACGCGATAACAACATGCTTACCGTGTTCGGTACATAACACATACACACTACTCTACATCCTACATAACACTACATAAATTCTGTTACGCGTAAAATAACATTCCTCCTTGATAATGACTAAAAGTATAGCCGAAATCGTTTGGATAAACAAATCATTTGGATAATTTCTGTACAGTTTATGTCCTCAAAAGAAAACAAATTCACACGATCACATGAAAAATTATATAAAAATCTTAACCATGATACCTTGTCTGTCATTTTTAACGAAACTTGCATAAAAAGAGATTGCTGCCCAAATATATATATAGTGACGTAAATTAATAACTATACATATGAGGGTGTACATATGTATAGTTTTATTATATAGGTGTTAATAAAACAGTGCTCAATGTATGAACAGAGCTGTATGATATATATATATATATATATATATATATATATATATATATATATTTCAATAGTCGTCCCTTTTATAAAAATAAACACGGCACCAAAAAAAAAAATTAATGAAATAAATGAACGAAGTCGAACACGCCTGGAGAGCCAATGTAGAATTTCTTTATATAAAGAAGAAAAAAACAATGTCTGTCCTTTTCCAAGAATATATGTATTTGTGTCTGTAATTTTTTTTTTTTTAGCTATTTAAATGCTCTTCTTATAATATTCATTACATTTTATATTTTTTATATGTATGTGTGTGTGTGCATATGTATAATGTATATATATATATATGTGTGTGTGTATGTGTGTATATGTATATATATATATATATGTGTGTGTACATATTGTGTGTGTAGATGTTTTGTATATGTGTGTACATATATGTGTGTGTATGCGCTTGTATGTATATACGTATATAAGTGTGTATGTAATTGAATGTATGTGTGTGTGTATGTATGTATATATGTATTCATAATTGAAGAACTGTGTGTGTGCGTGTATGTGTATGTGTGTACATCTATATGTATGTATAATTGTAAAAGAAATGCTTTTTTAATACCTAGCGGTATCTTTATTTAGTTTAAATTAAATGACCTAATTTTTTTTTAAATTTATTTTAAATCCTATATCTTTTTATTCCCTTTAAAAATAATTATACCTTTTTAAGTAAAAGGCCTTTTTCTAATACTTCAACGTTTTTGGGAAGTTAGGTTTTTGAATATGTCCAGCGTCTGTAATATATAAAATGTTTTCTTTCTTTTCTTTTTTCCCTCCCTTCCTTTATCTCTCTTACCTCCCACCTTTTTTCCGTTTTGCTTAACCTAATATCAATTCAACACGCCGTCTGTTCCTTTTACGTTACAATTCTCTTTCCTTTTTTGCAAACCCAGACGATGCCAATTTTTCTTTTCTTGTTTATTTGATTTGATTTGATTTTATCTTTTTCTTTTTCTTTTTCTTTTTCTTCCTTTTTTAATTTCTTTGCAAATCTATTTAAAAAGGAAAATTAGACTGATTTTTCTCCAGTTTCTGAAAGGATTTTTTTTGTTGCTGAGGTGATGTGTTATCCCCTGTGGGGATTTTCATATCGAAATGGTCATTCAACATCCTTGAATTAATCCTATTTTAATTTATTTATATATATATATATATATATATCAATATATATATATATATATATATATATATATATATCAAAAAATTGAACGAACACATAGATTAAGTGACATGTCTAGATTCAAGCCATCCTGCTTCTTTCATAACCCAAATATTAAATCTCCATAGTGACATAATTCTCATTTTTGATTGAACAATATTGACACACCTAAAGCATTTTATCTAACTACCACTCCCTAATTTTCTAAATAACCATGAAAACTTTTGTGTAGTGATATTATGCCTTTAGAAACCATTGTAATAATAAAATTGAGTAATAACTAGTTTATAAATGAAGAATATTCAAAAGCGTAATAGCTAGCTTACAAATGAAGAATATATATATATATATATATACGTATGAATTACTATGTTTCGAGATATAGTCTTGTCATCAGGCAATGTTGGATGTTGGCTGCGAAAATGATTTACATTATTTAATTCATAATTATATAATTATAAATAATTATATTAAGCTCTACAATATCGGATCCTCTTCACACACACACACACACACACACACATATATATATATATATATATAAAGTAAGTAATTCATCGAGTTTTATCCAATCTCAACAGAATGCAAAAAGTATTGGACGGCCGTTTCTTTCTATATTTGGGACTCATCAGCAGTGCGCATCCACTACCAGGAATTGAAACCCAGGCAGTTGCGTTATTAAGTGAATGTCATACCAACTGTACCACAGGCCCGGTGACGAAGAGAATATGTAACTGTATATCGTTGCTTGAACCGGCTTCTAATGCTCCAGTGTGAGCGGCTTGGTGATAGTAGTCGTGATTCTGGGATGCACAGTCCTATGGATAAAAGGAGCTCAGCAGAGTTCCACCACGGAATATGTGAATGAGCGGCGCTATATCGAGTTTAATTCGTTACCTCTCCGGGGCTTGTAGTACAGTTGGGATGACATTTGCTTAATAACGCAACTGTCTGGGTTTCAATTTCTGGTAGTGGATGCGCACTGCTGATGAGTCCCAAATATAGGACGAAACGGCCGTCCAGTGCTTTCTGCATTCTGTTGAGGTTGAAAAAACTCGATGAATTACTTAATATTTCAAATCCTCCTAGAATTTCTCATATATATATATATATATATATATATATATATATATATAAGTCTTTGTTGTAATAGAGAGAATTATATCTATTTTTTCAAGTCTAATTCTTTGACTTAATCGAATGCTGTGAATGGTAAACTAAGTTTCAGTTTAAAATGGCGTCGATGATTTTTTTTCTTCTTGTTTTTAATTTTACATTTCGGCTTTGAATTTTAAATTCTTCCTTTAAATTTTCATTGTAATTTTTTTTTTAACTGGATGTTTGTCCTCTTACATTTTTGCAATAAACATTTACAGGTAAATCCCATAGTTCAAATTATTCCATCCAGTTAATACCAAATAGGTTTGCTGTATATTTTAACACATAAGCCTTATTTTTTACATATTGAGTACGAAATACTCTAGACTCGTTCGTTTGAGTCACCGGGATTGCAGTATTTACTCCACATCAAATACTGATCCTCCAGGTGGGTAAACAAACGTAAGAACGAAAATTAGTGTGATTTTATTTCCCCGAGTTCCGCCTGAATCCATCCTGCATATATACAAGTCAACCATTTGCCATCTCTTAACATTAGGCATTGCTGGGGATATATTCTAAGGCCATAACATGTTTATACTAGAAAATTTGTAGTTGGCTCTGTAGCTATATAGACTTTTATCTTAATGTAAAATAAAGATATATCAAGTCTCAAGTAGGCATCTACGCAGATGACACTACACTACTCCCGCACCAGTAAGAAACCTGTTGTGGCGGACAGACATAATCTCGCTGCTGACCTTGAACGGGATCTACACTCTGTGGTGAATTGGGGCAAGAAGTGGCTTGTCAACTTCAATTCGTCTAAGACCAAGCTGCTATCTGTCAACCATTATAGGCAACCTCTCCTGCCTCCCATAAGTATGGACCAAGCGATTCTCCCTGAGAGCAATACACTACGCCTCCTCGGCCTTACCCTCTCCTCAGACCTCAAATGGAACCACTATATTGAATCCATAGCAAAATCTACTGCTAAGAAGATTGGGTCACTATGTCGATCCAGGATGTTTTTTCCACCTGAATCCATCCTGCATATATACAAGTCAACCATCCATCCGTGCATGGAGTACTGCTGCCATTTATGGTCAGGTGCCCCTGCCGTTCTCCTCAGTGTTCTTGACAAGCTCCAAAGGAGAGTCTGTAATGTGTTAGGTACTGACCTGGCGACTCGACTGCAGCCACTTCCCCATCGTCGAAATGTGGCCTCCCTTTGTCTCTTCTATTAATACTTTCATGGCTTCTGCTCGGATGAGCTTAAGTCACTGATGCCTCCTCAACAGGTGTTTACTCGTGCAACCAGACTGGCAACTGGGTCCCACCCATTCACAGTCAGGTTAGCCAAATGCAGACGACAATTCTACTCCTGCAGCTTCTTCTCTCGCACTTTCTGCCTGTGGAACTCACTCCCGTATTCTTGCTTTCCTGACGGCTACAACCTCCAGAAATGTAAATGCAAAGTCAATACTCATCTACTAACCACTGGACTCTAGCTCTCTCCCCACCCCCGTATAACCTTCACTTTCTCTCCACCTATGTATCTGTCATCGCACCTGCTTTCTCAGCTTTCTATTGCTCCTTTCTTACGAGTTTGTACTCCTCACTCTTTTCTAATTAATCTTTTTACATTTATGTAGCCCCCTGCACATCAGTGGCATTTCCGCCTTGCTCGGGGTGAAATGATTTTTAAAAAATGGTGGGTATGATTGCAGATAATTAATGTGAAAAAATAAAACTGAGAAACAGGGGAAATAAAGAAAAACAAAACAAGGACGGGATTCATGAAAACAGAAGATGGCGATTGATGTTATATTTAAACTTTTGAAGATTGCAGTTATCAAGAAAGCAAGGAATAGGAAGTGTTCCACAGACGGGAAAAGCGAGAAAAGAAACTGTTGAAGTAGAAGTGTCGGTTAGGTTTAGCTATTTAAGCAGTAAATAGGTGGGATCTAGGTGCTAATTTAGTAGCACGCTTAAGTCCCTGTAATATATTTTAGGGACCAACAGGTTATAATTGAACTTTAAAAAAATTATTCCTGTTGAAGCTGGAATGCAGAAAAAAAAAGTGTATTGTGTCAAAAACGCCGGTTTACAAGGTCAAGACATATAAATAATGGAATGTTGTCTGTGACGCGCAGAATATAATTTAATTAAATTATTTGGTCAGAAACAAAAAAAAGCAGAAAACAGAAACCACATTCAAAGACAGATAATTTAGATTAAATTATTTCGGAATTATAAAAGAATGATTAGAGGAATTAATTATATTTTAGTAAGCTGATAAAATGTTTTTGTTTGCCAGAAACAATGAAATAAACAGACATTGCGTCAGCATGTCGAAGTTGGAAAAAATTGAACAATGAAATAAACAATAATGTGATTAGGTTAAAATGCAATTGGCTAAAGACAACAATTAATGATTAGGCCTGCCCGGAAATGACGTAACTGGGTGAATCTCGACGGAGCCTGAACTTATATACAAGCCCTGGTAGACACAGTAGGACAGTGAGCCGAGAGAGCAGATAAAGCCGGGGCTCATAGAGAACGCAAGGAAGACAATTCCAGCCGTCACTCTCTCGTATGTGCTTGCTTGTTTTAAATACTCCTCTCCACACAACCGTCATATTGCAGAGAATAAACTGAATGCGTTGATATATTTTTCTACACACATTGTCCGTCGTTATATTTCAAGCCGATCATCAACATTGATTTCTAGATTATATACCAAAAGTAGTACTGGGTATATAACACATGTAATCGGGGCTCCATGGGAAAAAGGCTCGTCAGAACAATTGGTATGAAAATTGTTATGGTGCGCTATCTATAGGAATGGACTCTTCATCCGTCAATAAATATTAACCTGCGTGACTTCCGGGGAGGCAATCAAGAGGCAGTTGCGTGACAGTCAAGAGACAGTCGAGACGCAGCGTAACTATACAATTAGGGCGTACACTTCTTTCTGCTGACTACTAATACTCGTATTTGTATATATGTTCTAATACATTGGTTAAACCCACCTTCTTGATCCCGTGTTTTTCTTCCTGGCCGTAAATTCGCCACAACAAAAATATTTGTAAAAAAGACAGAGGGAATCCACGTCATGTCGGTGAGAAAGTGACTCATGTCGAGATGCCTGGTAAGGATCGATTATACTAAAGATTCTACTTTCGATTTTGTCAAGTCTCAAGATTTACAGCAGTATCTAATTAAACACGTACATAAATGCACACAAATATTTTTATGTATACATATGTGCGTTGTGGTGCAGTAGATATCGGCTTGGAACGAGAAATCGGAGAGCCGAGTTCGAATTCCTGCTGAATTCATTGCGTTCACTTACGCGCAAATACCCTTGGGAAAGGTATTAATCCGTCTCTTTCCTCCAGTTATGGGTTAAATAACAGGACAGATTGGGTTCTGTGGCTTTGGTCGGCAACTAGATTACCGCAGAGAGCAATAGCAACCTACTGCGGGATAATCTTCTGCCCAGTCAGTCATGTCTCTTTGGAGACATGATCGCCCAAGCGTGTATAACGTATGGCACTTAACTGACTGACTGTATATGCACCATATGTATTAACTTGCACACACACACACACACACACACATACATACATACGTACATACATACTCACACAGGACTCATTAGAAAAATTTCACTGTTAATAACTCATTCTCAAAATCAAATTGCCTCCCTGTGAGGTGTGCACTCTACTTTGGAAACCATGAGTCTGAACACTTTCTATGAGCAGCAAGAGGCTTGCAAAGCTTCATCTGTGGGGAAAAAGGTTGCAGGATGGGAGATAAACCATTAACCACAGCAATTTTGAATATCTTTAGAACTGGCTATGCAGCTTTGATGAAACTTGACAACTTTACTGCATATGTGTAAACAGATACTCTCCAATTGTGAGCAAATTTGTGTACCATATAACCATTCCATTCACAATAACTTGTACAAAGTTATTGGCAAAACATCACGTCAGCGAGGGTCTGTCAGCCTGTTCTAAGTTATTTTAAAGGGAGAAAAAAAACGATTCTGAACAAGTTCAAAATCCTTATAAGCCGGAACAAAGGAAAAAAAATGGAGGTTGGTAAAAAAAAAAATTAAACAAATAAAAAATGTTTTTTTTAATTTTTAAATTATATTAAGAAAATTGTTTATTTTAAAAATTACTGTCCAATTTTTATATATTAAACCTTTATCTCAAACTCATAATTTAAGTTTAGATAACTTGGTAATTTGTAATTAGTTTTATTTTATATATATATATATAAGAAAAAAATAAGGCAGACACGTTATTTCATGGTAAATCGGAAGTTTAGGCCTATTTCAGGCGAACCTTCATCAGCTTCCGTCTTTATTGTACAGAAGATTTTACACGAATGAAATTTACAAAGGCCTAAAAAAAAAACGGAATAAAAATAAAGATCGCTCCCTTAAAAGAGAAAATTTAAGAAAAATACATCATTACATCAGTTCGGCAAATACACACACATATTCATACATAAGCCTATATATACGCAACATATAATCAAAGAGCAAGTCCGGATGTCAACTTTCATCTAAAGATACATTCAGCAAGTCAGTTAGACTGCTGACCCGTAGATTTGAAACGTAAAGGAAGAGGGTTAGGTGTGTGTGTGTGTGTGTGTGTGTGTGTGTGTGTGTGTGTGTGTGTGTGTGTGAGAGAGAGAGAGAGAGAGAGGGTAAGTATCTTAAAGCGTAAACGAAAAGGGAAGAAGAAGAAAGACGAGAGCAATAGATTTGAATTAGAAAGAACAGATGATAGGAGAAAAAATAAAAAATAAATATTATATATTAACGGTGAAAGGATAAGAAATTGGGGTCTAAAAAAATAAAAATATTCAAGATATAATAGTTAATCAATCCGTTGTAATCTCAAATACCATTACATCACTATATAGTCAAAATGATACTAATTATACAATCAACAAAACAAAATATAAAGTTAAAAAGTTAAAAAAAATTAATTTAAAAGTAAGCCTAATTATTCTATTTAAATTTAGTTGTTTAAACTTAATTATTTAATTTAAGAATAAATTTACATATTACTAGTGAAAGGATAAGAAATTGGAATTTTAAAAAAAACTAAGAAAATTAAAAAATTAAGATATAATAGTTAATCAATCCGTTTTAATCACAATTACCACCACACCACTATATAATCAAAATTATACTAATTAGTATAATTATAATAATTAGTATTAATTAAATTAATATTAATTATTCGGTTAACAATACAATAATAATAATACAATATGACTTAATAATGTAGGTACATTTTTCGGTCAACGGTACAGTTATAATACAGTATAACTTTAGTAAAGTAAAAAACCTATATATGTACATATACAACTCACACACACACACTTAAATGCGTACGCACACATACGCATATATATGTACACACGTATATGTACACACCTATATGTACACGCACACAGATATATATACATATATACGAACACACATATATACACTCATACACCTGCAAAAACAAGTATGTAAAGAATACCACAGACATATATAAACCCGTATTAAAAAAAAAATTTCGACACATCTAAACTTTTAAACTCATGTTATAAATGGATCTTTGTCTTTGTGTGTGTGTGTGTGTGTGTGTGTGTGTGTGTGTGTGTGTGTGTGTGTGTGTGTGTGTGTTACCTATAGACTCCGAAACGGCTGAACCGATTTTATTGAAAATTTACACAGTTGTACTATAAGCGTGTTCTTAGCTAGGTTTTGTGTCGAGGTACCCCCGATAAATATCGAACATCGATAATTGAAAAAATTGAGTCATAGGAGTGGTTTGATTTGATTCAAATTTGATACATTCATAGACAAAGACATAAGAAACGATATTCAGAAGTTTCAGGGTTGCAGTTCTTACAATAGTGCAGAAAATCGATAATATATATATATATATATATATATATATATATATATATATATATATAAGGAAAGATATTTGTGTGTGTGTATCTATTTATCTGTCTGTATGTCCTTTATACAAATCCACAATTTTTATCCGATTCTCACCAAACTTCAAAATTTGACTTACACCCATTCATTTTTCTTTCAATCTACGCTTTCGCTTTAACTGGAAACAACTATTGATTTTTAGTCTTTCGTGTCAACATCCAAAGAGTCTGAGCTCCAGGACCATGGATTAGTTTTAAAGCTTTCATTACACCCGAGCAACGCCGGGCTATACTGCTAGTATAACAATAAAGTACAAATAAACAATATATATTCCGTAACATAGTGTGATCTGTTTAAAAACTTCAGAGGAATGAATGATGAGCTAAAAGAGAGTTATCTTACCACTGTATGTACAGGATACTCCTTTAGATTCTTCTATATCTACACCGCATGCTGATATATATATATATATATATATATATATATATATGGATACGTAATTATACATGTACGTACATACATACATGCACACAAATATTTTATGTATGCATACAATATATGCACCGTATGTATTAACTGACACAGACGCACTAGAAAAAATCATTGTTAATAACGCATTTTCGAATTGCCCCTCTTAAAAAGAAAATTGCCCCACTTCAGTAACCGCATTTCCGGAAACCCAATCCCAAACAGGAAACAATGGATAAACATTTACTCCTGTTCAAAAAACCTGTGAGGAGTGTGAACCGGACGATAGACAAACCTATTGAAAAATAAAATTAAATAGTAAAGAAAATGTCAGACATTAGGCGAAGAGATTAGAAGTCTAAAAATACTTCATGTAACATCACTTCTTTTTGGTATAAAGGTGTCAGTCGGTTAAGTGTCATACGTGATACACGCTTGGGCGATCTTATCTTGAAAGAGACATGACTGACTGGGCAGATGATTTTCCCGCAGTAGGTAGCCGTTACTTTCTGTGGTAGACTCGTTACCAACAATGGCTATAGAACGCAGTCTGTCTCGCTATTTAACCCATAGATAGAAAGAGAAGAGACGGATTAATACCTATCCCAAGTGTATATGCGCGTAAATGAACACTGGAATTCGAACTCGGTTCTCCGATTTCTCGTTCCGAGACGATATCCACTGCATCACAACGCATAGAGGTGTATATTATCAAAATATCTCTTGCTTAAAAAATTTCATTTCATTAAAATGATCTTCAAATAAAGAGACATTAGTTAACACCAAAACATGTCTTAGTATTGTATCTATTCTCACAGACATGTGTATAAATATTTCTCTTAACCATAAACATCGCTATTAATCCCAGTAGATGTTGGTTTCCTTCAGGAAAGTACAGCGTGTACCTGGGTGTATTTTTAGGCGAGTAAGGTCTTGCACACGTCCAGACCCACTTTTTCGACATACCCTCCAGAATCCAGCAGCAAGGTCGGGTCTAGAACGCTTGGTTAGTGGAGGAATCTGTTGCAGTGAAAGATCTGAACATGCTTCGATGCAAGAAATGTCATTCTTACGCCCACAAGGCACTGGTTAAAATTCACAATTTTTCTTCTCCTTGACTGATTGATACACAAGGTTTAAATTGATGTACAACACTTCTCATTTCACTAAAATACCTAATCAGTACTTATTGTGAGAAATGCGTGATTCGATTTTATTTCAATGTCATAAAAAATTAAGTGCTTATTCTGTGGAATTAGTTTCTTTCTAACCTTCTGTAAAAGATTAATTATTCATATTAATAACTTTTTTATTAATATCATTACCACAACCGATGTCACAAACAATTTGATAATTTCGAAAATCTATTTCTTTTTATTATTCTAACAAACGTTATCTAGTTGTAAGATGCAATCAAATATAATCTTTAAATGTTGTTTAAATCAACATTTTCAGCACTTTGTATCAACAAATTAGCAGCCATATTTTAACAATATAAAGAGGGAATATCCGGCTTAGTATGGTACATCCTATGTTCAGTGATTCATGTTATTGATTTGAATCCGTTTACTTTATTTCAACCATAACTCAGCTAATAACATAGAAGGTATGAATAGCAAACTGACATTGCTAAATAATTTCTATATTTCGTAAAATTACTAGTACTGTGGTGATACCGACCGAGCAAAAGAGATGGACCGGATGTTTGCTCTCTCACGACAAAAAGGCAAATGACAAAAAGTCGTCCGTGCGCAGGTAGATCCGAGCAGATGTTCCGGTTGAAAAATAAAAATCAATCAAATATTAAATTTCCATTTCGCGAGCCTACGCGAATTTTATTTATCAGCCAATAGGAAGCCCAGAACCAAATACAAGTGTGAAATTCCAAACGAGCTGCTGTGATCCAAAAAGCAGATATAAAAAGCAGATACAGACAGACCCCAGCAGGCAGACCTCAGGAGAAGAGTGTAATCAATATCCCCTTGAACTAGGTCAAGCGGCTAATACGCTTGCCTCTTTCCTTCTCCCCTGTCTCAAAACTAATTACTGATCTAAGGAGCGACTACATCAAAGACATTCCTCACTTACACGCTCCCCACATTCCTAAGCCTTAAATCTCTTTCAGCATTCTATTTGCCATGAACATTTTAACCTCCGTTGGACCTATATTCAAGTATTACTTTAATTGTAAAAACATTAATTGATATGTGTTTATATAAAAATGTTATTTTTCAACTCAATTTGATTTTATAATCATTTTATGACTTATAGTGGGCTATCTACAACAAGGCCAAATTCCGTTAACCTGCAACAGTATACAACTACCCTTCTCTAGAACGGACTCCCACTACAAGTAGAAAAAGAATAGATTAGCAACCCACCATAGGACTCAGTTAAGTTCGTCTGTAGAGCAACGTACTATACAGATCTTGGTTTAACACTTAGCAAAGGATTTTTAAACTAAATATATTTGCAGTTTGTGTCTATCTCTTGTTATTTTATGTTGAGTATTTTTTTTAATCGTATCACCCCGAGCAAGGCGGTAACGTCACTGAAGCGCAGGGGGCTACGTAAGAGTGAAAAGATTGGAAAAGAAAAAGCCGGGAACCACATCCTAAACAGGGAACAGGGGATGAGCCTCTTCACCTGTTCAATAGACGTGGGTGGAGTATGAACCGGGCGATAGATTAGTCTATCTACTCCAACTGAAAAAAATAAATAAATAAAGGAGTGAAAAGATTGGAAAAAAGAAATCTGGAAACCACATCCTAAACAGGGAACAAGGGATAAGCCTCTTCACCTATTCAATAGACGTGGGTGGAGTGTGAACCGGGCGATAGATTAGTCTATCTACTCCAATTGAAAAAATAAATAAATAAAGGAGTGAAAAGATTGGAAAAGAGAAATCTGGAAACCACATCATAAACAGGGAAATAGATGTGGTTGGAGTGTGAACCGGGCGATAGATTAGTCTATAATTTTACAGGTTTACTCTTTCTAAATACATTAATTGCCTATTCAACTAAATACATTAAGAGCAAATCCAACCATAATCAGTCACTTAAGTGCCATACGGGATACACGCTTTGGGCGCTCATGTCTCGAAAGAGACATGACTGACTAGGCTGATGATTATCTCGCAGTAGGTTGCCAGCTAAGACTATAGAACCAAATACATATTTGGTACTATTGCTTAACACATAACTGGAGAGAAGAGACGGGTTAATACCTTTTTAGGGTATTTGTGCGTAAGTGAATGCGAGAAATGCAACTGGAATTCGAACTCGGCTCCCCGATTCCAGTCTACTTTGCACTATTTAATTCATTCCTGGAGAAAAACAGATTTATGTTTATCTCAGAAGTATTTATGAGAAGTGAACAGATTCAGCCAGAATTCGAATCCCGTTCACCAATTCCACTTCCGCACCAAAAACTGTTAAGCTACTGTACATTTGTTAACGGAAAAATTTATGTTTATGTTGTCGTTTTTTATTTTATTTTTTGTTTGTTTTTTTTTTTTTAGTGAGGGGGAGTCGTTCTATTTATTGTGATTTTTTTTTTTTTTAGTTTTTAGTGTTTTGTTTTGTTTTATTTTTGAGGATGTGCAGATGGTGTAATGAATTGTGACTTGGAACGAGAAATTGGAGAGCCGAGTTCGTCTTCTACACTTTCACCCAAATAGCATTGGCAAATGTATGAATTCATCTCAACGGCTATAGCAAGGAAGACCGAGATCTTCATCATTAGTTGGCAACCAATCTAGGAAAAAGACATCTCTGAATTCAAAAACGTGTGTAGCCCTGGCAGAGCACATATTAAGCAGCTAGCGAAAGGTTCGTAAATTTTGTAAAATGATCCCGACTTCAATCAACTGGATGATTGTTTTATTTTGCTTGAGGTTGGGTGGGGTCAGAAAAATCGTGACAGATTTCTTCTTTTATCAACAGAAATTTAATAAAAAAAATTGTCAATAAAAAAGAAGAAATCATTCAGAAAGAAAAGACTAAAAAACACAGCAGGTTTAGTTTCAAAATCATTTCTAACAAAGAATTAATTTTTTACCCCATTTCAATTCCAAGATCACAAATCAAAACCCTGTAGTGATAGTTTAGTTTCTGACATCAAAAACCATTCACCTCCATCCCAATGACTCATTATTTTCACGTGTGGTTAAACACAAAACCTCAAGAATATGGTAAAGTGTCGTCGGAATAGTGTATGCCTGTTTACGTTCGCCATTCGTCGATTAGAAAAATCCAGACGACTTGCCGTTGGAATGGGGGTTTTCTATGTGCAGATTAGTTTTGGCACAAGGCCGAAAGTATGGTGCCCCAGTGAGGAACGAATTCAATACTTAATTCTGAGGATTCTAGAGAAATACGCTTTCTAACTATTACACCACGTCGAGGTACCCAAAGAGTTGATTTTTAAGCGCCGCTTTGATGTGGCGCAATGATGAAAGTATTGGGTACCCAGTTGTAATAGCGAGGATCTTGCTAATCATTACACCACGTTGAGGTGCCCCTTGTTGTTGGAGTGAGCCTATCACTAGTTGTTTTAAAACCAACTTCATTGACATTTGAAACTGAAAATTCTATTAAGGTAAAACTGGGCACCACGCTTGTTCGATCATGTCTCTTCGAAACATGACTGACTGGGCAGGAGATTTTTTCCCACGGCAAGTTGCCATTATTTTCTGCAATAGGCTGGTTGCCAAAGAAAGCTAAAGAACCCAACCTGTCCTGCTATTTAACCTATAGCTGGAGGGAAAATAGACGGATTAATACTTTTCTCAAGGGTATTTGCGCGTAAGTGAATGCAACGAATTCAACTGGAATTCGAACTCGGCTCTCTGATTTCTCGTTCCGAAGCGATATCCACTGCACTGCAATGCACATCCGGTCATATGACGTTGAAACACCGTTTCTAATATGATGATTTAAGTTAAGCAAAGTCTAGCATTGGTCCATACCTAGCTGGGTGAACGTTTGGGAATACCAGGTTCTATAAGCTTGGATACGCGATTGGTGTTATAAATAACAGCACGAAATTGGAAATCAGTAAGCCGAGTTCTAACTTGGGTTCGTTCTATTCATTTATGTGCAAATACTCTTGGGAAAGTTACGAATCCATCTCTTCTCCTCAATCTATGGGTTAATTAATAAGATCAGTAAACTACTATTTAAAAAATATTCTTACAACCTAAATTTTTTTGGCTTTAAATAACCTGCAAAGGGTTGATAAACCGCAGAAAACGAATCAGTCTGTCAATCATTCAGATATACCTTATTCAAATTTTCATTGAAAAAAATGAACAATATATTAGAATGTTCGGAAAGTAATTGGGTCTTGCTAGAAAGAATGTAAAACCAACTGAAAGTTAAATTTATTCAAATATTTCTAAAAAAAATATAATCACCTTCATTTTCAACTAGTGCATCCCAACGGGAAAGTAAATTTTGATTCCACATTTTAAAGGATCTATTATATTTTTTTTTTACCGAAAACAGTTTGAAAGACTGTTTTAAACTTCTTAGTTTCTGAATGTTCAACTCCTTATGAAATTTTCTACTGATCGAAACAAGTGAAAATCTGAAGGTGTCGAGTATGGAGTATATAGAAGAACTCCCCAATCCCTAATGATTCTTGGGGGTTGTTTTGGAGAAAGTGCTTTTGCACTATCATACTGGAAAATAGCACTCCTTCTGCTTAAAAGAGAAGGACACTTTCTCCGCAATGTTTCATTGACTCTATCAAGTTGCTGTCAACCTGACGATCCGTCCATGTCCCAGATACTCACGTGTTATGTGAAGAGCTTCTCGGTTTACTTGTTGTCACTAATTTCTCATGTTGTTATAACCACTATCTTTTTCTCGTTTTTTGTCGACAAGCAAAGCCTAATTTTCATGACCTGTAACAATGCGAATCCAAAATGATAGGTAAGTATTCCTGATTAAACGACGACTGATGATAAAAAAAAATGCTCACAACGAATTGTACTGAATGAGAAAATCACCTACCTCGAAAAAAGAGTTCGTGTTTTGTATGTGGTTTGCTGAAGAAAAAATTACCAAAAATAACACAAAAAGAGCTGCTATGAGTATCAGAAGCTATGCTAATTTTCCCCCTCCCTGTCTGGCGTGACCAATCAAGAAAATCGCTCGGTGAATAAAGACCGTTGTTTGTGCTTACTGGTTGACATATTTTGGAGCTTTGAAAGAAAAGTACGGTTTTTGAGCTTGGTGAGCGAAAGTGCGATTTCGCTGTTATGTGAGAAAAATTCAATTTTTGGCCCCGTTTTTGTTACTACATTGCCTGCTGAACTGTTCCAGGTTTTCGATTGAACTTAGTTTTGGCATGCGGATTTTGTTTTTGCGTTTTTTCTATTTCTGTTACAGGAACCCAAACTTTTTTCACGAGTTTTACCAATTAGAACTCTGAAATACGCTATAAACTGTCGGATAAAACAAACGCTAATGCTAGATACATTCTCTTACCAGTCGGCACACAATTCATAGCGTTGTAGGAGGTAATTGCTTTACGTACACCCTAATATTTCTTGTGATGTATATTGTAGCGTCACAGTTCATACAAGACATTAGAATCGTTCTCAGTGCACATCTTCTTCCGGTGGCTTAAAAATAACTCTTCAACCAGGTCGTTATCCATAAAATAAAACCACGAGACGATTGTAGTGGTAGGTAAATTTTATTCGGCTGCAATATTCTGCTATGGATGAACATAACAAAGGTGAGGCAAGTTGAGGAGGCGACAGTCCAACGGGCGTTTCTTCCTTTTATCGTCGCGGCTAGCGGTCTGTGTGCCTTTCTGTATCGTTTCTGTTTGAAACGACTGTCTTATAGAAAACGGTTCTATCTAAAAATAGTATTGTCAGCACTGTTTAAAAAAGTAATTTATCAAGAAATCAGAGTCTGGCTTCCCTAAGTGACTTTTTTTTTTCTTTTTTTTTTTTTGTCAGAATCGTTTGACCTGTTTTCTTCGGAGATCAATGACATTAACATGACTTTGTTTGCCTAGACAATAACTATCGAAACAATTTCTGTAAGACCCTTCAGATGGTTTCCTTTAACAAGATATCGTTACAATATCTAAATTTATTTATAAAGGAAACTGTGTGTGTGTGTGTGTGTGTGTGTGTGTGTGTGTGTGTGTTGCCTATAGACTCCGAAACGGCTGAACCGATTTTCTTGAAAATTTACACAGTTCTACTATAAGCGTCTGCGAGTGTTCTTAGCTAGGTTCTGTGTCGAGGTACCCCCGATAAATATAGAAAATCGATAATCGAAAAAATCGGGTTATAGAAGGAGTGGTCCGATTTTAATCAAATTTCCTACACTCACAGACAAAGACATAAGAAATGATATTCAGAAGTTTCAAGGTTGCAGTTCTTACAATAGTGCAGAAAATCGATAATATATACCTAAAAAAGGCAAGATGTTTGTGTGTGTGTGTCTGTTTATCTGCCTATATGTCTGTATTTTTTCAGTCCCTTTATTTTAGTTTTTACTTCTGGTTTGGCTCTAAGTAGGTATAATTGTGGTTCTTAGTCTCAGCCATGATACCATTTACTCAGAGGACATATTTAGCCTTCAAAATTCAGTTTACGACGAAAAACTTATTTGATATCGATAGCAGGAAATCAAAAATTGACTTACATCCATTCATTTTTCTTTCAGTCTACGGTTTTGCTTTAACTGGAAACAACTATTGCTTTTTATTCTTTGGTGCCAACGTCCAAAGAGTCTGAGCTCCAGGACCATGGATTAGTTTTAAAGCTTTCATTACACCCGGGCAACGTCGGGCTATACTGCTAGTATATTTTAAACATGAAAATATATATGCATATTTACTAACAATAAGCAGTTTGCTTTCTTATTCATTTCTCTCCTTGTAATCAATTATTACTGCTGATAAATGAGATATGACGTTAGAAATTAAATAATCATCTCTCTTGTGTATTTAATATATTCAAGGCAACCAAAAAACAAAAGTTTAATTTAAAGAAAATTGCTAACGGTGATTGAACACGTCACACTTAGCCTCAAAAACAGGACTTATTTCCGAAAATTATAAAGGCGCCTGAATGGAAACTTAATTTTATAAGTTTTCTTATATTTATGGAACAGAGGCGTCTGCCTCTTTCTGGTGTTTCTTCTTTCCTATCTTTGTCAAAATGACACCAGAAATTAATGTATTTTTAAAGATGACATAACACTACTGGCTTCACTACCTCACTCCAACGAAATAATTCATGTGTGTGTTTCTCTTTGTGTTTGAAGGTGTGATCTTGTCTTCGTTCTTTGGCGAGATTTCTCTGTGTCTTTGTGCATTTCAGTGCGTTGTGTGTCTGTATAAGAATATACAAATCCTGCGTCTATATAAAATTATGCAACGTCTACGTCTATATAAGAATACGCAACGCCTGCGTCTATATAACAATACACAATGCCTGCGTCTATATAAGAATATGCAACGCCTGCGTCTATATAACAATATACAACGCTTGCATCTATATAACAATATACAACGCCTGCGTCTATATAAGAATATGCAACGCCTGCTTCTCTATAAGAATATGCAACGCCTGCGTCTATATAAGAATATGCCAAGATTATGCCAAGAGTCTTCATCGGAGGCCACAATTTAAACAATATAAGGTACGCAGTTGATACAGTGCTGATAGCAGAAACAGAAAGAAAACTACAAGACCCCCTACAGAAGGTACCTGGAGAGAGTGACAAGAAAGGAGTACAAATAAACTGCAAGAAAACCCAATGCATGGTCATCAGCAAAAAAAGGAGCCCAAAATGCCAAATACAAGTGGAGGATACCAGAATCAAGGAGGTACAAAAATTTAGATACCTGGGAAGTGTTCTAACAGAAGATGGAAAGTGCGACACCGAGATCCGAAGGCGAATTGGCATGGCGAAGGAAGCATTTCAGAAGTTGAGTAAAGTATTAAGAAACAGGACAATTTCGCTAGAATCAAAAGAGGAGAGTACTGGGTTGCTATGTGATGTCGGTTCTTCAATATAGCAGTGAATGTTGGACAATATCTTCGAAGATGAAGGAAAAACTTGAAGCAACTGAAATGTGGTTCTACAGAAGGATGCTGTGGATATCATGGATCGAGCATGTGAGCAATGATAAGGTTTTGGAAAGGATGGAAACGAAAAGGAAATTAATACTGAGCATCAGAAAGAGACAGCTGAAGTTCCTGGGACATGTAATGAGGAAGGAGGGCTTGGAGAAGCTGATACTAACAGGCCAGTTAGAGGGGGAAAGAGATAGGGGAAAACAGCGGATAACATATTTGAAGGACCTGATCAGGTGGATGATGGAACGAGGGTTTTTATGGTGCAACAGAAGAAAACGTGGTAAGAGCCACCAGGGATATGGAGATGTGGAACGCCATGATCGCCTACGTTCTTGAAAAAACATGGCACATAAAAGAAGATCTCTCTTGTTTGTGTCGTGTGGTGTTAATATGTCTGAACTCTTGTGGGCATTTTTGTGTCTGTCTCATTGTGACAATGTATCTGAGTAGTTCTTGAAGGTAGCAGTTGATAGACACAAGAAAAGTATACGTGTATGTATATCTGTTTTCTAAGCGTAGCTTAGATGAAGCACAAGGCCGAAAGTGTGGGACACGCAGTGAGAATCAAGCTCTCAGTTTAGTCGTAATTGATCTCGTGAGACAAGCCTGCTGAACATCAAACCACGTGGAAGCGCCCGTATACGTGTATGGCGATTTTTTAAGCGTAGATTAAATGTGGTACAAGGCCGAAATGTGGTGCAAGCACCCAGTAAGTATCGAACTCCTCACTCAGACGCTTCTAGCCAGACAAGCTTGCGAACAATTGCACCACATCGAAGAACCAAAATTATTTTATGCGTAGATTAGGTGTGACACAAGGCAGAATATGTGGAGCACCTAATGGGGAACGAACTTGCTATTCAGTCGTAATTGATTTACACTACGTCGATGCGCCCATATCCGTGTATCTATGTGTATCACATTTATATTTGGTCCTAATAGTACTTCTACTAATATTATTAGTGTTATATATCGCCGTACGACGACAAAACAACAAACACGCATATATAAAAATATAAGGTTATATTTTTATTAATAACGACGAACCGTGTGGAATAGAGAACGGAAGGGTGAGAGCGCACATAGAATGGGTTGACGGGAGTGTAGTCTTGCCTGTGGTGTTTCTCTGCTTCCACTGGCCGTTCTCTGCTGGCGAATCCGTGTGTCGAGGTCTTTATATAGTCTTCTAGAACCGGGACTTTCCTTCCGGTTTTGCCTCGCCCACGCAACGCCCACGTAATTCTAAGAGACACCTGATCTGTTTGCCTCTGTAGCCATTTCCGCCGCTGTCGGAAATAAGGTCAAATGACATCCGCTCCGGCCTCGACAGGATGTATTTCACAAACACCTGTCTTGTCGCTTCGCCGCCCCCTTCACCGACGGGAAACACCATCGCTTGCATCACTTCCTCGGGTGGGGCCAGATTGTTATATTACATTAGTATGGGTACTAATAATATCAGTACGTGTGTTGACTGTGGATTAAATGTACGTTACTAATTTTCGAGGCTTACAGTCACGTTACGTTGAAACCTCAGTCCTTGTACGATCCCCGAAGATAAGCAACGTCTAGCCTGGTTACTACCTAAATGAGTGACCGCTTAAGAATTTTAGGTACTATAAGGGTGGTGTAATAATTTTTTTTTTTAATCATTTCACCCCAAGCAAGGCATTCCACTGCCACTATTGCGCTTGGGGCGACATGGGGGAAGGTAAATGGAAAGAGTGGTTAGATATAGGAAATGTCAGAAGGGGGGTGATAGATAGTTGGGTGGGTGGGAAGAGTGTTAGAAAGAATGGAAGTTAGTTTGTTAGGAGGTGTCTATTGACCTTACATTTAAACTCCTGGAGATTGTAGCCGTTGGGGAAGCAGTCTTGTGGAAGGGAAGTCCACAGTCGGGAAGTGCGAGAAAAGAAACTGTTGGAGTAGAAGTTGCGGTTGCATTTTATTGGTTTCACTGTAAAAGGGTGGGATCTAGTTGCTAATCTAGTATCTCGTGCAAATTCGAACCTAGGGGGCACCAGTTCATCGGAGCAGAAGCCGTGAAAGTATTTATAGAAGAGACACAGGGAAGCCACGTCGCGCCGCTGAGAGAGAGACTACAGGTGGTCTGCTAAGTCGGTATCGATCACATTACAGACTCTCCGCTGTACCTTGTCGAGAAGCCCAAGGAGAGTAGCAGGGGCACCCGACCAGATATGGCAACAGTATTCAATGCACGGGCGGATGGTAGATTTATAAATGTGCAGGATAGATTCAGACGGAAAAAACTTCCGGGCCCTGCAGAGAACCGACTTTCATAGCAGCGGATTTAGTAATGGATTCGATATAGTCATTCCACTTGAAGTCCGCTGAAAGTGTGAGACCTGAGACCAAGGAGGCGTAGTGTTTTACTCTCTGGGAGGCAAGCCTGGTCCATCTCGGGATTGTTAATCAGAGAGCCGTGTTCCATGAATCCACCTCCTCTTCCCACCAGCTATGGGTTAATTAGTTTTGTATCACTAAATACTCATTATCTTCTCACTCTCATGAAAGTATAAAATTCTTACATTCTACAAATAGTTTCTGGCTTTAAATAACCTGCAAAGTGTTGATAAACCGTAAAAAACCAATGAATCAATCAATCGAAAAAAAATTCTTAGAATCTAAAAATATTTTCTAGTTTTAAAATAACCTGCAAAGGGTTGACAAACCGTAGAAAACAAATCAGTCCAAAAACTTCTTAGAATCTAAAAATATTTTCTGGCTTTAAAATAACCTGCAAAGGATTGATAAACCGCAAAAAACGAATTAATTTTGGAGTAAATTTTATTGTTAAGGAAAACATTACGAAATTTTTAGTGTGTATGTGTGTGTTTGTTTCGTTTAATTCTATTTTTATTGAATCATTCGGGAGATATCTGATATTGTGTTGCTAAATACTTAAGTCTGTTTTAACACGAAAGTTTTTACGATAAAACTTTGTTTGGGGGCATTTTTTTTTTTTTTTCATTATGTATCTTTCTTTTTTTCAGGGTATATATATATATATATATAATTACAGGTAAAGAGGACTCAAGGTTTTATTATTTTGAGTGACCCGGCATTTATATTATTATGAACAGTGCTCAATATAATAAGTATTATAGAGTGTAATATAATTATATAGTTATGAATTAATACAATTAATTCATAACTATATATATATATATATAAAATATTTATGAATGGAACTTTGTCTGCGTGTGTGTGTGTGTGTGTGTGTGTGTGTGTGTGTGTGTGTGTGTGTGTGTGTGTGTGTGTGTGTGTCCGTTACCTATAGACTCCGAAACGGCTGAACCTGAAAATTTACACAGTTGTACTATCAGTGCCTGCGAGTGTTCTTGGCTAGGTTTTGTGTCGAGGTAGCCCCGATAAATATCGAAAATCGATAATCGAAAAAATCGGGTTATAGAAGGAGTGGTCCGATTTTAATCAAATTTGATACACTCATAGACATAGACATAAGAAACTATATTCAGAAGTTTCAAAGTTGCATTTCTTACAATAGTGCAGAAAATCGATAATATATATATATATATAAGGCAAGATGTTTGTGTGTGTGTCTGTTTATCTGCCTGTATGTCTGTATTTTTTTCAGCCCTTTTATTTTAGTTTGGCTCTAAGTAGGTATAATTGTAGTTCTTAGCCTCAGCCATGATACCATTTACTCAGAGGACTTATTTAGCCTTCAAAATTCAGTTTACGACGAAAAAAATCGATACCAAGAAATCAAAATTTGACTTACATCCATTCATTTTTCTTTCAGTCTTCGGTTTAACTGGAAACTACTATTGCTTTTTAGTCTTTCGTGTCAACGTCCAAAGAGTCTGAGCTCCAGGACCATGGATTATTTTTAAAACTTTCATTACACCCGAGCAACGCCGGACTATACTGCTAGTATATATATATATATATATATATATATAATGCGTGTGTCTATACCCCAAAGAAATCGGTCTTTTATACAAGTTTCGTTTAAAACTGCTATTAAGCTTTTTATTTATTTATTTATTTATTTATTTATTGTCATGTAAAAATTATAATTTTGTTTTTTTAAATTTTGTACAATATTTTTATGTTTGTGGAGTAATTCAAATGTTTTATTTTAAACAGTGTCAGCACATTGTGGCCGTATTCATCGTTGATGTTATTAAGTGTTGCTTTTACTTTTATAATTAGTGCTTCGATTATTTTTGTCTTTATTACATGTGAATGAGGGTTATTATAAAAACAAATGAAATCAGATGCATAGTCGCATTACCATGTCAGACGTCTTTAATGAAACGTGTGTGTGTGTGTGATTACCGTATAATTACCGTATAATGCGAGCTTTTATGATCAGTTTCTTGCGCAAAAATAGGCGATCGAACTATACACAGGTAATTTTTTTTTTTTTAAGTAGTGGTTAAAATCATGCATGTTCGGTGACCGATTGCACTATACACAGATAAATCTTTTCTGGTGGGGATTAAAATTGATGTAAAAATATTTCAGTTGTACACGACTACATATGTAAATAATGAACAAATATGTAAAATGCTTATAAAAATGTTTCCCTTTTATTTTAGCTTCAACAGAAATTTTGACGAGAATGAATCATGGTGGCATGAATCATGGTGGCGTTTTCACGCGGTGATTCCTTACACACTGTCAGCTCTCTGCCTTCGGGCGGAGAGCATTAACCCAGTCGTGGCTTCACCGAAGGGTAGAGTCACGACTGGGCAAAATTAGACAGATATTTTTGACTGGGCTATATGGCCCGGAGGACCCACATTTAAAAAAGCCTTGTGTCGTATTTTGCCCTAGTGGGAGGACAAATAAATACCAGAATAAATCATGGTAGAGAATGTTTCGGTATTTCGAATACTCCTGCCACCGGCAGGATCGACAAATATTTTCATGGCTTCTGCACCGACGAACTTAAGTCACTAGTGCCCCTGCCACAAGAATTTACTCGTTCAACCAGACTAACAAAAGACCTCACACATTTACAGTTAGATCAACCAAATGCAACCTAGGTTTCTACCATGTGTCTTCAGACGATTTGCAATAACTGATTTTACCGTTTTTTTTAAAGAACCCTCACGTAACGGGAATTGTTTTGAACGCACACGTAACGGGAAATTTTTGAACGTGCAATTTTTAAAATTAAAAGAAATTCTAGGAATGTTGGGTCACTGTGTCGGGCCAGGAAGTTTTTTTTCCGCCTGAATCCATCTTGCACATATAAAAATCAACCATCCGTCCGAGCATAGAATACTGCTGCCATATATGGTAAGGCGCCCCTACTGTTCATCTCAGAGTTCTCGACGGGCTCCAAAGGAGAATCTGTAATGTGATCGGTCCAGACCTGGCATCTCGACACCGACACCAGCCACATTCTCAACGGCGGGATGTGGCTTCTCACTGTCTATTCTACAAATATTTTCATGGCTTCTGCACCGACGAACTTAAGTCACTGGTGCCCCTTCCACAAGAATTTACTCGTGCAACCAGACTAACAACAAGGTCCCACATATTTACAGTTAGATCAACCAAATGCAGTCGACAATTCTAGTCCATCAGTTTCTTTTCTCGCACTTCCCGCCTGTAGAACTCCCTTCCATATACTTGCTTTCCTGACGGCTACAACCTCCAGGAATTTAAATGCAATGTCAATACCCATCTCTTATCCACTTGACTCCAGTTCTTTCTACATCACCCTGTATATTTTGTTCTTTTCCTTTCTCTCTGCCTTCACAACTGTCTTCACACCTGTGTTTCCATCCTTTCTTGCTCTTTCTCTGACAGCCACTGTAACTGGTTCGTCTTTCTCTTTATTCTTCTACTATCTAAACTTTTATTCTTATGTAGCCCTCTGTGGTACCGCTTTGCCTGGGGTGAAACGATTAAATAAAAAAAATGTTGTTTTTTTTGTTTTGTGTGTGTGTGTGTGTGTGTGTGTGTGTGTGTGTGTGTAGCGTGGAGACTACTTCAATATAGCGTGAGGTCTTCCTTTCGTTACGACGATAGCGTTGGGTCTACCTTTCGTTACGACTATAACGTGGGACCTACCTCAATATAGCGTGAGGTCTACTTTTCGTTACGTCTATAGCGTGAGGTTTACTGCAGCATCGAACTATAAAATATTGTATGTGTATACATATTTATTTAAGCCATATATTAATATTTATATATCTGTATACTATTTATTAACGGTAGCGAGGTAAAAATAAACACGCTATTAAATACAATACATAGTTTTATTTTATCGATTAAACTTCGTATATTTTCTAGGAATGGCACGAATAGATCATTGGAATTTTTTCTCATTATCTTCCCGCAAAAACGATTAAGGTGGGACTGGAACAGCTTACTATCAACACCTCGCATTTTCTTGAGAATCATCGTTTTAGCATCCAACTACGATCGGGAGTGGAGGAGCAGGGTATATACCTGGGTAGACGATATATTAAGATAGATCTCACGCTAAATAGCACCCATTTTTTTCTATAATTTATTTCCTCCCCCAAAAATACAAATTCTAATGAATCTTAAATAAAATTGAATAAAATTGAAATTTAAATAAATTAAATAACGTTAAACGTATTGACCCTTTCCTATTTGTGACATAGTTAATCCTTCCGTCGGATTTATTCTATATTTGACTCGAACTCTTGTTGGGTGTGCGTTGTGGTGCTGTGGATATCGACTCGGAACGACAAATCGAGGTGCCGAGTTCGAATTCAAGCTGAAATCTTTGCATTCACTTACGCACAAATACCCTTGGGAAAGGTATTAATGCGTCTTTTTCCTCCAGTTATGGGTTAAATAACAGATTAGTTGGGCGATCAAGTCTCGAAAGTGACATGACTGACTGGGCAGAAGATTATCCCGCAGTAGGTTGCCATTGCTTTCTGCGGTAGACTGGTTGCCAGTCAAGGCTATAGAACCCAATCTGTCCTGCTATTTAACCCATAACTGGAAGGAAGAGACAGACGGATTAATACCTTTCCCAAGGGTATTTGCGCGTAAGTGAATACAATCGATTCAACTGGAATTCGAACTCGGCTCCCCGGCTTCTCGTTCCGAGCCGATATCCACTGTACCACAACGCACATCCAATCAATTTATTTCTTTAAACGGTGGACATGGCCCATTGGATATAAGCGTTGGTTAGTTTCAGTGTCTTCACCCAAAGTGTTGTGAGTTCAATACCTGGCTACAGCAGTATTGAACAAATAACTTACAGAGTTGAATTAAAGGAAAATAAATGCATGACATCCGGAAGTGGCATCGCATATGGAATAAGAAGGATATGCCCCAGTGATCGAAATAAAAGTTTCGGTTCAAACTTCTTAGCAGAAGGCCGGAGCTTACAACGACCGAAACTTCCTAAACATGGCAATAAAGATTAGGACAACAGTCCGTACAGTGTAAATATCACTTATATAAAATGACTAAACGTTCTACATATGAGGCCACCTGAATTTGATATATAAGCTTATTTATACATGGAACTGTGTCTGTTTGTGTGTGTGTGCCCGTTACCTATAGACTCCGAAACGGCTGAACCGATTTTCTTGAAAATTTACACAGTTCTACTATAAGCGTCTGCGAGTGTTTTTAGCTAGGTTTTTTGTCGAGGTACTCCCGATAAATATCGGAAAATCGATAATAAAATAAATCGGGTTATAGAAGGAGTGGTCCGATTTTAATCAAATTTGATACACTCATAGACAAAGACATAAGAAACGACATTCAGAAGTTTCAAGGTTGCAGTTCTTACAATAGTGCAGAAAATCGATAATATATGTATATAAAATGCAAGTTGTTTGTGTGTGTGTCTGTTTATCTGCCTGTATGTCTGTATTTTTTCAGTACTTTTATTTTAGTTTTTGCTTCAGGTTTGGCTCTAACTAGGTATAATTGCAGTTCTTAGTCTCAGCCATAATACCATTTACTCAGAGGACTTATTTAGCCTTCAAAATTCAGTTTACGATGAAAAAAACTTATTTGATATCGATAGCAGGAAATCAAAATTTGACTTACATCCATTCATTTTTCTTTCAGTCTACGGTTTCGTTTTAACTGGAAACAACTATTGCTTTTTATTCTTTGGTGTCAACGTCCAAAGAGTCTGAGCTCCAGGACCATGGATTAGTTTTAAAGCTTTCATTACACCCGAGCAACGCCAGGCTATACTGCTAGTCATTATATAAGAGCTATTTCGACTTGAAGGCACTTTGCAGACCAGTGTGATTTCTCAGCCGCAGTAACTTTGCAAATATCTCTTACCAGTTCTTTCCAAAAATTTCTAACTCACCAAAGTACTGCGTGCCTTCCAGGCTCTTGAAATCAGTTACGCGGGAATGATGGAATTTTACCAATAGTTTTTTTTTAATGTTCTTTCTTAATATATAAACTTTTGTTGTTTGTCCAATGTATATGGATGTTATTCTTCCATTTGCTATTGAGGACAAAAAAAAACTTACATATTTACTATTTTTCCATGTTACAATATAAAGAACCAAACTAGTCAAAGATTTAAATGGTCGGAAAATCAAATTAATTATCGTCAATATTTCTTATAAAAAATCTATCTATCTACGTTTGTTGATTATCTATCTATCTATCTATCTATCTATCTATCTATCTATTTATCTTTCTATCGATCTCAGTTTGTTAATTATCTATCTATCTTTCTATCTATCTCTGTCTGTTAATTATCTATATATATATATATATATATATATATATATCTCAGTCTGTTAATTATCTATCTATCTATCTATCTATCTATCTATCTGTCTGAATGTCTGTCTGTCTATCTATTTATCTTTCTATCTATCTCAGTCTGTTAATTATCTATCTATCTATCTATCTATCTATCTATCTATCTATCTATCTATCTATCTCAATCTGTTAATTATCTATTTATCTATTTATCTATCTATCTATTTATCTATCTCAGTCTGTTAATCTTAGTCTGTTTTTTTTTAGTCCCTTTTGCTTATTTGTTTTCTTTTCAGTTTAAACCTTTCAGGGTAGTTCTTAGTATTTTTTGACATAACTTTAACTTTATGGGATTTTCTTGATAATTTCTTTTGTATTTCTTGTCAAACCACTTTCTTTGTTGTATTTTATATTTTGTTAATTGCGTCTTATTTCTTTTTTATTTCTTTATTATTTGAAACCTTCGGGGTAATTGTCTGGTAGTTTTAGCAAACTATAATTTATTACGAACTCAACTTCTGTGCTTTCCTGGTTAAACCAGTTCTTTTATTGTATTTGAATTTTGTATTGTTAATTTTTATTTTCCATTGTTTAGATTCCCTGTTAACTTTTTCTTTTCCTCTTAATTCTATTTATTTTTTTTTTTACAAGTGAAAAATATTCTGCTAGCCTTTAATATTTAAAAATAAAAAGCAATATGTCCGACAAATGTTGGTCAGTTATAAAACATCTGTTCGGGTCATCCTCAAAAGCTGATTCTCCAGACAAATGACATTGTGGATTACTCTGCTTTTAGAATAAAAACAAGGATAAAGTAAACATATGGAAACTGATAATGGCCAATATATAAATAACGAAGATACTTCAGCCAAAATTTGATAATGCTGAGGCCGGGGAATTTCCCTGGTCGTTGGAAGTTCCCCCTACCTCCTGTAAAAGAAGGTGAACTATTGGAAGACCCTCAAGAACGAAAGAAAATTGAGAAACAAATAGTGTAGTCTTTTTAGTAGACAAGTGTACGCGTAAAATGTGTCACCCCACGAACGACACGGTAGTAAAAATCACTAGAATCAAGGGTTCAAGTTTCTTCATGTGGGACCTATTGCTACCCACGCCTGAAGACAGTGTTAAAGTCACCAGTCGATATCTGATAATAAAAGATTTAATTTTAAAAACAGAGTACGAAGGCAATCTGAATTGCATTACATTGACGGCCAAGCGGACCGTGACTACAAACGTGGGCGTATGTGAGTTTTTTTGGGGCTACTTTCAGAAACTGTTTGCTAGGGAGTCTGGTCTCATCCCTGCTCAGTTCATAACCTATTTGGCCGACTTCCCCGCCTTGAGGCTGTTGTGTTCGATGGTCCCATGACAGATTTTGTGATCTGGGAAGCGCTAAAATTTGAAAGTTGAAACTCCGGGATTAGATAGTCTTCCTTACGAACTATACCCGGGGTTGTCGCTCATTTTTGTCCCCTTTCTTGAACTGATCTACGACAACTGTATGAAGCAGGAGTTGATACCTCAATACAACACCAGGTGTGTGATCAAGTTGATTTGCAAGAACAAGAACGGTGGGGATGGAATACGTAATTATCGGCCTTTGTCGATGCTAAACAGGGTTGAAGATTTTAGCCAAAATCTTAACCGGCCGTTCACAGGCTGTCCTTTCTAAACCGATTGGCTTCCAGCAGACTTGTGCTTTAAAGGATAGGACAATTCTGGACAAATTTCATTTAGTACGCTTGACCATAGAGCAAGTGAACAGAAAAACCGCTCTGATCAATTTAGATCAGCCCAAGGCATTCGATAGGGTTGACCTTCAATTTCTGAAGAATGTAATTTCCGTACCCGGTTTCGGACAGTACATTCACACCTGGATCCGACTTCTGCACGCGTCTCCCAGATAAATGTGAATTGAGTAAGATCCGAACCCTTAGCCTATTTGTCAAGGTTGTCTGCTTTCGCCTTTCATACACGTTCTTGTGTTGGGGTCTTTCCTTAGCAAGTTATCCGGTGCTTCTTAGATATTCCCTAAGTGGTGCTGCCATTACTCCGCCTATGCTGACGATGTTTCGGTTCTTGTGTTGAGCAGAGCCGAGATTGACGAAATCGGCAAAGGAATCAGTAGATACGAGACGTTGACAGGGGCCAATATCAACAGCGATAAGTCTGTTGCCTTGCGGTTGGGTGCGCCGAAGGGAGTTTCTCTTTCCGGGATTTTCCTCTGGACGGACGGGTCGGTCTAGATATTCGGCGTCTGGTTCGGTCCCGATCTACTTTTAGAAATGAATTAGTCTGATGAGCGGGAGAAGGCCAAGAATACAGTTCATTTGTGGTCTTAAAGGAAAATTTTCTTAAAGGGGAGGGTGAAAGGATGTATTTCGCATATCTATCTGATTCTCGTTTATCGACTCTCTTTACTCCCAGTTTCGTCTGCCACTCTATTGGGGTTATTAAGGATCTTGTTCTCCTTCTTGTTGGGAAGCAAAGCTCCCAATCTATGTCGAGAGATATGATACCTCTACCCTTCCGAAGGAGGTCTGGGTGTGCCTAGCGTTGAGATTCGTCAACTTACGCTTCTCATTTCTTTTCTAGACCGGATGCGTTTGCAACTGGATGAGAATGGCGAATTCTGAAATCCTTAAGGTTCATGCCTGAAATCCTTCAGGTTCATGCCTGAAAAGTGTGCACTTGTCCGAAAAGTAAGCCCGTCTTTTACCCAGAGGCGAGTGCTTCTTCTATCGTGAATGTCAGATTGCTTACGGCGACTGATGGCCTCTCCGATATCCAGGCGTTGTTCCGTAAGGCATTATATCAAATGCTAGTTAGGAGGTCCGTTTAGGGTGATCCGATAAGTGAGATCGGTCTAGCGAAGCAGTAGACTAGATCTATATGGTTTTGGGCGACTGGGTTGAAATACCTAACTAATGATGAAGCATCACTCACCGGCTAGTGATTCGAAGGGCCTTCTGGATCGGTAAGAGACTATGTTTGGCTGGGTCGAAAATATCTCCAAACTAAGTTCGCTGTGGTGACTCGGTGGAGAACGTCGATCCCGCTTTTATCTACTGCATGTTTGTTGGACAATTGTGCAAATTTGTTGAAGACATTATGGTTCGCATGCTGTAAATAAAATTCTTTGTCCTCGATACTGTCAGTCAGTTAAGTGCCATACGTAATACACGCTTGGGCGATCATGTCTCGAAAGAGACATGACTGAGTGGGCAGAACATTATCCCTCAGTAGGTTCCCATTGCTTTCTGCGGTAGACTGGTTGCCTACCAAGGCTATAGAACCCAGTCTGTCCTGCTATTTAACCCATAACTGGAAGGAAGAGACGGATTAATACCTTTCCCAAGGGTATTTGCGCGTAAGTGAATACAATGGATTCAACTGGAATTCGAACTCGGCTCCCCGGTTTCTCGTTCCGAGCCGATATCCACTGTACCACAACGCACATCCGCACGATACTGTAGAATAACAATAGAATAACAACACTTACTGGCGTAAGGGTCCCAGCTAGCGTCCAGTTGGCAGACAAAATAAAGCAGATTGTAACTCAATACAAACCCTGCTGTATTTACTAGCCTTCCCACGCAAGGCCGGATGTGACACATGGTCATTTTAATGTGGGTATTCCCGGCCATATAGCCGGGCCAAAAATATGTCTGTCTATTTTTACCGAGTTGTGGTTCTACCCTTCGGCGGAACCACGACTGGGTTATTGCTCTCTGCTCGGAAGCAGAGAGCTGACAGTGTTATAGAGTTACAGAGCAGTCATCCTAAGACGACTGCTTCAATGCAAACTCTGCTGTATTTACTAGGCTTCCCAGGCAAGCCCGGATGTGACACATGGTCATTTTAATGTGGGAATTCCCAGCCATATAGCCGGGCCAAAAATATGTCTGTCTATTTTACCGAGTCGTGGTTCTACCCTTCGGCGGAACCACGACTGGGTTTGTGCTCTCTGCTCGAGCAGAGAGCTGACAGTGTTATAGAGTTACAGAGCAGTCATCCTAAGACGACTGCTCCAATGCAAACTCTGCTGTATTTACTGAGCTTCCCACGCAAGCCCGGATGTGACACATGGTCATTTTAATGTGGGAATTCCCAGCCATATAGCCGGGCCAAAAAATATGTCTGTCTATTTTTACCGAGTCGTGGTTCTACCCTTCGGCGGAACCACGACTGGGTTGTGCTCTCTGCTCGGAAGCAGAGAGCTGACAGTGTTATAGAGTTACAGAGCAGCCATCCTAAGACGACTGCTTCAATGCAAACTCTGCTGTATTTACTAGGCTTCCCACTGAAGCGGATGTGACACATGGTCATTTTAATGTAGAATTCCCAGCCATATAGCCGAGGCCAAAAATATGTCTGTCTATTTTTACCGAGTCGTGGTTCTACCCTTCGGCGGAACCACGACTGGGTTTGTGCTCTCTGCTCGGAAGCAGAGAGCTACGACAGTGTTATAGAGTTACAGAGCAGTCATCCTAAGACGACTGCTCCAATGCAAACTCTGCTGTATTTACTAGGCTTCCACGCAAGCCCGGATGTGACACATGGTCATTTTAATGTGGGAATTCCCAGCCATATAGCCGGGCCAAAAATATGTCTGTCTATTTTTACCGAGTCGTGGTTCTACCCTTCGGCGGAACCACGACTGGGTTTGTGCTCTCTGCTCGGAAGCAGAGAGCTGACAGTGTTATAGAGTTACAGAGCAGTCATCCTAAGACGACTGCTCAATGCAAACTCTGCTGTATTTACTAGGCTTCCACGCAAGCCCGGATGTGACACATGGTCATTTAATGTGGGAATTCCCAGCCATATAGCCGGGCCAAAAATATGTCTGTCTATTTTTACCGAGTCGTGGTTCTACCCTTCGGCGGAACCACGACTGGGTTTGTGCTCTCTGCTCGGAAGCAGAGAGCTGACAGTGTTATAGAGTTACAGAGCAGCCATCCTAAGACGGCTGCTTCAATGCAAACTCTGCTGTATTTACTAGGCTTCCCACGCAAGCCCGGATGTGACACATGGTCATTTTAATGTGGGAATTCCCAGCCATATAGCCGGGCCAAAAATATGTCTGTCTATTTTTACCGAGTCGTGGTTCTACCCTTCGGCGGAACCACGACTGGGTTTGTGCTCTCTGCTCGGAAGCAGAGAGCTGACAGTGTTATAGAGTTACAGAGCAGTCATCCTAAGACGACTGCTCCAATGCAAACTCTGCTGTATTTACTAGGCTTCCCACGCAAGCCCGGATGTGACACATGGTCATTTTAATGTGGGAATTCCCAGCCATATAGCCGGGCCAAAAATATGTCTGTCTATTTTTACCGAGTCGTGGTTCTACCCTTCGGCGGAACCACGACTGGGTTTGTGCTCTGCTCCCGGAAGCAGAGAGCTGACAGTGTTATAGAGTTACAGAGCAGTCATCCTAAGACGACTGCTCCAATGCAAACTCTGCTGTATTTACTGAGCTTCCCACGCAAGCCCGGATGTAACACATGGTCATTTTAATGTGGGAATTCCCGGCCATATAGCCGGGCCAAAAATATGTCTGTCTATTTTTACCGAGTCGTGGTTCTACCCTTCGGCGGAACCACGACTGGAGTTTGTGCTCTCTGCTCGGAAGCAGAGAGCTGACAGTGTTATAGAGTTACAGAGCAGCCATCCTAAGACGACTGCTTCAATGCAAACTCTGCTGTATTTACTAGGCTTCCCACGCAAGCCCGGATGTGACACATGGTCATTTTAATGTGGGAATTCCCAGCCATATAGCCGGGCCAAAAATATGTCTGTCTATTTTTACCGAGTCGTGGTTCTACCCTTCGGCGGAACCACGACTGGGTTTGTGCTCTCTGCTCGGAAGTAGAGAGCTGACAGTGTTATAGAGTTACAGAGCGGTGTCCACAAGACGGCTGGCAATGCAACTCTGCTGTATTTACTGAGCTTCCCGCAAGCCCGGATGTGACACATGGTCATTTTAATGTGGGAATTCCCAGCCATATAGCCGGGCCAAAAATATGTCTGTCTATTTTTACCGAGTCGTGGTTCTACCCTTCGGCGGAACCACGACTGGGTTTGTGCTCTCTGCTCGGAAGTAGAGAGCTGACAGTGTTATAGAGTTACAGAGCAGTCATCCGAAGACGACTGCTTCAATGCAAACTCTGCTGTATTTACTAGGCTTCCCACGCAAGCCCGGATGTGACACATGGTCATTTTAATGTGGGAATTCCCAGCCATATAGCCGGGCCAAAAATATGTCTGTCTATTTTTACCGAGTCGTGGTTCTACCCTTCGGCGGAACCACGACTGGGTTTGTGCTCTCTGCTCGGAAGTAGAGAGCTGACAGTGTTATAGAGTTACAGAGCAGTCATCCTAAGACGACTGCTCCAATGCAAACTCTGCTGTATTTACTAGGCTTCCCACGCAAGCCCGGATGTGACACATGGTCATTTTAATGTGGGAATTCCCAGCCATATAGCCGGGCCAAAAATATGTCTGTCTATTTTTACCGAGTCGTGGTTCTACCCTTCGGCGGAACCACGACTGGGTTTGTGCTCTCTGCTCGGAAGTAGAGAGCTGACAGTGTTATAGAGTTACAGAGCAGTCATCCGAAGACGACTGCTTCAATGCAAACTCTGCAAACTATGACGCGAATCAAGAGAGTATTAATACAGAAATACCTCCACTCATTTACCAGCAGCCAATCATAGCCCATGCAATGGACTATCCCACTTGAACACAATGAGATCATCTAGGGCACCATAAATAGCTCTCTTTCTCAAGGATAGATTATTTTTGTCTCAGATTGTTCCACAGCTGAGTGCTTATCTTTACAACGTAATTGTTCTACAGAGGCCTGTTTTGTGTGTAGTAATACCCCCGTTTACTTCCTAGACGTCATGCAAGTCGAGATTTGGACGACGCAACAGAAAGAACTCTATGGGGACGAGTAGTTTATGTCTTCCGTACTCATTTTATTTTTTAAGCATCAGCTTGAAATCAAGATCAGGCCGGAAAGTAATCTACTCCCTCCATCAGAATTTTGCAAATGGTGGGTGAGTTTTGCGCATCTGCTCCTAATAAGCTTCTTGATGCTAGTTAGGCATTAAGGATATTGGGATTTTTAGGAAGCAACCCCGTCTAAAATAGTGCAGTTTAGGCTTTTTGTTTGTTTTGTTTTTTCTACCAAAGTCAACATAGCTTGGGATGAAGGCTCATGCCCCCCCTACTTTTCCCCCGATTTCTTTAGTTCAATTCCACCTCCCCTCCACCGTTAGGTGATCGAAGATGTCAGTTCTCTGGAGGATGCGGGAAGCTTTTCATTTTTTCGAGTGTGCTTTTCTTTTTTGTTGTTACGCTTAAATGAACGTTTGATTGAGCAAGTGTTTGCTTGAATTACCATTATTAGAATATTTTTGTAAAGTCCTACATTAATTTCGCTAAGTTAACTGATGTTTTAAAGAGTCTAGGTTGGGGGGGGGATTACTAACACTGTTTTGTTTCTTGTAAATAAGCCTTCTTTTTTTTCATTGTAAATTTTCACAGGTGTCATAAATTTTTTAAAGTTATTTTATTTCACACCCACCACAGAAAAATTGTACATATGGTGGCTAGTTATGACTTCATAAAATCTCTGAAGTATTATTGTGTATGTAGTAAGGATGAGTTTTGGTGCAAGGATTATTGTGATCTGCTAGGGTTAGTGATTGTGGCTAGCTGAGAATAAAAATGATAAAGACAAGCTTTCTCAATCCCCAGCTTTTGGCCATGGGCCATATTTGCACATATTTGTACAATAAATATTTAAGTCACCAGACTAACTGCTTTATTGATGTTACTACAGGTTCTCCTTTACAGAATTGTAACATTTTGGCAACAAGGAGGCATTTTTCCATACAAAAATAGTTAATTCCATTTTTATTTCTGCCATAAAATAATGGTTTAAGTCACGACCTCATCTATCTAACTTCGTCGTCCTCATCTATCTATCTACGTCACAATCTCGTCCATCTATCTATCTATTTATGTCACGATCTCGTTCGTCTATTTATCTATCTACGTCACGATTTCGTCCGTCTATTTATCTATCTACGTCATGATCTCGTCCGTCTATCTATCTACGTCACGTTCTCGTCCGTCTATCTATGTCACGTTCTTGTCTCTCTATCTACGTCACGTTCTCGTCCGTCTCTCTATCTACGTCATGTTCTCGTCCGTCTATCTATCTACGTCACGTTCTCGTCCGTCTATCTTCGTCACGTTCTCGTTCGTCTATTTATCTATCTACGTTACGTTTTTGTCTGTCTATCTACGTCACGTTCTCGTCTGTCTATCTTCGTCACGTTCTCGTTCGTCTACCTATCTAGCTACGTCACGTTCTCGTTCGTCTATTTATCTACGCCATGTCCTCGTCCATCTATCTGCGTCTTCTTCACGTCCTCACTTTTAAAGAACGTTTAGAAGATTTTGCATTGAATCTGGAAATACCTGGACCGTTTAGAACTGCTTTTTGTGGCAAACGATATACTTCGGGGCTAGCATACAGAGCTAAAATATAGCGCCATCTTAGTTAGCGCCATGAATGAAAAACGTAATGACTTGAAGAATTTCTGTACACCACAGAAACAGTGATTGAACTTCTGAGGAAATGAAGCATTTTGTTGCTAGAATATTTCCATCTCAAACACCCCAACATCATTTCTAGTTTTATAAGCAACGAAAGGGTGCATTCCAGAATCTAAGTAGAGTATTGAGAACAATAAAAGTTCGCTGGAAATATTGAAGAGAGTACTGAATTGCTATGTAATGTCTGTTCTTCAATATGTCAGTGAATGCTGGACAATCTCATCAAAGTTAAAGAAGAGACATGAAATGTGGTTTTCCAGAAGGATGCTGATGATACCATGGACGACAAAGTTTTGGAGAGGATGAAAATAAAAAGGAAACTATTATTTATCAGGAAAAGACAGCTGAAGTGACCGGGACATGTAATGAAGAAGCGTGATACTTACACGTCAGATAGAAAGAGAAGCAGGGGAAAGCAACGCTTGATGGATAGCAGAGCGGGGTTTGAGAGGGGTAGCAGTTGAAAGCGTGTTAAGAACTACTAAGGATAGGGAGATGTGGAAGTGAATGCAGAGAATTCAACTGGAATTCGAACTCGGCTCTTTGATATTCTCGTTCCACTGCACCTAAACACACATTCATTTCGCAAATGATTTATTTAACTCGAGTTTACACATATAAAGGTTCAGGTGTATTGGCATCAATCCTGTATAATAATAAATTTGGTATGTTGTGTTCTTGTGTGTAGTAAGACCGCATTCTCACCTGTTTGTTTTTACACCGTCTTGAAAAACGATACTTGTGACGTTTAAAAAACAAATTTTGTCTCGTGCTGAACACTGTGTACGGATGTCGTGCCATTCTTCCCCGCACCCAAAAACAGACATTTTTCTTTTGAAATTTCATCAAACCGACTCGCCATGGACATTTTCTGTATGTCAATTCATACTTCTATTTTTAATGTTTGCCGCGTCAGTCTCAGACAATTCAATGGCTATAGTCACTTTAAAAGCATTTCTAAGTGGCATGTCTTCAGATAACAATTTTAAAGTTTTCATTATTTAACCCACACACAAATTTGTCACCTAATGCTCTTTCTAAAAATATTCCAGTTTCACACGTCGATAATAAATGCTTAATCCGATCAAAGAAATTTGAAACCAATTCACCCTCCTCTTGCTTCTTCTATGTGTCGTGCCCATTCAGGAGGTGTGCGATCATGGACTTCCACTTGGCTATGTCTCTTGTCGTTCTAAACATTCTTCTTCGTATCTCTCCAAAACCCCCCTCTGCAATCCATTTGCTCAGGCCTATCAAGCATGTCTCGCGCTGCTTTCCTCTGTCTCTCTTTCCCTCAATCCGTCCTATGAGTATTAAATTCTCCAGGCCCTCCTTCCTCATTATATGTCCCAGAAATCTCATCTGTCCCTTCCTTATATTAAGTATGAGCTTTCTGCTGCCTAAAACCTTTCCTTCATCCTGAGGAAGATCGTCCAACATTCACATCCATACAAAAGAACAGATATCACATAGCAATCGAGAACTCTGTTCTTTGTTTTCAATGAAATTTTCCTGTCTTTCAGTACCCTGGTGGTCTCGAAAATTGATTACTGCGAAACCTGGCAGTCTACAGTCTATCTAATTCACGTCCACACTTATTTACCCAAGTCGCTTCCAGACCCAAGTCGCTTTCATATCAATCTATAACATTTAAAAATGATTCTTAATCTAACGTTAGCCTGATTCACATCCATGTAGGCACATTAATTGGCAACGATTAAGCTATTAACCTTTAATGAGAAAATAGAATAGGAATTACAACCTCAGATTTTCGGAAAATCAGTTATAAATGTCGAAGAAATACAGTGGAAATCTAATAAATGCGAGAGGAAAATGAGTATCACATCTTGTCCCTCCATTTACAAATTGAATCCAATAATACGTTTATTCTATATCGTTATTAATCATGAACATTGAATATAAATCAAACTGACACAATGAATTTGACAAAATATTCTATCATCATTATCATCATCATCACAGCACTTTCGTCGTGAAGGCATTCTGTAAATCGATGTGATTTATCATCTTAAACAATTTTGAAAATATCTCATTTTTTCCAAACCACTCTTCGTCCTGGGTATGACGATAAACTGCATCCGGCAACAAGGCCTCTGATTGGGAGGTTGTGAGGAGCATGGAACCACCTCTCCTGTTGTTCCCAGTGTTATATAGCGACAAACAGACAAACACGCATATATATAAAAATATAAAGTATATTTTTATTAATGACAATGATGGACCGTGTAGCCTAGTGAACAGAGAGTGAGAGCGCGCTTCCAAGGGTTGACGGGGTGACGGGGTAGTGTCGTCGTATCTGTTGCTCCTCTGTCTGCCTCTGTCTAGACTCGTCTCTCTGACTAGACTCTTCTGTCGTGAAATCCGTGCCCGAGGTCTTTTTATCTCCAAACCGGAACTTCCGATTTTTGCCTCGCCTACGCACGCCCACGTAATTCTCAGAGACACCTGTTCTGTTTGCCTCTTGTAGCCATTTCCGCTACTGCCGGAAATAAGGTCAAACAAACATCCGTTCCTTTCAACGACCGGAAAACGCCCCCGCTTGCATCCCTTCCTCGGGTGGGGCCAGATTATTATATTACACCCAGGTCCAACCTGATCCGGAGTGGTAGCACCTGCTAGGTTCCCAGCTATGGGCAAATAGTTAATTCCCAAACTGAGGTCAAAATACTATGAAACTATAAAAATACACTTTTATAGAAATATATATATTAAAACAGACTTTTATAGAAAAGTAAAGATTTTTGAAGGAACAATATATTTTTGAAGAAAAAGTTATTAACATAACAAATTTTTGTAGAAAAAAATTATCATTCTCAGTAAAACGTTTTTTATACAAAACTAGAAGACATTTTCTAAAATAAAAAAAAATAAAAATAAAAAAATTCATCAAAATCTGACTAAATCAATCTTCTCACTATAACTGAACATTTAAAAAGAAAACCTTAAAATCCCACTTTTTTGGCATTAAATAACCCACAGAGATTGATATGCCGTTAAACAAAACTCACTCAAACTCCAAACCACTCTATCATTTGCTGTATCATAAAAGTGCTGTGGGTCTTCCAACCTCTTTAAAATTTTACGTCGGAATGATGGAACTTTACTGATAGTTCTTTTTAAGGATCTTATTCTATGTATACATTTTGATTGTCCGTCCAATGTCTAGGGATATTATTCTTCCATTTGGTATTGAGGACAAAATAACTTTCATCATATTTACTGTCTAACTCCTGTATAAATATTAAGTCCTTGTTTAATTTTTGTTTCTTGGCTACAACATGCATGAATGTTATATTCTTGAAATACATTTACAGAATTCAACGGGTGATGTTACCCTGGCTTCATTACGGATTTCGGGTATTGCAACATCAGTTCCGTTCTGCCGGGTACCCCGACCTGTTAACAGACCGCCTCTCCGCTTAATTCGCTCAACAACGCATATTTTAATTTTTTTTATTATAGCTTATAACTAATGTCCAGAATCAATAATTCCCGCTTTTCCTTTTTCATTAGTCCTCTCATATTAAAATTCCAATGGTAAACTCTGTAAATGCTTCCAATCACATAAAGTTTTTTTAAAAAAAGCAGCTGCAAACTGTTAACATAATAATGGAGCGATTATTCTGTTTTAATGAGATATCAAATCTGCTGGTTATTTAATGCCGAAAATAGTTTTTTTTTTAATATATGGATAGTTAACAATTCTTTCGGTTGTTTGGTCTATCATTAAAACTCCTATCTGTAAACCATCACAGGCAATCTCTCCTGTCACTAATAAGCATGGACCAAGCAAGTTTCCCCGAAAGCAATACACTGCGCCTACTCGGCCTTACCCTATCTTCCGACCTCAAGTGGAATCATTACATTGGATTAATAGCTAAATCCACTGCTAGGAAGAAATTTACAAATCAACCATTCGACTGTGCATGGAATATTGCTGTCATATCTTCTCAGGCGCCTTTGCTGTTCGTCTCAGTGTTCTCGACAGGCTCCAAAGGAGAATCGGTAATGTGGTTGGTCGCGACCTGGCAGCTCGACTCCAGCCACTTTATCCCCGGCAGGATGTGGCTTCCCTCTGTCTCTTCTACAAATATTTTCATGGTTTCTGCTCCGACGAACTTAGGTCACTGGTGCGCCCTTCACAAGAATTTACTCGGACAACCAGACTGGCAACAAGGTTCCACCCTTTTACAGTTAGATCAACCAAATGCAGCCGACAATTCTACTCTAACAGCTTCTTTTCTCTCACTTCCCGCCTGTAGAACTCCCTTCCATATACTTGCTTTCTTGACGGCTACAACCTCCTGGAATTTAAATGCAATGTCAATAATTACCTCTTATCCACTTGACTCCAGTTCTTTCAACATCACTCCGTATATCTTCTTCTTTTCCTTTCTCTCTACCTTCTCAACTGTCTTCATACCTGTTTCCATCCTTCTCTTTCCCTTTCTCTGACACCCCTATAACTGGTTCGATTTTCTACTCCAGCTGCAGCTTTTCTCGGGCTTCCCGCTCGTGGAACTCCCTTCCATAATCTTGCTTTCCTACAACCTCCAAGAATTTAAATGCAAAGTCAATTCCCATCTCTTATCCACTTAACTCCAGCCATTTCCACATCACCCCGTATTTTCATTTCTCTCTACCTTTGTAACTGTCTTCACTCCTGTGTCCTTCACTTGCCCTTTCTCTTTATTTAGCTGGTTCGTCTTTGTCTCTACTTTTTTTCCTAAGACTTTAACTCTCTTATGTAGACGTCTGCACATCAGTGGCAGTACCGCCTTGCTTGGGGTGAAATGATTAAAAAAAATTATTGCTCTTGAATGGAGTTATTTAATTCCTCCAGATAATCTAGGATAGTTTGTCCTTTTATCTTCTTTAAGTGGTTCTCTATCCTAGTTACTGACATTTAGGGACAATGTCACAATCGATGAGAACATGTTTTACATTAGATCACTTTTTCCTCTGGTGCCCCCGGCCACATGTATTGATGCGTGCTACTGGATTGGCATCAAGATCCCAACCATTTACAATCGAAATACTTCTACTTTAACAGTTTCTTTACTTGCGCTTCCCGTTTGCGGAATCCCTTCTATTTGCTTACTTCCCTGATAGCTCAGTCAGTCAGTTAAGTGCCATATGTGATACATACACGCTTGGGCGATCATGTCTCGAAAGACTGACTGGGTAAATTTTCCCGCAGTAGGTTGCCATTACTTTCCAACTAAGGCTATAGAACCTAATCTGTTCTGCTATTTAACCCATAGCTGGCGGAAGAATCGACGGATTAATATTTTTCCCAAGGGTATTTGCGCGTAAGTGAATGCAACGAATTCAACTAGCATTCGAACTCGGCTCTCTGATTTCTCGTTTCGAACCGACATCCACTGCACCACAACGCACATTAGATCCCTGATAGTCACAATCTCCAAAAGTTTAAATATAATGTCAATTGCTATTCTTTATCTTCTTGATTCACATCCCCCTTCTCTTATCCTTTCTTCGACATCCCCTGTACCTTGTTGTTGTTGGTCTTTGGTTTTTTTAGGGTTTTTTTTTTTTATCTCACTGTCAGTGGCGGTTCTACCTTGCTTGAGGTGAAATGATTATTTAAAATAATGACTCAAGATATGCCATGCATTCAGGAGGATTTTCACTTTTTTTTAACAGAAATGAGTGGGTGACATAGGCGTGTCCTCTTCTGGTTCTCGATAGGCCTCAACCGAAGTCCTTAACCTTCTCCACCAAAATCGTATTTGATAAACGAACATTTAAATTAAAATTACAGCGCTTCTAAAATATGCCAGGTGGCAATTAAAGCTTTTCACCATTGTAACCATAATGAGTAACGGTCGAAATTACGATAACTAAAATCATTGTGAACCTCAGAGAATTTCGCTCAAAATGACGACCAGCGTTTGCATTAAACTCGAAAGCAAATTGTAAAGAAATTCAATAAAATAATTGGATAAACATTTACCGTCGAACAAATTCAATAAAACCTTTTTGAAAATATACAATTAAACCCGGAATCATTCTCATTTGTGCAAAATATGCGATATTGTAAATATTTTAATTAAAGAAATTTTTTTCTTGAACCAAATTGATTCATAAAAAATGTCAAAGAAACAATTATTCTCTTTTTACGTACTGTGTCTCTTCAGAACGTTGGTATAACGACTCTTTACACCTTCCTAATGTTTCGTAACTCTTATCAATATCTGGCTTTTTACCACCCTTCCAATCCAATGCGCTACCATCTATTTACACAAGGCAGATTACTCGCTGTTTCACATTACCCCTCTTGCCTTCGTATGCCTTATAGGTACCAAATTCTCTAAACCCCTTTTTCCTCAAATATCCCTGAAATTCCAATTGCCTCTTCCTAATTCTAAGCAAAAGTTTCCTATTTAAATCGATTTTCCTTAAAATTTATTCGTTGTTTCCGTTTTGTGTGTCTAGTAAAGTGTAGACTAAGATGTTTCTGGTTGTGTGTTCAGGATTAGACGTTGGTGTCAATTTAAGTGCCTAAGATAAGGCGTGGTGCGTCCAATTACTTTTCGGGTGGGCAATGTGTTGTGTTTACGATGAGGTGTTGTTCAGGATAAAGCCTTCTTTTGATCACTGCGTAAAGATCTTCTGATCTAATTTCCATATCTTTGCTCTATTCTTTATTCTTTTTTTCATCACAACATTTTGGTTGCTACTGTAGGGATTGAATAAAAATACAAAATAAAATAAAAAAAACACTAAATAAAATAAAAATACAAATTAAAATAAAAACTACGAAATAAAATGAAAATACAAAATAAAATAAAAGTACAAAATAAAATAAACGTAAAAATCTCCCAGGAGTCCTCTGACAGGAAAGACAATTTACGCATGTGCAAAAAGAGCGGCTTCATGGCGCCAAAAATAAACTCTCTCTTTCTGTTGGACTTTGACTGGTAAAGACGTGCCGACTGTTCGGGAAGGAATTTCCCCAACAAGAGGTCGTTGGAATAAAAAAAAATCAGTGTCCAAACTGTCCCTCTAGTGTCTCTGTATCTTTCCTTTTCTCTTTGCCTATTTATTTCAGCGACGAAAGCTATTCAACAAGTCTTGGATGTTTAGGTGAACGAACCAACCCAGCAGTAATACCCATAACATCCATACTACACACACCAACCTTCTTAGGATTTCTCTTATATTTTCGCACCGTGATCAAAGAGAGTATGCGCTGTTATTTCCCATAAGCGTTACCTAGGTCCCCCTTTCGAAATTACGACAGGCAGCGGTTTGCGTGTGGAGTCACCTATAATATAATTGTTACCGTTGTTGTTATTAATATTATTATTATGTCAGTTTTCATCATATTTTGATTTCTGCTTTGGTCGCACTACCAACCAAGTCTGCGGAAAGACCTAAGGCAGGTCGTGGCGTGTTGTTATGGCTCAATTTCATGTTTTTTCTATCTCCCCTATCATCCCTAGCGTTACATAGACAAAGATCGCCTTAGTGTGTGGGCTGTACTTAATAAGACAATTTTTTGTATATCTCTTAAGCTGGGGTTTCCAGGGATTCTTTCAATGTGTTGTTTTGTTCCATTTTTTATCATTCCAAGTGCACCTACTATCACTGGCACAACTCTTGTTTTCAATTTCCACATTTTTTCTATTTCAATTTCCAGATCTTTATATTTTGACAGTTTTTCAAATTCCAGTTATTCAAATTTTCAAATTCAAAATCCGCTGGACAAGCCATATCAATTAATAGACAAGTTTTTTCTTTCTGGTTTTTAACAATAACGTCTGGCCTATTTGCTTCAATTTTTCTGTCTGTGTAGATGGTGTAATCCCATAGAATGGTGACATCTTCTATTTCTGTAACCGGTGCTGGGTGATGTTCATACCAGTGTTTGGTTACAGATTTTATTATTATTATTATTATTATTATTATTATTATTATTATTATTATTGCGGTATATATCCACGGCGATCTATAGATAAGACGAAACCCAAAATCTAGGTAAACTTTTGTGATTTTTATCTGATATCCGTCGTATAAGACGACGGACTAAGACCCATATGACGATGCTTATGATGAGTGCTTTGGATCAGATACTGACGATCGTAATAATTTTGAAGGGTTTTAATTATACATGTGGGTGTCTTGTTTTGTCTTGTTATTTTTTATTCTGTAATGAGAAATAAAGATTTTAAGGCATCTCAAATGTTTAACGCCGTAAAAATACCCTATAATGTATGTTATTTAAAATAGTACGTATGTTTTACTAAACGTTGTTATTTAACACTACTATGAAAACAATGATTGGTGTAAACGCTTACATAGCTCTACAAATCAAGAACAAATCAGAAGATTTGTTTAAGTTACTTGTGGGTGTTGCTCAGTAGAACTTTTGCAAATTGTTGTATAATCGTCGCTTGAATATCGCATTTTAATGTGAAATCAAGAAGTAAAAATAGTTTTATTACTTTTAATAAGTAGTACATCATTATAATGGGAATTGTTTCAACTAGAAATATTTACATCACTCGTTACCATAGAGACGGAGTTGCCAGCTTCCGGCAAGACATAGTGCAGGCATACTAGCTGACTTACCAGTGCCGATAAATAGCTGGATTTAAAGTTAGCTTTTTGTAACTGTTGTAATAGACGTAATAGCGGATGTGCGTTGTGGTGCAGTGGATATCGGCTCGGAAGGAGAAATCGGGGAGCGGAGTTCGAATTTCAGTTGAATTCATTGCATTCACTTATGCGCAAATACCCTTGGGAAAGGTATTAATCCGTTTCTTCCTTCCAGTTATGGGTTAAATAACAGGACAGATTGGGTTCTATAGCCTTGACTGGCAACCAGTCTACCGCAGAAAGCAATGGCAACCTACTGCGGGATAATATTCTGCCCAGTCAGTCATGTCTCTTTCGAGACATGATCGCCCAAGCGTATTTCACGTATGGCACTTAACTGACTGACTGACTGTAATAGATGATACCCTATTTTGAGGGGTAAATTTCCTATTTAAAGCTCGCCTTATACGCGGAAATATACGCTGTTAAAGAAAGAAAGGAAACTATTCCAAATAAACGCATATAAAATGTTTACAATGACTTGCAAAAAAAAAATGAAATAAGGCGGCAATCATAGACATATTGTCAATCAACGGCCGATAGATTCGAAAACTCGAGGTCAAAGTATTGGTTTTAATACAATTTTTTTTTCCCATTCTATAATGATTTATTGTCACACTTTGTTCCTCCTTAGCGGACACTGCTATCGGAGCAACCAGGTTTACACCGTAACAAAAGCAAGAAAACTGGCGCAATCAAGCGTAAACTTCGATCACGGGACAAGAATACTAACAACTATAAGCACGCATGAGCAGAAGATCGTGTGACAAACGTAAAGATATGTTATGGCGAAAGTTCGGATAATTTTTGACATACACTTGTATATACACTACCGGCCATAATTATTAGGCCACCACAGTTTTTTTTTTCAAATGATGTATTTCATACTATTTTTAGTATTTATTGTCAAATGGATAATTCTAAATAAAAATAGAATGGTTCTTTGTTAATACTGCATCAAATGAACTGTTCTACTGTCCAGTTTTTGAGCTCTCTTCTCCATGCTCGTCTCTTTTTATTATTGGTTGGCCGAAGCAAAAGCTTCCTGTCTACCTTGTAAAATTTTGCAAGGTAATAATAACAAAAGAACCATTCTTTTTTTTTATTTAGAATTATCCACTTGGCAATAAATACAAAAGATAGTATGGAATACATCATATTGGGGTGGCCTAATAATTATTGCTTATTTACTGGTAGTCGACATAACCTGGAAAATCAGAGCAAATTTGGTATGACCCTAGAAAATTTTCTCAACTTTCAGTGGTCGGCACGTGGTAAGTCAAGATTGAATTTTCTGCTAATTTATTCTACCATATTTGTTTTTATTCATTTAATTTTGTGACTAAATTCAACTAAATTGTTGGTTTAAAGAACGTTTCGACTTTTATTAAGTTAAAACTTAATAATTTTTTTTTTTTAACTGGGACGTTAGCATCCCTGTAGGTAAAAAAAAATGTAAACCTACAAAGGGCGGAAGAACTTTCAAGGAGTCAACGGCCAGCGAACTAGAGGTGATGTCTCAATAAGCCATCGTGAAGAAGGCAACGGGATATCACTCCACTAGTTACCCCCGCTCAATCATGGTTAATTACGACAAATGTGTTAAAGCCAACAGCGTGAAGGGGGTTGCTCCCCAAGGAAACATCTCGCTCGGTAAGGACCGGCATGGGCAACAGGTGCCACCTGACCGTCATCCAGCGACTGTTCGCACTAACGGCGTAAAGGGGACATTTTACCCCAAAATTTGTCCCTCGCCCGGGAAAGAACGACATGAGCAACAGGTGTCTCTGGACCGTTACCCTGCGACTGTGCGCATCAAAGACAAAATTACTATCGGTACATGGAACGTCAAGTCACTCAAAGGTGGACAACTAGAGAATGTCGAGCAGGAGATGGACAGACTGCACATAAACATCCGAGGCATATGCGAAACCAGATGGCCTATTAGTGGAGATTTCAGTAGCGACACCCACAGGAAAATATATGCAGGATGTAAAAAAAACGAAAAAGGGGTCGGCTTAATATTGAACAAACAAGTGAAGGAATGTGTTCTTGGATACTGTCAGCATTCAGAGAGAGTCCTCTTGGTTAAACTGCGGAGAAGGCCATTCAATATAGCTATTATAGTAGTTTATGCGCCGACAACCCAGAGTTCGGAGGATGAGATAGAAACATTCTATTCAATACTGGAAAATGCCAAGGCCCAGTACAAAAGCCAAGAAATTAGGATTACAATGGGAGACTTGAATGCCAAGGTAGGTAAAGATAAAGAAGGAGACACGAGCGGCAACTTTGGACTAGAGGAGCGTAACGAACGAGGAGAAAAATGGGTCGTATGGTGCTCGGCAAAATGACTAAGTAATTACTAACACCTGGTTCCAAGAACACCCACGATGTTTATGGACATGGAGAAGCCCAGGAGGCGACACGAAAAACCAAATAGACGACATAACTATAAACAAGAGATTCAGGAACGCAGTGGTCCAATGCAAAACATACCCAGGTGCCGACTGCGGAAGTGACCACGTTCCAGTCATCTGCAAACTAAGGGTGAAACTCCGAAGACTGAAGAAGCCCAGCACATCACCAAGGCTACAATACGACACGCTAGAAAGAATACAATAACAGCGTGAGAAAGAAATATGAAGAACAAATCGGAAAAGGGCACTCAAAATGGGAGTCACTAAAAGAAAAGCGATGGTGACCTCAGCGAACAACATAGTCCCAAAGGAAATTAGACGCAGAAAAAAAAACGAATGGATGACCGAAGAGATCCTCTACATGATGCAAAGGAGACAAAAAATAACGCCAAGTCATGGAGCAGAGTACAAGAAACTTCACAGGGAGATAAGGAACAAATTCAGACAAGCCAAAGAGGAATGGCTCAACAACAAATGCGCAGAAGTAGAGAATGAGCATGACCAACAAAGCAGAGATGCATAAAGAGATAAGAGAACTGGCAGGACAAAAAACCTGCTCCTCAACAGGATGCATAAAATCCAAGTAAGGAACAATCATATTAGAGAAAGAGGAAATACTCCAGCGATGGGAAGAATACATAAAAGATCTTTTTTGCGACAGGAGAGAATAACCGAGAATACACGAGGAGGTGAATGGACCGGAAATACTAAAATCCGAAGTGGAAGCTGCATTGGCCAAAATGAACAGAAACAAAGCAGCTGGTCCAGATGGCATAGTGATAGAGCTGCTGACAGCCTTAGAAGAATATGGCATAGAAAAAATTACCGACATAATAAGCGAAATTTATAGCAGCGGAATAATACCAGACGACCTATGCAAGTCGATATTTATAGCACTGCCGAAGAAACCAGGCGCAAACGAGTGTGAACTACACAGAACTATCAACTTAATGAGCCACATTACCAAACTGATGGTCAGAATCCTGATGAATAGAGCGAAAAGCAAAATCAGGCCAGAGATAGGACAGGAACAGTGCGGGTTCGTCAAAGACACTTGAACAAGGAACGCCATATTCATGATTAGGATGCTCTCCGAAAGGGCAATACAAATGAAGAAAGATTTGTACCTATGTTTCATTGACTATGCGAAGGCATTCGACAAGATACGACACAAAGAACTGATTGAGATGCTCGGCAGCCTCGATATTTTCGGCAAAGACATAAGAGTAATCAAGAATCTCTACTGGCAGCAAACGGCCTGCATATGGACAGGTAACGATCTCAGTAGATTTACAAAAATAGAAAGAGGCGTAAGACAAGATGTGTCTTTTCACCGGATCTGTTCAACCTGTACAACGAGAATATCTTGAGGACCCTAGATGACACGCCAGGATTTGTTGTTGGAGGACACAAATTGAACAACATAAGGTACGCAGACGATACAGTGCTGATTACGGACACGGAAAGGAAACTACAAGACCTCACACATAATGTAGCGGTGGAGAGCGACAAAAAAGAACTACGAATAAACTTTAAGAAAACTGAGTGCATGGTCATCAGCAAAAGGTACAACCCAAAATGCCAAATAAATGTGGGAGATACCAGAATCAAGCAAATACAAAAATTTAAATACCTAGGAAGTGTCCTAACTGAAGATGGAAAGTGCGACACGGAGATCCGAAGGCGAATTGGCATGGCAAAGGAGCAAAATACTAACCCACAGGAAAATCTCACTGGAAACAAAGAAAAAAGTGCTGGGCTGCTACGTGATGTCAGTTCTTCAATACGGCAGCGAATGCTGGACAATATTATCGAAAATGAGGAAAAAACTGGAAGCAGCGGAAATGTGGTTCTACAGAAGGATGCTGAGGATATCGTGCAAGCAACGATGAGGTGTTGGAAAGAATGGCAACAAAGAGGAAATCTATACTGGAAGAGACAACTGGAAGAGACAACTGAAGTTCTTGGGACACGCAATGAGGAAGGAGAGCCTGGAGAACTTGATACAGACTGGCCAGATAGAAGGAAAGACAGACAGAGGAAGGCAGCGGATAACATATCTGCAGTGCCTGATCAGGTGGTTGACGGAACGGGGGTTGACAGGAGTAACGGGAGCAAACATACTAGGAGCCACAAGGGAGATGTGGAGAACCATGATTGCCTACGTCCTGAAAGGACAGGGCACATAGAAGAAGAATGTGTGTGTGTATATATATATATATATATATATATATATAGGAATACATACTGTCAAAAATACATTTTTAACTTACAACATTTTAGTAGTTTTTCCTATACATATTAAGACAGTATCCGTGGATTATCATTATGCTATATATATATATATATATATATATATATATGGTGCGATGGATAAATTGTTGTTATTTTATATTTTAAAGTTTACGCATGCGCATTTGTTTTTGATTTTGTCGACTGTACAGTATAGTAGGGTCAGTTGGGTACCGTCTGTAAGAAAAAGAGCACCATGACGTAATTGACTCTGACAGAAATTTGCAAACGGCATGCTGTATATCTTGGATTGTATATCCAGTCAACATCATTGTGTTTAGAATGATCACTAGTGATGGCGACGTTATGCCTTCATTCATCTTCTCACAAGACCTCAAACTCAACACAGAGGCCTACATCACGATCTTTGAAGAAGAGGGTGGCTGCTGGAAGACCCTATGCCTTGCAGCAGGACTCTGTGCCATGCCACAATCATGACTGTCAGGCAATTTCTGCGACCACATCACCGCTTACATATGGCCACCTATCTTCCCAGACAGCAACCCTCTTCATTATTATGTGGAGCACAGTTGAGCAAGAGATCCACAAATATGAACTGAAGGCAAGAATTATAGAAGCATTCACCAACTTATACAGGAGTCCGTCAAAAGGAGATGCAAGAGATTCCGAGGTCTTCTAGAGAGGCGTGGTTGAAGCCAACAGCGATTTGATTGAATAAATTTACTATTTAGTATTTAAAGATATTTTTTGTGTAATTTTGGTAACTATATTTGTTAAAATGAGATGTGAACGGTGTTTTCATTTTTTGCGTCATTTCGACGACAATTTATTCATCGCACTCTGTGTGTGCATACATATATTATATATAAGCACAAAGAGTTTGTCACTTCAACTAAGCAGGTTCATGCCGACTTTTCGTGAGGAAACCGTTATGACATTCACACTCGTCAAGGATAGTTGGCCTTTAAGTCCCGTTTTTATTTTTTTATATATAGAACATGCTGTGATTTTTTTTTTTTTTTTTTTTTTTTTGGAGTCATCTTTTTTGTGATTAGTTGATTTTTCGTTTTTTTTATTCATTTTTTTATTTTTATTTTTATTGCGCATGTGTTTGATTTTATTGCTTGTTGTCTTTTTAGTGTATTCGTTAGTGGTTGTTTGTTTAATTGCTTTATGTTGGGTTTTTTTTTTTGTTGTTGTTGTTGTTGTTGTATTGACCTCTTTTATTGGTTTGACCTTATTTATTAGCGCGTTGGTATATTTTGCTGTGTGACGTTTTATTTTTTTTTTCTGGGTCATGGTTGAGCGTTTTTTGTATATGTTTGCGTATGTGGGCTTTATATGTGTGTTTTGTTATATACACACACATACACACACACTATAGACCAGACGTTTGTGGTGCCCCCTGGAATTAGTAAGTTTCATGTCTTGGCTCTATTAAGCTAGGAATGAATCTGTTTAACCCATAGGTGCGTTTTAGGCGGTTACTTTTTATAAAAGATGTGCGCTGTGGTGCAGTGGATATCGGCTCAGAACGAGAAATCTGTTAGCCGATTTCAGATTGCAGTTGAATCCGTTGCACTCACTTACACGCAAATACACTTGGGAAAGGCATTAATCCATCTCTTCTCTCTCCATCTAGGGGGCTAAATAGCAGGACAGATTGGGTTCTATAGCCTTGGTTAACAACCAGTCTACTGCAAAAAGAAAGTAATGGCAAACTTCTGCGGGAAAATCTTTTACCCTGGACAGTCATGTCTCTTTCGAGACATGATCGTCCAAGAGTATATCACGTATGGCACTTAACTGACCAACTTTTTCTTTATTCTTTTTTCAGACCTTGTATATATATATATATATATATGTGTGTGTGTGTGTGTGTGTGTGTGTGTGTGTGTGTGTGTGTGTAATAAGGAAATGAAAGAACAGATAAATTAAAAACCCACTGTTCATGCAGTTACTTTTATAAAAATTGCTCAATACAGTGTAGAGCTTATTATTATAATTTTGTTATTACAATGGTTTATAAAAGCATTATATCACTACCCAAAAAAAAAATCATGTTTCAGAACATTACCCTAAACAATTTAACACATTAACACATACAGTAGTATAAAAATTAAATTTCTCTAGAAACTTAAAATCTCACCTGCTGTCAAAAAATAATATATGTTCCCAGTATGTATCTCCCCAAGACAAATAAAGTGTCATGTTATCTTGACATAATGCAACAATTCCCTACATACAACCTAAATGTTCGACTTTATAGTTCAACCTAATTCTCACTTTTGATTAATACAGACACATCATATTGTTTAGCTTACCCCAACCACTATTCCCTAACATTCTAAATAACCATGAATTCATTTTATATTTTCTAGAATAAATCATTTTCACTATCTTTTTAAATATCACCTAAAGAACTATGTTGTGAAACATGAAAATTTTTGTATAGTGGTATAATGCTTTCAGAAACCATTTTAATAACAAAATTACAATATATATATATATATATATATATATATATATATATATATATATATATATAACAATAAATTTCGAATCACCTTACATGAGGAATAGTCTATTTCAACAATGTAATTGTCTGTCTTGTCAACCTCGTGTTTTATATGCCTACTTATACAAATCACTCTGCGGCTGAACTATGCTTACATCCACTGTTTGCTCTCCGACTTAAATGCTATGCTAATGTAAACAAAGCAGTTTTTAAAGTAAAGAATTTATTTTCTTTTATTAATCCGATAGATTTTTATTACTTAAAATATTCAATACTTGTATTTAAGTAGACGTTCCTCTTATTTATTAAACACTTATTATTTTCGTCTACCGGCCTGAATATTCCAAAGATTTTATTAAAGTGCATATATCTTTCTAATAAGATTTTCGAATGTACATATATATATATATATATATATATATATATATATATATATATATATATATACAAATAAATAAGGAACGAAAAAATATTTGCAACGTTCAAAACATTAATTTAAAACAGGGCTCAATATAAAAATAGAGCAATGAATATTTATTATAAATTATACTTTAGAACATGTACAAACTACAATCTACTACAAAACAGTACATATTGTTTCGACATTGAAAGAACAATGTCTCATCAGGTAGTAAGTAATGATGGTAATAAACGTTATTATTGAAAAGAAAATTTATGAAAATTTACTTCTTTTTTGACATCTTTTTGTTTTCTCATCTTTCCTATCCTCTTTACCTCGTACGAAATTTTTTTTCAAAATGGGAGTGAATTTTCATAAATTTTCTTTTAAAAAATAACATTTATTACCATCATTATGTACAATTTTGTAGTAGATTGTAGTTTGTACATGTTCTAAAGTATAATTTATAATATATATATATATATATATATATATATATATATATATATATATATATATATGAAGAGAGACAAAAATATATTCAAAAGACTGAATTTCTGTGAGATTGATTGACAGAAATTTTGTTTATATTTGTGAATGAGTGTTAAAGACATATGACGTGATCTGACAAAACGCATATATATATATATATATATATATATATATAATACAGAAAAGAGAAATAGAAAACATATATTATCCCAAAATTTTTCCATGTTTTCAAATGAGATGTTGTGGTTTTTATCTAAACAAATACTTACATCTAATAATTACTGTATACCTAATCTATATACCTACTTTTGCATTGTGGGAATATGTTGGTAGGCGCGAATATTGTATCTTCCTTTACTTCAAACATAGCAAAATACGTGCGAACCTACATTAACAGATTTGAGACTATATCAGAAAAAACCCATGCCAGAACACGTGTTTTGTGATATATTTTCTAAGTAAACGCATATATATATATATATATATAAAATTAGAGAAATGTTTCAAAATTCAAATGAGTCGGATGTACATTTCGACATAGGATCTCTAATAGAGACTCTACGTCACGTCAGCGACATTGTTTTTCCAAATGGCGAAGGCCATGAGTTAGAGTGTGGAGGGGTTTTTGCTTAACAACGGTCACAAAGTGGAAAAGGACAGAGCTGGCAGTCGCGGGGTTACAGGGTGTTGAAATGGTATATTTAGGAAGGGGAGGAATAGGAGTTCACATTTCATAAAGATAGACAACTAAATGAGTTAAATTACTTTTTAAAGTTAATATTTTGGGCTGTTTGAATCTTAACTTTAAAAAGTAATTTAACTCGTGAAGCAATCCCTTACTACTACAGTAAATTCAATCCTCACTCAGTCAGTCAGTTAAGTGCCATACGTGATACACGCTTGGGCGATCATATCTCGAAAGAGACCTGACTGGGCAGATTATCCCGCAATAGGTTGTCATTGCTTTCTGCGGTAGATTGGTTGCCGACCAAGGCTACAGAACCCAATCTGTCCTGCTATTTAACCCATAACTGGAAGGAAGAGACGGATTAATATCTTTCCCAAGGGTATTTGCACGTAAGTGAACACAATGGATTCAACTGGAATTCGAACTCGGCTCCTCGGTTTCTCGTTCCGAGTCGATATCCACTGTACCACAACACACAATCCTCACTAGCTGCCCGAAACCTCTGATCTTGCGTCAAACTACGTTAAACTTTAAACATATTAATAAGCGCCTCGTCATGGAGACAATAAGTATCATGTATAGCAGACCAATACTACTATAATATGCTCGTTGCAATATTCACTGCTTGTGGCATTGTACAGTATTAGAACCAGCTATTAAATATCAGTTAAGAGCCAATTGTCTATTCTGGCGCGTAATGACCATCTTACAAATTCATTTGTATATATATCTGCTATAAAGTCACGAAAGTACGGAACCCATTGCAGTTCAAACGTATATCTGTTAAGCGTCTTAGGAAAAATATTTACGAAATTTTAACCTAGTCTGGCACAAGGTTATAACAGAAGAGCGCATTATCACCACCGAGCTCTCGGGAATCTTTATATATATATATATATATATATATATATATTAAAAATAAAACTATTGTTCAATGCTATTCTTACAAACACACAGACAAAATTCAGCTATTTACACTCTCTCTCACACACACACACACACACACACACATAAATCTATTTCTTTAATGTTATGAAAGAAA
>JBBBDQ010000715.1:3812500-3822500 GCA_037127315.1 Ascarosepion bandense
GCCCGAAAAACCGGTGATTGAAATTCCGCTCGTATATTGCAACCTTATGCCAGACTTGCTAAATTTTGTAAATATTTTGCCTAAAGCTTTTAACTAACATGAATTCGAGTCGCTTTTCTTACTTTCATGATTTTATGCCAAACATATATACAAATATATGTTACTCGTTTTTCTTCATCTTTGAGAAGATTGGCCATCATCCAGTGCCATATAAAAAGACTGATATTACATAACAGTCCAGTGCTCTTTTCTTTGTTTATAGTGAATTTTTTTATGTTTCTTAATATTTTTCTTAACTTTTGGAAAACATCTTTCACTATCCCAATACCTCTTCGAATTTCGGGGGCGCCTTTTCTGTTTTTCTAGATATTTCAATTTTTGAACTTGCTTGATTTTGGTACCCCCAATTAGTAATTCGTATCTTGAGTTGTTCCTTTTGCGGACACTCATGCATTCTGTCTTTTTACAATTGATGTTTAGTCCTTTCTTCTCGCTTTCCTTTACTACCTTAAATGCTCCTGTATTTGACTTTCCGTGTCTGCCATCGAAATTGTGTCATCTGCATATCTTACGTATATTGTTAAGATTTTGACCGCCAATAACGAATCCTGTACACACAAATCGGCTCTGAACGAGAAATCGGGGAGCCGAGTTCGAATTCCAGCTGAATTCATTACATTCACTTACGCGCAAATACCCTTGGGAAAGGTATTAATCCGTCTATTCCTTCCGATTATGGGTTAAATAACAGGACAGATTGGGTTCTATAGCCTTGGTCGGCAACCAGTCTACCGCAGAAAGCAATGGCAACCTACTGCGGGATAATCTTCTGCCCAGTCAGTCATGTCTTTTTAGAGACATGATCGCCCAAGCGTGTATCACGTATGGCACTTAACTGACTGACGCACAAAAAAGCTGTTATAATAATTTGGCAAAAGTTTTTCCACTCATCATAATGCCTCATGTCGCAACGACACTTTGTAAACTAGTCTGAAGAGAGTTCAATTCTCACTGAGTGGCCAACACGTCTATCTTTAAGAAGAATAACGATAAACTTAGTATGAATAAGGTGCACATCTCGCCGTGGAGCAATAGTTAGCTAGCTAGTTTCGCAGACCATTACTACTGATGGAGGTCTCACTGGTTGGTCAACACTTGTAGCTTTGAATCAAAGACGAAATTAGTAATTGGGAATAATGGAATAATATATATATATATATATAAGAAGTAATGGTTAGTAAACAAACCATTATTATTAAAATAAGTTCGATTCTCACTGGGCAGGCAGGAATTGAAGGCTTGTGCTTATACTACTTGAAAGGTCGCTTTTAATAAAACTATGCTGACCTAGCATGACCAGGAAATTGACTCACTTTTATAGACAGTTGGATCATCTCTGTTGTCGTCTTCTTTCAAACAAGGCAGATTTTATCAAATATTTGAAGATTCGAAAAAATAATAGGCGTGATCTTTAATTGTTAGAACACGCAGTGCATAGTAGTCACCAAGCGAAAATAAAATCAGTAATGTGAGTTACAAACTGGAGATGTCAAAACCGAGCAAGTACAGAAGTTTAAAATATTAGGCAATGGTTTGAATAAATGATGGAAAATGTGAGCCCGAAATCCGAAGATACATTGGAATAGCGAAAGTTGCCTTCCACAAACTAAGCAAAGTATTAAGAAACAGGAAATGTTCATTAAAAACAAAGAAAAGAGTATTGAGCTGCTATGTAATTTCAGTCATTCTATATGGCAATGAATTTTGGACAGTTTCTTTTTTTTTTTTCTTTTTTTTTTTAATCATCTCACCCCAAGCAAGGCATTCCACTGCCACTATTGCGCATGGGGCTACGTAGGGGAAGGTAAAGAGAAGGAGTGGTTAGACATAGGGAATGTCAGGAGGAAGGTGATAGATGGGTAAGGATACCGAGGATGATGGTTGGGCAGATGGGAAGAGTGTTTGATAGAATGGGAGCAAGTTAGTATGTTAGGGGGTGTCTATTGGCCTTACATTTAAACTCCTGGAGATTGTAGCCGTCGGGGAAGCAATCGTGTGGAAGGGAATTCCACAGTCGGGAAGTGCGAGGAAAGAAACTGTTGGAGTAAGAGAAATGTAGTTCTACATGAGGAGGATGAGAATACCATCGACGGAGCGTGTAAGCACTGAGGGAGTTTTTCAGAAAAGTAAAGCTAAAAAGACTCTTATAGTTAGCATAAAAAAAAGGCAATTGAAGTTTCTAGAGTTGGAGATACCTTGAATTTCTTGCACGAAACCCAGCGCCAATTAGTGAGGGCATTATATCGGTGTCCTTACGAAACTTCGAAGTCGACATGAACCCGCTCAGTTAGTGACAAATCATCTGCCCTATATATATATATATATATATATATATATATATATATATATATATATATATTCTTCATTTGTAAACGAGTTATTACGCGACGTAGGTTTCTACCGTGTGGTATCTTCAGGCGATTTGCAATAACTGATTTTAGCGTTTGTTTCAAGCGTTTTCAAGTGTTTTTAGCGTTTGTTTGTTTTTCAAGCACTCTCACGCAACGGGGATTTTTGAACGCTCAATTTTTTAAAATTAGAAAAAGATTATAACGTTTTCATCCATGGTCCTAATAGGTATTTTATGGTATGGTTACACTTGCTCATAATTTCTGTTTTTTCATTCAGTAACTCATTTTTGTTTGAGAATAACATAATAGCTAATTTTTTTACTTGGTACAGTCTACATATGTAGACATATCGGCTCGAAAAGAGAAATCGGTGAGCCGAGTTCGAATTCCAGTTGAATACCCTGCATTCACTTAAGCACTGGTACCCTTGGAAAAAGTATTAATCCGTCCATTCCCTCCAGTTATGGGTTGAATAACAAGGGTAGGACTTGGGGACCCTGCTCTTAAAAACAAATCTCAATGAATCTTGATACTCGAAAAAGAAAAAAGTATTACTAGACACAAAACTTATATAAAAACAACAATAAATTGTTGAAAGAAAAAGGTATTACCAGTGATAAATAAATAAAATTTAGTTGGCAATAAATGACCCGCCGAGGTTGATATGCCATAAAAACAAAACAACCAACCAGCAACCCTTTCTCTGACACCTCCTGTAACTGGTTCGACTTTCCCTTCAGTCTCCTTCTAAACTTATACTCTTATGTAGCTTTCTGCGCATCAGTGGCTGTATCGCCTTGCTTAGGGTGAAACGATTAGAAAATAAAGAATAAGAAAATAATGTTTTCATCCATGGTTGTATGAATCTAATATGTATTTTTGGTGTGGTTACATTTAGTCATAATTTCTGTTCTTTCATTCAGTAATACATTAACACTCAGTTCAAAAGTAACTATGCAGTTTTTTTCGCGATTTAGTAGAGGTACTTAAACAATAGAAATCGGAAGATTATCTAGTTCAACCCACCATTTAACTTTGAAGTAAAAACCAAAAAATACAAATATTTTTTTTAAACTAATCGATAAACACTTTCCAAAACCCTCAGAATTAAACAATTTTTTTAATAGGAATTCAATCAAAGTGAGTTATAGCTGTACAAGTAATTTCGAAAATTACATAAAAAAAACAAAACGCCAGAAATTTAAACAACGTACAAAACAACTTCATAAACAAGGCATGTAACTCTGGGGACAAATATAAATGCCCACTTAACGGACTTTGTAAATAATCCCTTTTGTTTTACAAAGCAAAATTATATTACATAAATGGTCAAAGCAAAACATATTTAGGATCTACCAAAAACAGTTTTGTCTACGGCTTAAATAAATACAATGTTAAATATTAAATACAGCGGTTCCCGTCCGATCACCGAAGTTAAGCAACATCGAGCCTGGTCAGTACTTAAATGGGTAACCATTTGAGAATACCAGGTGCTGTAAACGTAAGGACCAAGAATGGTCCACCTCCACCGGTTCTCCAGATTTGGTGTTTGGGGGTTGGGTACAGGGCTAACAACCCTGCCCCGTAAGAAACAGTTTGTTACAGATACAGCAACAAAAAGTTGCTGCCCTATGCACCATTGGGTGTGATGGATAAATGATGATGAAAAACAGTTTTAAAGTCAGATGAAATAACTATAATTCTACATTTAAACTGGAAAACTTGAAAAAATGTACCAAACATATGGAAATTAAAATTAAATTATGGAAAAGACCCCGATGTAACTTGGAACATAGTAAAAGCAGCTAAACCTTACAACGGTGGCAAAATATGCAGATTATGCCAGGAGAAAAACTTGTCAGTTATGTTCTTCCCAGACAAAAATGAATTACTAAATGAAAGACCAGAAATTATGTCCAAGTGTAACCATACCAATAAATGCCTACAAGGATCATACAATCATGGATGAATGTCCTCCAAGACCTTTAAGTAACTTCTCCTAATATTGAAAATTGCATGTTCATAAAAGAGCCCTGTTACGTGAGCGTTTGAAAAACAGTAAAATCAATTATTATAAATTGCCTGAAGACACCGAAAGGTAGAAACCGAGGTCCCGAAATAAATCGTTTCTAAATGAAAAATATTACAAAAATTCCCAATTTCGTGTGAAATCTTAATTTTGACAACTAGGAAAAGGATTGACCCCACACTGAAAGAAAAAGGATTGACCCCACCCTGAAAGAAAAAGGATTGACCCCACCCTGAAAGAAAAAGGATTGACCCCACACTGAAAGAAAAAGTATTGACCCCACCCTGAAAGAAAAAGGATTGACCCCACCCTGAAAGAAAAAGGATTGACCCCACCCTGAAAGAAAAAGGATTGACCCCACACTGAAAGAAAAAGGATTGACCCCACCCTGAAAGAAAAAGGATTGACCCCACACTGAAAGAAAAAGGATTGACCCCACACTGAAAGAAAAAGGATTGACCCCACCCTGAAAGAAAAAGGATTGACCCCACACTGAAAGAAAAAGGATTGACCCCACCCTGAAAGAAAAAGGATTGACCCCACCCTGAAAGAAAAAGTATTGACCCCACCCTGAAAGAAAAAGTATTGACCCCACACTGAAAGAAAAAGACGAAGCCGAATTTCGCGATCCGATGTTAAATTAATTTTTTAACCAATGAAAGAAAGCTATTTGCAAAACTGAGAAACCTTAGCAATCACTTTTAACCCTCCACATTTCAACCATTTAATAATTATCATAAGGTTTATCAGAAATCATCGGAATTAAATTGTAGGGAGTTCGGTTACGTTTAACACAAGGCCAATTCAATAAGCATTCAACCATCTCTCGACTATACTATCTAAATCTACACTTATTTATAAATGGAACTTTGTCTCTCTGTGTGTCTGTGTGTGTGTCCGTTACCTATAGACTCCGAAATGGCTAAACCGATTTTCTTGAAAATTTACACAGTTGTACTATAAGCGTCTGCGAGTGTTCTTAGCTAGGTTTTGTGTCAAGGTACCCCCGATAAATGTCGAAAATCGATAATCGAAAAAATCGGGTTATAGAAGGAGTGGTCCGATTTTAATCAAATTTGATACACTCATAGACAAAGACATAAGAAACGATATTCAGAAGTTTCAAGGTTGCAGTTCTTACAATAGTGCAGAAAATCGATAATATATATATATATATATATATATATATATATATATATATAAGGCAAGATGTCCTGTATGTCTGTATTTTTTCAGCCCTTTTATTTTAGTTTTTGCTTCGGATTTGGTTCTAAGTAGGTATAATTGTAGTTCTTAGTCTCAGCCATGATACCATTTACTCAGAGGACTTATTTAGCCTTCAAAATTCAGTTTACGACGAAAAAAACTTATTTGATATCGATACTAAGAAATCAAAATTTGACTTACATCCATTCATTTTTCTTTCAGTCTACGGTTTCGCTTTAACTGGAAACAACTATTGCTTTTTAGTCTTTCGTGCCAACGTCCAAATAGTCTGAGCTCCAGGACCATGGATTAGTTTTAAAGCTTTCATTACACCCGAGCAACACTGGGCTATACTGCTAGTAAGCTTATAAGCATGACATGGTTCAGGTGCGTCTAGGCTTTGGGCTAAGTTTAAGCGAACCACATACTATGGATCTAATTCGAAAGAAGTTACTTTCATTATATTACGCTTAATGTCATGTTAAAAAGCTTCGAGCGAAATATAAACGAACCTCATACTATGGATCTCATTGGAAAACACGTTACAGAAAACATACATCATCACTTTGGGTAAACTCAATACTTATTAGGGTCACCGCAAATCAATTCTCAGATCAAATAACATTAAATTGATATCGATACCAGAAAATCAAAATTTGACTTACATCCATTCATTTTTCTTTCAGTCTATGGTTTCGCTTTAACTGGAAACAACTATTGCTTTTAAGTCTTTCGTGTTAATGCCCAAAAAGTCTGAGCTCCAGCACCATGGATTAATTTTAAAGCTTTCATTACACCCGAGCAACGCCGGGCTATACTGCGAGTATTGTATAATTGCTCTTTCTGATAAGATTAGCAGATGTAAGCGAGAAAAGATGCTGATGAGGGAAAAAGCCAAATTTATGTTTCTGCCAGTGACAACAGCAAACATTTTTCGGTTTGAGAGTTTTATTGTGTGTTGAAAACGAGAATGCCCGCGTTTTCCTGGGAATAGGGGATATTTCTTGAATTCAAACGAAGATAAAAATCAATAAAACGTCATTTGCTCAATATGGTAAGAATACAAAATAAACCGTTGTATCGCGACATATCTTTTTATTTCATTTATTTATTCTTTCATTTAGCGCTTAAATAGGATCACGACACTGAGCGCCTTTTTCTTGTGGCATTAAACCAAAAATAGCGAGGCTTATTAAATACATAGACTATAAAAACCTGGTAAAAGAATTAGCATAATTACGTTTTTTTTATATGGTGTGTCCCTTCAGGACATTAGCGATCATGGCTCTACACAATTTTTTTATATGGTGTGTCCCTTCATGGCTCTACACAATTTTTTTATATGGTGTGTCCCTTCATGGCTCTACACAATTTTTTTATATGGTGTGTCCCTTCATGGCTCTACACAATTTTTTTATATGGTGTGTCCCTTCATGGCTCTACACAATTTCTTGTGCGTTATAGATCTTAGTAAATTTAATCTTTCCGCTGTTTCTCCTAAACCCTGTTATTAGGGAGATCATGCACTGTTTTCCTCTGTCTCTCTATACGTGCTGTGGGTATCAAATTCTTCAAACTCTTTTTTCTCATAATGCACCCTAGAAATGTCACCTGACTCTTTCTAATGTTAATTATTAGTCAGTTAAGTACCGTACTTGATACACGCTTGGGCGATCATATCTCAAAAGAGACAAGACTGACAGGGCAGATAATTTTCTAGCACTAGGTTACCGTTACTTTCTACGGTAGACTCGTTGCCAACCAAGGCTATAGAACCCAATTTGTTCTACTATTTAACCTAAAGTTGGAGGGAGATATGACGGATTAATACTGTTGCCAATGGTATTTGTGCGTAAGTGAATCTAACAAATTCAAATGGAATTCAAACTCGGCTCTCCGATATCTTGTCCCGAGCCGATATCAACTGCACCACAACGCATGTTCTGATGTTAAGTATAAATGTCTTTTTTGTTTGTCTTTTCATCGTTGCTCACACGTTCAGTACATGGCATTCTCAGCATCCTTCTGTAGAACCACATTTCTATCAATTTTAGTTTCTTTTTTTTTTCTTTTTTAGTCATTTCACACCAAGCAAGGCAATAATGCCACTAAGATGTAAGGTGGAGGGTTACTGGGAGTGAAAGAGAGTGAGGAGACTTTAATGAGGAGTAAATTAATAAAAGATCAGGAAGGCGGGGGATGGCGATTGGAGTTTGCAGCTACATTTTTGAAGATTGTCAGTGAGATGGAAGCAAAAAGTCAGAAGTTCCACAGGTGGAGATGGTCTGTTTATAATAATTACTGCTACTTATAACATTTACAGGTTCTTATTTATAAAAAATACTGCTACTTATAATATTTACAAGTTCTTATTTATAAAAAATACTGCTACTTATAATATTTACAGGTTCTTATTTATAAAAAATACTGCTACTTATAATATTTACAAGTTCTTATTTATAAAAAATACTGCTACTTATAATATTTACAAGTTCTTATTTATAAAAAATACTGCTACTTATAATATTTACAGGTTCTTATTTATAAAAAATACTGCTACTTATAATATTTACAGGTTCTTATTTATATATTTTCTAATACTGAGTTATGCAGAAGTTTGGAACTCAATATATGTTTGTAAGTTTGCTCGTTAGCCATCGCCACAAACAGCTTATATATATTTGCCAATACAGTACTTAAGAGCCATTTAAGGTAGAGGGTTATTTTTTTTCTAATCATATCACCCCATGCAAAGCAGGACTGCCACTGGTGCGCAGAACTTTGAAGTGAGACAAAAACAAGATACAAGAAATGTGAAAAGAAGGATAATAGAAAGATGAGAATTAAGGAGATAGATGGCAGTTGACGTTGTATTTAATCGTTTGGAGATTGTATCGCTAAGAGAAGCAAGCAAATGGAAGGGATTCCACAAACGGGAAGTGCGAAAAAGAAACTATTAAAGTAGAAGAGGTGGTCACATTTAACTCTTTCGACAATAAAATGAGTGAAACATTGGTGACAATCTAGTAGCACGAGTAAATACATGTGATCAAGGAACCAGGAAAAAAGCGCGTCAGAATAATTGCGATGAAAATACTTGTAAAAAAAGACAGAGGGAAGCCACATCACGTCGGTGAGAAAGTGACTGAAGGCGGGTTGCTAAGTCAGGATCGATTATATTGCAGAACCTCTTTTTGGATTTTGTCGAGAACCTCAAGATTAATACTAAATTAGATTGTTGTATGAACGTAGGCATAAGATGAGAGAAACAAGTGACAATATGTACGATAGTTGATAGCTAACACACTCCTTGAAGGGATTAAGATTGTTCATCGAAATGTCATCTTGGATATCTGTTACATAAAACGGCAGCTTTTGGGAAGAAGCTATTCGAATGAAACTTTCTTCTTAGCACTGGAATACGAAGGGAATGAGGCTGTTTTTTCCCCTGTGTTCGTGGCATGTCTGAATTGGTGAAATTCGGGAATGTAGCTCGTCTGAACATTTTCCTTGGAAATAGCGATAAACTGAGAGCGAAGTTACGTCTTCAGGAGAGAAGTTGTAGGGATGGAAAAACTCATGGTCAACAAGGCCACTTAAACGCATTAGACCTCTGTCAAGCCTGGAAAGAGAGGATTGGACAAATCCATCTTAGATGTGACAGCAATACTCCATTTTTATTTTTTTTTTGTCTGATCTGATTCTTGTAAAGATAGAGCATTGGAGCTGGAATCAAGTACTTTCTAGAACGGTAGAAGCTGGCCATTTTTAGCGCTTGCTCATCTAATTACTGAACCGATACAAAAGAGTATTTTCTGTAGTTTGACACGTAGCTATAAGATGCTTACACTACCTGGCATCTTGATAAAAGATGGCAATTGACAATGCATTTAATTTTTTGGAGATTGTAGCTATCAGGGAAATGTAACCGTCACTTCTACTCTTAACAATTTTTTTCTCGCAATTTCTGTCTATAGAACTCCCTTTTACTTGCTTCCCTGATAGCTACAATCTTCAAAAAATTAAATGCAACGTCAATTACCATCTTCTATCGTATTGAATCCCGTTCATCTTTTATCATTTCTTCAATAAACCCTCTACCCAGTCATTTCTGTCGCTGTAACCCCTTGCTTGAGGTGAAATGATTTTAAAAGAAAGTTAACGAAAGAGAGTTTCACAAGTGGGAAATGCGAGAAAAGAAACTGTTGGAGTAGAAGAGATGGTTGCATTTAACTATTTCAACTGTAAAATGGTGGAACCTAGATGCTAATCTAGTAGCACGCTTAAATTCATAGTGAGAATAAAGAGGACTTGGAGAATTTAGCACTCACAGGATATTTGGTAAGAGAGACAA
>JBBBDQ010000715.1:4512500-4687500 GCA_037127315.1 Ascarosepion bandense
TACAAACTGGAGATAGCAAAATCAAAAAAGTACAAAAATTTAAATATCTAAGAAGTTTTTTAACAGGATGGAAAGTGCCACACTAAAATGTCTAAGTAAAGCATCATTACAAACAATTACCAAACTGTTGTTATATCAATCCTTCTATATGGCAGTGAATGCCTCACAGATGAAGAAGAGACTTGAAGCAACAGAAATGTGGTTTTACAGAAGGATACAGAGAATACAATGACCAAACATGAGCAACAATGAAGTTTCAGAGAAAATGGAAACAAAAACAACAAAAGTTGAAATTTCTAAGATGCATAACACATTGAAGGCAAAAGAGACAGCAGAAAACAATGCATAACCTACCTAGAGAGCTTGAGTAACATGGACGACATAGCAAGGTTTAGGAAGATAAAAGGACAAAATTTATTAGTAGCTATAATGAGCAAGAAATTATGGAAAGCCATAACTGCCAATGTTCTGAAGAGACATGGAATAGAAGAAGCAGTCTTATTCTTTATTTCTTGTACATACTGTTTGTTTGATGTGCATTGTGGTGCAGTGGATATCAGCTCCGAATGACAAATCGGGGACCCGAGTTCAAATTCTAGTTGAACACCTTGCATTCACTTATGCACAAATACCTTTGGGAAAAGTATTAATTCTTCCCCCCCCCCAGTTATGGGTTAGATAACAGGACAGATTGGGTTCTATAGCCTTGGCTAGCAACCAGTCTACTGCAAAAAGCAATGGTAATCTACTGCGGGATAATCTTCTGCCCAGTTAGTCATGTCTTTTTCGAGACATGATCGTTCAAAGTGTGTATCACATATGGCACTTAACTGACTGACTGTTTATTAATGACTGTCTGAAGAATTATGATGATAAATAAATAAAATCTTATAATTTACATGATCAAAATACTAATTTCTGTTTGAATTTCTGAGATGAAGAGGTCAGTCAGTCAGTTAAGTGCTATACGTGATACATGCTTGGGCAATCATGTCTCGAAAGAGACATGACTGACTGGGCAGAAGATTTTCCCCCGGTAGGGTGATATTATTTTCTGTGGTAGACTGGTTGCTAATCTGTTCTGTTATTTAAACCAATCTGTTCTGTTATTTAACCCATAGCTTAAGGGAGAAGAGATAGATTGATACCTTTCCCAAGGGTATTTGTGTGTAAGTGAATGCAATGAATTTGATTGAAATTCAAATTCGGCTCTCTGATGAGGTGATAAGGCTCCAGATCATTCCCTGGGACACTAGCTGGATGTATTAAAGCATAGATTTGTGAATTTGGTGGCATCGTAATTGTGAGTTCAATCCCTAGGCTGACTTGTACAGAAACAGTGTAATGGTTGAACCATGAAGGAAAGGCTATATTTCCAGTTTTTATTTTCGCTATTTAGGGCATTACTGTATCCACAATATAACAACACTTTAATACACAGACAGAATGGAATAGCTGAAAAAAGAGGAATTATAAACATGCTTTGATCTAAGAAAGAGCTTATACAAACTAAATCATACACAAAATTATATACAAATATTTATATATCAGTCAGTTAAGTGTCATACGTGAAACACACTTGGGCAATCATGTCTCGAAAGAGACATGACTGACTGGGCAGAAGATTATCCCACAGTAGGTTGCCATTGCTTTCTGTGGTAGACTGGTTGCCAGCCAAGGCTATAGAACCCAATCTGTCATGTTATTTAACCCATAACTAGAAGGAAGGGACGAATTAATACCTTTCCCAAGGGTATTTGCGCGTAAGTGAATGCAATGAATTTAACTGGAATTTGAACTCGGCTCCCTGATTTCTCGTTCTGAGCCGATATCCACTGCACCACAACGCACATCCTATACCCAACACAAAAACAATAACATATGTATGCTACAAAAAGCAGTGCAAAAATGATGAAGAGATAGAGGGTTTTACTTCTAATAATTTCTAACAGGAATTTGAGCTGCCAAATGATTCTTCTTTGTTTTTGGAGAAACCATATTTATATTTCCGAAATCGGAATTCAAGTGGGCGCGATTTATCTTATATTTCACTAGTGAAGACATTTCTTGAACGAGAAAACATGTCATGGGTATTACCCAACATGAGGCCTACAAGCCAGAGATAGTTTCTATATCTGGTGTAGATATATTCTTAAAGGAAAATGAAGCCATGAGCTTGTCAGCTGCCCCAGTGTGGCAGCTGGCTGGCCTGGGCAGAAATCTTGCTTCACTTGTGTGAACAAATAACTGAAGTGTCTTGACTCCAGGAGTTAACTGACAGACTTGGCACTTTCATCACTCTATAAACTCATGTCACTAAGCAGCTGTCATGTGATCCCCATGACTTCATCTCAAGGAAAGGGAGATAATCGCCTTTTGTATTCCTACAAGAGTAACCAATAACTGAGCATTACTTAAGAGAACAAGATAACCCTAAACAGGGATAGTTGAAGAAGAACAATCTATATTTGTAGATTAAATAAAAGGTTCAATTGGAAATTTTCTGAAGTTTATTCTGATCAATTTGTATTTCTGAATTAATTTTTGAACTGACTCAGTCTTTCTTAACAAATCTAAATCTAAACTTATTTATAAATGGAACTGTCTGTGTGTGCGTGCGTGTCTGTGTGTGTGTGTGTGTGTGTGTGTGTGTGTGTGTGTATCCATTACCTATAGACTCCGAAACAGCTGAACCGATTTTCTTGAAAATTTACACAGTTGTACTATAAGCATCTGTGAGTGTTCTTAGCTAGGTTTTGTGTCAAGGTAAGCCCCGATAAACATCGATAATTGAAAAAATCGGGTTATAGAAGGAGTGGTCTGATTTTAATCAAATTTGATACACTCATAGACAAAGACATAAGAAACAATATTCAGAAGTTTCAAGGTTGCAGTTCTTACAATAGTGCAGAAAATTGATTTTTTATATATATATAATATATATATATAAGGCAAGATGTTTGTGTGTGTGTCTGTTTCTGTCTATGTTCTTTATACAAATCCACAATTTTTATCCGATTCTCATCAAACTTCACATAAATATTCTTTAGCAAGATGTTTGTGTGTGTGTCTGTTTATCTGTCTGTGTGTCCTTTATATAAATCAACAATTTTTATCCGATTCTCACCAAACTTCACACAAATATTCTTTAGGCTGAGTCTGAGCTCCAGGACCATGGATTAGTTTTAAAGCTTTCATTACACCTGAGCAACACCGGGCTATACTGCTAGTTGTGAAATAAATTAATCTTGAATGGTACCTCTTCTAGATTTGTATTCTATTAATATAGGTATTTTCAAGGGCTCTACCCTTGAATCTATGTTGTTCTTAATTTTCATCAATGATCTTCTTGATGTCATCAGTTCTCAACTGAGTATCTATGCTGATGACATATTTTTGAAAGAAAAAAAAATTACTAGCAATATATTTTTGGAAAAAAAAATACATACCAACAATATATCTGACTCTCTGCAAAACCTACTTTATAAAACTACATCAATAAAATCTGATCTACAAACTTATTTCCTACAAATACTATATATTCTATTTATAAAAATCTACTTTAAAAATTTTGTTGTCATTAATTAACCCATTGAGGCTAATATGCTGTAAAACAAACCAAACCAAACCTATAATATTGCAAACCCCCAAATCCATTTAGACTTTACCTCTCAATAAGTTAATGCAGTTTTTTTTAGTCTATTTTCAGTGCTAGTAAAAAATAAAACAATTGTTGACCTGTTTTGCAACTGACATAGTTGCATATTTTTTACTAGCACCAGTGATCAGTGTTCGAAACCCCATAAAAATCCAGGATTTGCTAGCTCTTAAGATAGGCTCTCTCCATGTCAAAGAATGTTGCAACACAAATGTCCTATTCTCATTTGCAGTGATGTGCAGAGGTTTGGTGATGGCCAGAGCCAACTCCTTAATTGTATGCCCCCCCTAAGTCTCAAGTAGGCGGGGAGGGGGCTATAGAGCCTAGTCTGAGAAATGTGGAAAAGGAAGACATTTTAAATATGTAAAAACAGATGAAACATAGAATAAACACTATTCAAATTAAATATAAACTAAATTTTTATTTCACTCTTTGATTGGATGCCCTCCTGATATGGATGCCAGGGGTCATCACACCACACCTACTTCCTCCCTCTTCTGTAGGCCATTGATCATTTGGCTTTGTTGTTTTTTTTTCTTAATCATATCACCCAAGCAAGGCGGTAACGCCACTGATCTGCAGGGGGCTACGTAAGAGTGAAAAGATTGGAAGGGAGAAAGCCGGAAACCACATCCTAAACAGGAAACAAGGGATGAGCCTCTTCACCCGTTCAATAGACATGGGTGGAGTATGAACTGGGCGATAAAGCTAAGCTTAGTAACATACAAATGCAAACATATCCCCATATTATGGTTTGTAATTCTGATGTTTGGATATTTAATATAAAAAAACCTGGACTGAATTTTCTATATGCTTGTAGCTTGTGAAATTGTGTTGACAATTGACAGGTCAGTATAAACTTTAGGAATATGCAAATTGTATGCTACTACATTTGCACTACACACAATAAGTAATAATAAGTAATAATAAGTAATAACTAACTGAAAATAAGCTACTGAAATAGGATAAAAACAATTAAATAATTAGTTTTAGAAGTTTCTGTCTGAATTTCTGGGATGAGAAATTACCATTATTTACACTATTTACATACAGACTATTGTACCCATTTTTTTGTTGTTGTTGTTATCTGGTATCAGAACATTTCAACTGTTGTTCTTTGACAGGAGGGTCACCACTGTAGCTTTAGGGACAGTCAGCTATGTCTCATACAAAGCCATTTTACAAACACAGCTGACACTCCCCACAACTTAGGGTTTATTCAGAAGATCATCAGAATTTTTTTTTTTTAATCATCTCACCCCAAGCAAGGCATTCCACTGCCACTATTGCGAAATTATCAGAAGATTATCAGAAGATTATCAGAAATTATCAGAGTTATCAGAAGATTATCAGAAGACGGATTTGTGGAAGAATAAAAGAATACCTTTTTTATGTTTAAATAGCAATTTATTAATAAAAAAGAATAACATGAATTGGTAGAAGTTAAATGTTCAGTAAGAAACAAGTATTAAGAAGTTAAGGGTACCAAGAGTTTGTGTGTATGTATGTATGAGTGTTATCGTTGGGTAGGAATGTCTTTGTAATTATCGTTCAGTCTTGAAGGGTTCTATTTGGTTAACAAGTATAAGAAAAGGTAGACGGGTGAATGATGAGAATAAAGAGGTGAGGGAGAAAGATAGAGATAATAATAAGAATAATCGCTTGATGTTTGTCAAGGGTATGTGTCAATTACGCTCGTCTTCTCTCTTTGATGACAGGCGAATTTGCTCATCTTTTATTTTGTTTGTGGGGCTCAAGAAGGTCATTTGGGAATTCACTCCCCCGATGTGATTCTGGCCTTTCCATTGAATGACGAACAACCTTTGCATCGGCTCGTGAAAAGGAATTTGTTTCTGATAATTGAAGATTATTTGAATTTTGTTTTTAGATGTTTCCTAGTTTTCTATTGGGTGAAAAACATTTTGCATTGAGGTATGAAATTTCATGAGTTTTGTTTTGGATTCGCTTGTGTGTGTGTGTGTGTGCTAAGCAAAGTTTGTAAATTTGAGTAAATTTGTTTATTTCTAACAAAACCAATTAGTGATTAACATTTGAAAACCAGTTAGTGATTAGCATTTGAATTTTAAATCTAGATCTTGTTTTGTTCACTACAGTTCTTTCCAGCCTTCATCAGGTGTATATCGAGCCAGGTAACCTACAGGAAACTCTGAACTGAATATTCTATTTAATCTACAATGTAATAGATTACTGTTCCAATGTCGATATCTCACCAAGGCACCTCAAGGTGGTGTAATGGTTCGCTAGCTTGTCTTGCTAGAATCATTACAATTGAGTAGTGATTTTGATCCTCACTGGGTGTCCCATACATTTGGCCTTGTACCACATCTAATATGCTTAGAAAATCGATTAAGGATATCTTGCCTAGTTCTTATTATGTGCTACTCATTTTACCCAAATAGACATCTGATGAAAGCCTGAGAACAAAATAGCAAAAAAAAAAAACCCCCAAAAAATCATTATAACAACAAAGATGAGGACAATAGTCTGCATGTAATAATAGGCATCTTTTTATGTACAGTCAGTCAGTTAAGTGCCATATGTGATACATGCTTGGGCGATCATGGCTCGAGAGAGACATGACTGACTGGGCAGAAGATTATCCCACAGTAGGTCGCCATTGCTTTCTGCGGTAGACTGGTTGCCGACCAAGGCTATAGAACCCAATCTGTCCTGCTATTTAACCCATAACTGGAAGGAATAGATGGATTAATACCTTTCCCAAGAGTATTTGTGCGTAAGTGAATACAATGGATTCAGCTGGAATTCGAACTCGGCTCCCCGGCTTCTCGTTCCAAGCGTTCCACAACGCACATAGTCAATCTTTAAATGATATCCTAAAGGTTATTTGCAACATAGTTATAAACAAAAAAATGTTCAGAAAGTACACATGTAAAAAAATGTCTGGTAGAATGTCAGGGGTGCCGGCATAGCGATAATTGGCAAACCTAAATCTGCACACATTTTGAATTATTATATATTGAAAACAATCGACGAAACAAACAACATGTTATAAGAACTTTTCACTCCATGGCAACCCGGACATGGGTCATGCCACAGTTTCATTCGACCTCTTCTTCCAACGTCCTTTTCTTCATTTTCGCGCCATGTCGCTAAAGTGGATAACAGCAACAAGAAAATGGATGTGTTAAGTACAACTTCTTTATTTGTTTTGCCTTCTCCTTCTCTCAACCTGTCGTGAACTACTAAAAAGAGGAAGGAACAAAGACTTTACATTCTACTACTACACAACCATGAACTCTAAACTTCTGCGGACATTTTGAACGCCTACATTACTACTACGAACATTTTCTACAATTCTTGATACCATAAACTTTCTAATTGAACATTAATTTCTACGAATTCTTGTTATTCATTTCTTTTAATAAATTTCTATTTTAACATGAAAAATGTATATTTTATTCTTACACTATTATTCCACACATTCCAACCGACAACCAACCTTCTAACGAAAACCTTCTGATGATAATTCTGGATAAAACTTGTAAGCTGTAGGGAGTTCGGTTATGTCTGACACAAGGCCGAATCAAAGATACATTAACCATCTCCATATAGCCACACAACTTAATATTGTAGTCAACAAAGAGGCACAAAATAATGAATAGATCAGTGGGTGGTAATGCAAGATGAGATTATTGGTGAACTGCAAAGTTCAAGTTTGAGTCAAGATAAAAATTGCACAAGGTAAAATAAGGAGTTGTCTCGCTTAGAGTGTAAGGTTTCAACTGAAAAATTGTTTTAAAAATACTTGTTAAGTATTCCAGGTTTGATATGTTGAGTGAATGTCTTAGATGATTAAGAGTTTGTAACAAAATATTCTATGTAAACAAAAGTTTGTAGTTTAACTTGGTAATCTTACTAGCTAGTGTGTTTAAGTTGGCGAAGCTTGGAAAACTCGCTTATTGAAGAGACGCAAGACAGGGTTTAAGTAGGGTTCAGAGTGGATAAACTTAACCTAGCAAGAAAATTGTATCTCGTGATGTAACACTTTTTGTGGAGAAAATTAGCCAATCAAATTGCAAGTTTGTAGGAAAATAGAGAAAGCTAGTTGGAGCCTCTTTCTACCAAAAGTGCATGAAATTTGATTAGTGAACAATCAAGCGATAAGTAAATTGTCGCATATTAAGCAGGTAGTATTTTTGAGGGGGTACCGCACAAAACTAACAACTTTCTTTAATTTGACATAACAGTTTTCTTTGTAAAATTAAATTTAATTACCGACGCCTTTTTTTTTTTTTTTTAACTTTTTAATGTTTCAGTTATATTTTACACAAAAACTTATTCATTTTGGAATTGCTAGTTCTTTAAATTTTATCAACATTTTTTCACTATACTTGAAATTATTTTCTCGTTTTCTTAGTGCGTTGCACTTCTTGTATGAACATCACGCAGCATTTTTTTTATTTTTAGCGACTTCTATAAAGTAGTAAAATAAAGTTAAACAAATATGTTCATAAAAAATTTTACATTAAAAAACACTTAAATAGTAAATTAATAATTTTTACTAATTTCAAAAACTTGTTTGTTTCTACTAAACAAATAATTTTTTTTTCACGTATTTACTGCAGAATCGTTAACAGTGATATAGGAATCATGGCGGACGAAGCGCAGCTTAATATGTATAAGTCTCAACTTCAGCAGGTATTTAAATGTCTTTCTGTAATTTAAAAAATAAAAATGGTCATTTTGCAGCCAATCTTTAATTTATCTTAAATAATGTTTGACGTATAGAATCATTACGCAAATTGTCATTTTTCTTTGTTAATTATGTATCTTTATCTGATTAAGCTCCAGATTCTTTCTTTAATAATCTATTTCTCGTTGTCATTGTTATATTGACTGTAAATTTTGTTATAGCAAGCATATGTTTGTGTTCGAACTTAGTTTAAATAAAAAAAATATATTTCGTTTTTTTGTTTTACGTTCCATGGTCAGATTTGGGAAAGTCCGAGTTTATTGTATTTTTTTATTCAAATTCAATCGTTTCCTCAGTCGAGAAGAGCATTTTTTAAATAAATCCCGACTATACTTGTTTATTGATTAATTGTAAATTGCTACAGTTAACTTTTACACATATCTTAGTTGTATTAGACGTGTTTGTAATGTTTCTAGTTTCTTTCCATATGTGGATTTTAATGAATTGAATATAAAAACTGCTTTTTTAGCCTTTTATCGTCATAAAAGAAACAGATTTTAATTTCTTGCTCTGCAAACTTTTGATTTAAAATATCAAAGCAAACTATTCCGTTGGACATTTTTTTTAAAAATGTTGATATAAAAAAAAATAATAAAAATTACTGGTGTTATCTTATTTGGACAGAAATAGAAACAAAAAAGACTTAAAGTTTTGGTCTTTTTAACACAACTAATTTTCCTCAGGTTAACCTAGTTTCCATCTGGAGTTGGATAAAAAAAAGTTACATTTTTAAAAGAAATTGTTTCTCTCTTTTTTTTTTTTTTATTCCTTTATTTTTATTTTTACGAAAATCTTTTTTCTTCACCCCCCCCCCCCCCCACGTAGTTTGCCTTTAAAAATTAGTAATTCGTGTGTGCTTTTCTTTTTTTTCTGTGAGGACTTAAAATTTTCTTAAATGAAACTTTTTAAAACAGTGAGCGATCTAACTTTGCTGAGGTAGGGGCTCAATTTTAAAATGTATTTTTATTGTATGATTTGAAAATGGACACTGGACTTGTGTTCACCATGGTCATTAAATGTCCAGTTTTCAAAGTAAACAAATAGTACTTTACTTAACTACTATCGGGTTTTGATTTCGTACTCTCCTTTGTGCAGCTATATGGGTAATTGAGTTACGAGCCACAGAAAAACACTAGGTATGCTTTTTTTTCTTTTCTTTTTAAATCTTTGTCGGCTTCCGTACTTATAAAAAAAGACGACCTAACGGAAATAAGTCGTTAATAAAAACGGACTCAAATAACGGTTCAGTTCAATTATTACAATTACGTTCACAACACAGATTAATGAAAATTTTGACATAATTTACTACTTTATCAATCCAATGTTAAATTCCATTTTTGAATTCTCAACAATTAAAAAAAAAATAACCAAATAAAATCATTTTGTCACTTTGTGTAATTTTTACGTTAGTTTGTTTTTATTTTATTTTAAAGTGTTTTTACAAAAAAGTACAAAATTTTTAATTTAAAAAATCTTTTCTCTTAGTCTTCTCTGTTAAAAAGTAAACGATTATTTTAATTTTTTTATTTACAATTTGTGACTTGTCACAATAAATTAACCCTAGAGCTGATTTTCTATCTTAAATTTTTTTTTTTAATCCGTTGAAAATGATTTTTTTTGTTCATGCTGACAAATATTACTCTAAGTTTATGAAATGAGTATTGTCGATTTTATTTTTTTTCGGATTCCAAATACTGAAGTACTTCATAAAAAAAATATTTCTTTACTTTTTCACATTCAGATCACTTCCCCCTCTTCCAATCTAATAATTGTCAACTAAAAAATTCTTGTGAATATTAGCCAAATCATAAAGTGCAAATACTCGAACTGATAGTTTTTATAGGTTTTGTTTTCTTGCGTAATAAAAACAATTGCTTTTCTTTTCATGACCTCAGTAGCACCCATTATTAAAATTTCAGGACAGACACACACACACACAAAAAAAAACTTATACATTTAAATTTATTTGAAAGATAGTAACTTAATTTTTATCCGAATTAAAAGAAATTTACTTCCATGTATAAAATTTTTTAGGCATTGTTTGCTTAAATGATACTTTTTTTTTTGATTTTTGAATTTAATACACTTACGTTTTATTTTTGCACCTGTTTGATATCAGAATCAAAATATCTATTCTAATTAATTGCACCAAATTTTTTTATTTATTTATTTTTTTATTCTGAATTTGAATTATTGAATTATAATATATGGGGAAAGTAATCAAAGTTGGTAATTCAGAATCATTTTCTTTTTGAACATCCATTCTAAGAGCTTATCTTAAAAAAATGTTCACGCTCAAAGATGACGTTAAATTTCACATTTTTTTTTTTTTAATTCTTATGTCTTTAATAAAAATGAGGATATATTTTCCTGGACATAATTGTCTTAAATGTGATCTGCTAAAATTTCAAATATATTCGAGATTCATTTCACTTTCAGAGATTGACTAGTTAATTGTCCCAAGTGAATAGAAATAAAATATTTCATTGTAAATTTCAATTTTAAAATGCAATATCTTCATTTAAACTTTTTTGTTCAATTTTTAGTTTTATTTCTGTTAATCTAACAAAAACATTTGATCTTATAATTACAATGTTGGTTAAAAAAAAAAAATTGTGAAAAACATTTGTGATATCAGCAATGTGCTATATTGCATTCATCTTGAGACCATTCTTTTAGATTGGGAGAAAATGCATTAGTTAACCCTCCCAACCTCTTTTATCACAAAGGAAAGTTGTTTTTATCATAATAAACTATATAAAACTTTAAAATTATTAATATTCTTAACTCAAAAATGTTAGGCTGACTCAATGATAAACATGCATAATTTTTAAACCTAGTGATGACATAAAACAGTTTTTGAGACACACATTGACTCTCTCTTTCTCTTTGTACTACAGCAGAAATAAAATGGAATGTGATTTCATTGAATTTAACCTTTTGACTTTAATAAATAAATAAAAATATACCAATCCAACTTAAAAAAATTAAAAATACCTGCAACTAACATAAAACGTTGTATTGGCACACATTTTAATTAATTTTCTATGACAATTGAATGCTAATAAAATGTGAGTCCTCTAACGTGTTAGCTAACATTTTGATTTTAATTATTCAGCAAGAATTTGCCAAAAATGACATTAAAAATTCCAAAATATAGCTTTGTGCAATAACATTATGAAAATTGACTTTTTGCAAAATGAGTAAAGAATTAACATTACAACACAAGGTAAATTTTTATTTATTACTTAATGTGATATTATTTTTAGATAAATCTTCATGAACATTTTTAATACAATATTGAACATTTTTTAATATAAAGTTAGTATTTTTGCCACTTTCTGCCAACCTACTTATATTCTCTTCATCTTTTGCCTTAATCTTTTTTCCAGCAGTTACCATTTTTTAAGGTACGTTCTCTTAATTATAAGACTACAAAATGCTGATAGTGAATTATCAGTCATTTGTAATTTCCCTTTGACTTACTGTAAAACTGAATTAAAGGGGCATGCAGTGAAATGCTTTAGATTCTTATTTTATCCAATCATTAATGCTGTTTTTTTTTTTTGTTTGTTTTTTTTCTTTCTCACTAATCTTGATTTTATAATGAATCTCATTTTGCTCTGATCTGTTAAAAGTTGTTTGGAAACAAGTTATTTTTCTTTCATTTTTTATATATATATATATATATACACACAACTAAAAACATCACTGATTTTGAGTTTATGAATGTATAATATAAACATAAATCTCAAAACTATTTCAAGACAAACGAGTTTCTTCTAAGATATCTTACCTGTTTCATCTGGTCAATGACTTAATTTACAAGGAAGCAATCAAATATATTAATAGAAAGGAGCATTCCCTCAGGCTTTTGACATTTATGGCAGTGGAACATTGACTTATAACTGAAACAAAAATATTCTTCAGTCTGTGCTCTTTAAAATTAGGATTCTTTTAGGAACTTTAGTATTGCATTGAGTAGACATAGAAATTAGCCCCCCCCCCCCCCAAAAAAAAAAACACTTCACATTTGTAGAAAACTTTTAAAAGTTTTTGTTAGCTTATTTGGAGAAATTTCAGGTTGTCACCATTTGAGAAGAGTCTTATGGTACTATACACTGTGGATTTTACAAGTAAAAATTTGCAACCCTTGTTCAGTCATGGTACAATTAACATAAGTTTCCTTCCTAAGTGGGAATGCAAATTTGGTAACTTGGATTTTATTAAGTTTGACTTCAAAGATTGAAAAGTCAGAATATGTATTCTTTTACTACAAATTAACATTTTTCTTATTTAGAGCTTAGATTAGAATGGAGAGGAGAAAGCTAAATGTTTATTCAAGTCAGACTTGAAAAATAGAGATTTCGATATATCCAGCAATTTTAATAGAAGCCCAATATAACACACTGGATTATCCTGTCTATTTTCATCAGAGGACCAGGTGGTTCTAGATTTTTTTTTTGTTTTCTTGGTAAAGATATCAACAACTGACCAAAAACTCAGAAGAGCACTTAGCAATTTTTTTTTCTTGAGAAAATGACTGTATGGTCTAAGATCTCTTTGTGAGAAAAAGGAAAATTGCAAGTACTCTGAAGATGATTTTTATGCATTCAAAAATTTCAAAATGGCATCTTCTTTTTCTTTACTTTGGAAACAGAAACCTTTTTCTTAGTAATGGATTAATGAATTTAAATTTTACCTATGCAGAAAAGATTTTTTTTTTTTTTTGCATGAATTTTTTCAGCTGGGTTTTCTGATTGGCTAAAGGTGAATGCTTGGACATTGTAAAAGGTGGGACCCTGCCTTCTCCATTGATGGTAAGAGAATTGTCAAAATTATCAAGTAGCAATATGAAGACTGGCCAGACATCTAATCAGTCAAATTTTGGGATAGTGTGGGAAATGATTGAGAGAGAAATAGAAATCATTAATTAGAATCCTTGAGGGCTTCAAACTCTACCTGTCCGTCTAAGGGCTCTTGTTCAAAACTCTTTGATTTTTGAAGAATTGTAACTCAAAAGGCTGCAGTTTATGCCAGACACTATTCAGCTGAAGAATTGCAGTGAACAAGGAAATTTAAGAACTTTTAAAAGAATTGAAGTTAAGTTAATGATTACTTTTGATTGAAAGCCCTATTATCTGTCTACACAATGCTGTTTTTCTTTTGCTATTACTAGCTTGTTATTTTGACATAGACTTGTGGTGTAAGATACAGTACCTCAATTATAGAAGGGATAATTCAATGTTAACCTGACTGAATAAACAGCTTTTTCTATACTTTTAAACAAGCTTTTATTATTATTTTTTTCTTTATAAATAATTAAATTCAAATCCATGGACATTTTAACCAACACTGTCACAAGACTTCTTCAGATTGGATTATACAATGTGGGTTGAGGGGTTGGTCGGTAGTGAAACTAAGCCAATGTGTAGGTTGGCTTATATACTGAATATAAATTTGCAGAAATACTGCTTAGAGAGGAGTTTTGATTTCTCAATATGTTGAAAAAGTGCTGTTGTTTAAACCATCAATAGTTTCAATTGACTTCTATTATAAGGCAAGTAATGTTGAAGTAATTTGACTTTCTGTAAATGAGATTTCATTGTTTTTTTATTGTTAAATTTTTAGGTTGAAGCTTCTTTAACCAGTGATCCAGACAATCAAGATCTATTAAAATTGAAGAAAGATTTGCAGGTGGGTAACATTCTATTTTTCTCTTTTTTTTTTTTTTTTTTTTGTTTTAGCCTTCATATCAGTCTTTTATATTTTACCAATGCCAACTATATACATAAATGTATATATTTATACATACGTGTGTATTTTAATTGATACTTATGTAACAAATGTTGTTTCTAAATTGTTTTTCTTGTAAATCATTTGTCAAAAAGAATTGTCAAAAAAATTGTTAGATAAAAATTTAGAAATCTTGATCATTTGGAAAAGATTAAGTAAATTTTTTTTTTCTTAGTGAGAGGCAAGACATTCATGCTTTGTTTAAAAAGGAGGTACTAAGTAAAAAAAGGGAATGTTTTATCGTCTTTTGCTAATTATATAACACTTATAGAAAATATAATGCTTCCAAATTTTTTTATATCTGGTTAAATTTAATTATTGTATTGTCATGATCTAAGAAAAATGAAAGCAATATTGTAAGTCACTTTTAGCTTAGACATTACATGATAAATCCCTTAGTCTCTTCATTCTATGAAACATTAGCATTAGGCATGAGTTAATAAAGGCCAGTTATTACTGAATATTTACAAATTTGTTCTGCCCAGAACTATCAAATTATCTTTTGACTGCATATGTCATTTCTTGGAGAAATGATGGATTTACTTAGTGTGTGTATCCTAAGTAATACATGACAGATTCTGCTGGGTTACATGGTACTAGCATAATTTTCTTCATTTATCTTATTTACTAATTATTTTTTTTCTTGAATTATTTAAGGTGGTCTCACCACCTTTTTATTTTAATTGCTCTTCTTTTCATAACATTGTATGCAAATAATTACCATTGATAAATTTAGTCAGTCACACTTTTCAGATCAATATCTGGCCTGATCTTTTAAAGGTAACCTTTTGGAAGTTGACCTTCTAGTGTTTTTCTTGTTTACTACTAAGTTCAACAATTCTACTGTTTGTTTTTTTAACCGTTTGTTATCACAGATGTTAAAATATATAAAAAAGGATGTGACTACATTCAAAATAATAGAATACAATTATATTGGTTATTTTATCAATAGGTATTAACACAATTTTAAAAAAAATGTAATTTTTAAGTTTTAGTAAATTTTGTGTTAGAACTAAATATCTTAAAAGTACTACATTTACTTTTAATTGACAATTGTCTGATTGTATTTGTCTAAATATTAATTTGTGATTGGTGTTAACTGATTTATATATTTGGCACTGGTATTTGAATGATGTTTATGAAGTCTTTAAAAGATTTCTGCTACTGTAAATCTGTATATTCTTTTATCTAATATAACATCTTTATATGTAGAATGCTGAAATTTTTTTTTCTTTGTCTTTTCTGAGGCAAATAAAGCAAGTGTTACATGATTGTTTAATTTTCCCATTTTATTAGGAAAAAAAATCCCTTAACAGAATTCTGGAGCTAAATCAAGCTTATTGCCATGTAAAAAGTAAATCTGAAATATGGTCGCATATTACCATTTAGACTATTTTCTTATTTTACTTTCCTTGGCATTAGAAGGAAAACAATTTTGTTCATTTCATTACAATGAAATGTCAAACATTCTACATTTGTTGCAATTTTTGAAACAGCACTCGGTCTATTCTGTTGATATTAAAACAAACTCATCACACTTCCCTTAGTAATAGGGATGCATTTCTACTTTATTAGAGTTTGGTAACTTTCTGAATTGGTTATAACATGCTGTAAAAAAAGGAGTTAATGACTTGTGCATAATTTAAAAACAGAATTTAACTCTGGAAGATTAAAAACCACAGGTCTTAAAATTACCTAGTAATTAATCTCTGAATAAATACTATTTAAATTTATCTAAAAATAAAATATTATTTATATCCAACCTCTCTAAGTTAAAATGTAGTGTCATGTCATGTAAAGATATGTACAGGATTTTGTGACCTGTTTCTTGTCTTTGCTAGTAAATAAAACTTGGTTATTTATATCTGTGAGCATATTTGAATTTCCAATGAAATTAGTTTTCTAACTAATCACTAAAAACCAATTTAGAAAAAGAAAGACTAATTAATCTAATAATGATGTGCTATAGCTAAAATTGGTGATGGTATTGACTTTGAATTGCTTTATCCAGAAAATAGTTGATCAAGGAGGAAATACATTCACACTTGATTGTCTGGTGATGATGATTGCTATGAAGTTGATATTTTTGCTCTATTTTTGACTACAACAAGGAAAAATGAAACTTTCAGAATGTGACAACTTGTGGAAGGATTTTTAATTTTCGGCTATAGAATTTCTTTCAAATAAAGACAACAAACATTATTCAAATGAAATCAGAAAATCTAGGCCACTTCAAATTGACTTGGTTGTGACGTTAGCAGTGTATCAGGTCAATTAAGATCTGAAGTCCATGCTAGGGCTGCTATTGTAAAAGTTGAGAATATTAAATGCATTTTACTATTGCATTTCTCTTCACATGCAGTGATCCATCAGCTGTCTCTTGCTATTGATGTAGTGAGTAGATGGGATGAAGAGAAAGCTCTATTCTCATATGTTTTCTATTATCACTACAGCTGATCATTTGGTCCTGGGCATGATGGTAAACTGCATCTGGCAGCAAGGCCTCTGATTGGGAGGTTGTGAGGAGCATGGAACCACCTTGCTGTTGTTCTCAGGTCCACCCTGACTTGAAGTGGTAGCACCTGTTAGGGCCCCAGCTATGGGCAAATAGTTAACCCCCAAACTGGAGTCAAAACACTGACAGTATAAAAATACTTTTATCGAAATATTTACATAAAAATAGACTTTTGTAAAAAAAATATACATTTTCAAAGGAAAGATATTACCAACAATACCTTTTTGAAGAAAAATTATTACCATAACACATTTTCGAAGGAACAAAATTATTCTTGGCAAAACATTTTTAAATACAAAACTAGAAAACATTTCATTTTTCTAAAATAAAAAAGCATAAAAACAAAAGAAAATTCATTAAAATCTGACTAAATCAACCTTCTCACTATAGCTGAACATTAAAAAAATATCTTAAAGCCCTACCTTTTTGGCATTAAATAACCCACAGAAGATGATATGTGTTAAACAAAACTCAAACATCTGATCATTCACATCTACTGCCATTACAAGTTTCCTGAATATTTTGAGTAGGTTTATTTACATTTTTATGAGAAGTTTTAATTTCTTTATTAATAAATAATTTAATCTTAAATGGTTTTAAAGTAATTTCTGATCCCACTCAAATTGCTCTTTTTAATTTCTTTTTTTTTTTTTCAATACTTAATACATTTGTATAAACACATGCTTAACTCGCTACAGTTCTCAATAATCTACAAATATTATTTTACAAATACATATCTACATATCACATATGCTATGTCAACTATACATTTAACATGTAACAAAATTTCCTCTAGAATACTTCTCCATTTTGATCACATCTACTATAACATAAATGCAGCAAGAGCTTATAAATCTATATTACGACCAATTTTTTATTGTTTCAAATATCAAACTGTTTACACCCCACCACTTAGGGATTATAAAAAATTACTGAACAAAAATTTGAAATATATATATATATATATATATATATATATATATACTATCCATTTTTAAGCGAGTTATTTCACTACCCAGGTAGAAACCGGGATAGTGAAATAACTCATTTAAAAATGGATAATATTCAAAAGTTCTACAATATAATTGTATCGAACACTTTTTAATACAAATGTGTACTGGTCTAACCCTATTATGATCAAAAACTAAGTATTAAACAATCAAAATATATATATATAATTTTTTATTTTTTTTTTAATTATTTCAGTTCTTGAATTATAAAGTGAAATATTTCTCAAATGTTTATGGTATTCTTTGCATATTTTTCCTAAACAAGTTTGTTTGCCTCAATATTTTCTGTACTTAAATGTATGTGTGTGGTGTGCGTGTGAATGTGTGTATGTTCGTGCTTGGAAGAGTTAATGTTGTTCTGCTTTTATCTCTTCTGCTCCTCCTTAGTCCTCACAGTCTATGTTGGTTGAGTCAATCTAATTTGTTCTCAGACTCTTGTATTTCTAGATGAAGGGGCGATACACGCTCTTCGTATGTTTTGAAAGCCTCACAGACGGTGCTCCTTGAGTAGTAAGTATATACTCCACAGTTTGACTACTTGAATAGTAACACTTCTGTGGTGGGATATTGAAGTATAGAACCTCATGTGTTTAATAAATTTTAAAAAAATTATATATATATCTACATCTTATTTTTATCTATTATTCCTCCTGACCCTCCTTTTTAGTTATATATCCAACTGCTTCCCACCGGTTGTATGCCTTCTCTCATCTTGTAAATCTCCCTTAATTTAAGGTTGATCATTTCAAAATGAAAAGTTTTGATTTTTATATCCTATTAAAATTTTCAGGGAATGCTTACACTCGGCTGTGAACAGTTGAAAATTACTTCTCTTTTTTTTTTCTTTCTTTTTTTTTTAAATCATTAACATTCTATTTTTTCAATATTGCTTTTTGAAGCTTTTTTTTGCATAATTTTTTTTGTGTCTAAAGTTGTATATATTTATTTCTAAATTAAGATATTAAATTCTTTGTTCAAAACCAGGTTTTTCAGCATGGGACATTTGAGTTTATAATTTCATTATTTACTTTTGTAAAAATCTAAAATTAAAAAAATATTTTAAATTTTCTCAGCCAAAAGCATAATAAAAATGACATAGAATTTGGATTAGTGTTTCGGGGGTGGGCAATGGCCCATTTCATATTTTAACTTGAATGTGTAAAATTTTCTATATCACCAGGAAAGTTTGGTACATAGATGAATAAATTACCCACATATATGTTGTGAATTTTTTGGTGTTAAGATGAAATTCATCAAGGAAGACAACATAGTTTTTTTCTAACCAAAGTACTTTCTATTTTTTCCAAGGTCATTTTTAGAGGTAAATTAAGATGATAGACTCATTGTAACTGTGATTAAATGTGTATTCCATTGTGATGGTGATTTTTAAAATTAAATATAAATGTAAATTTATAAAAGAATACTTGTCCTCAAAAAGTATAAGTATGCTATGACCTATCTAAAGTAGAAAGAACAGTTTTGTTGCTACTAAAAATCAATGTCCTTGGGTTTCCAAAGCAAGTAATATCACCACCAGACATCATATAAACTTGTGTAACTGGTGTTAGTCTCTTTTTGTTCTAAGCTTTCATTTAGACAGATCATCAATGTAGCAGTTTTACGTTTGATGGATTTTCTTATTGTGGTTACTATTTTGCCCACTTGCACTTCAAGTGGTAAAATGAATGTACTTATTAGATAGACCACATCAAAACCCTGTCTTACATTTTCTTGTGTTAATCAATGATAAGGTTGGTGACGTCCTTTCTTCTATGCATATTTAACTCACAAAATCTTTACTAAATTTGTGTTCTGGTAGGGACAGTGAAGATACATGCCCCACTCAATTTGCAAGTTACTACACAACTCACTTGTAAAAAGGATATAGACATAAATATTGTCTTTACAAACTTCATTGTCCACTCTAGCCAAGAATATTACAAACTATGCTGCATACAATCTTCTTGTTGAGAAAAATACTTATTGTTATTATTCAACTTATTAATTCATATATATTCTATCACTAATAAAATGATTAATAAATGAAATAAGTGAGCATAACCTGCAATATGCTACAAAATACAACAATATCTCATTTTTTATGATCTGCATCCACAAATTGATAATAAAATATAAAAAGTATTTTTATCAAGTTTATTAAATTTTGTAAGAGTAATTTAAATATTTTTATATTCCATTGTAATTTTTTGAAATGTAGGGTTATATTAATTTGGAATTGTTTATTCAAGCAAATATTTTCTGTATATGGATAAAGGGTTTAAGCATTATTATTTTAGTGATAGGTTTGAAGTCTGTTTTATCAAACAGGTAACTGTCTGTGATATGACTCAAAAGTTTTGAATACTTTTAATCATATTTATTAAAAACACCCAAATTGTCCCATGGATGGCTTGGTTTTGATTTCAATGGACCATTCAGTAAATTGATGTGTTAACATTAAAAAAAAAAAAATTAAATATTGTTAAGTATATTTGATAAGTGTATTTTTATGATTTGTTAGGTTGTAATTTACAAGTGACAAAATGTTTGAATTGTAATTTCTAGTTCATGCATTTCCAATGATACGTCTTCCTCTCCAGTTTACTAAAAATTTAGTTTTACTTACAATACAAAACCAGTTTTTAATTTAAGTTGTTAAGATTTAAAAAAAAACAACTTATAATTTACTATTTCTTGGGTGCCTTCATGTTGCTACTTATAAAGAAGCTTTATGAATAAGCATTTTACTTAAGCAAAAATGTTTTTTGGAGAACTAAGTAAAATGATTCCTCGGATCCTAAAATTTTACATTCAAATAAACTTTAAAACTGATTGCTGATCTCATACTTGATGTAATCCTTTTCCTAGAATAACACATTAACGTCTGACTTAAAGTATCTGCTATAGTATTTTATAGTTAAGTAAAATGCATAAGCTAAAGCTTTCTGAATAGTAGAGCGATTTAACCATAAAGCCACCTAAACCATGATTAACAGAGGTGACTGCTTTCAAGATCATGGCATAAGAGCATAAAAAGTGATTTTATTTTTAAAAGTAAAACTCCTGAGAAATTGTTAAAAAAAATTGTAGAAAATTTTTCCTTTTAATGAATGAAAAAAAGTAATTATTTAAACTCTCACATTTTAAAAGCATTTTATTTTAGCTTCTGCCAAAGTTTCATTTGAAAGGACAACAAAAACAGGCAAATTCTTATTTATTTTTAAATTCATGGAGAGGACATTTTCAGTTGTATCTGTATTTAACAAGAAAGTTTTCTTTGATATTCATCAACTGATCATTTTGTCACCAGTTTTTACATTCTAACAATTGATACAGATACTTTTAAGTTCTCGAAAATGTATGCAGAAGCAGCAAAATAACAGACATCTTCCCTTCTATGAGCCTTTCAACTGTTAAGTTATTGGTTCTATGAGGAGTTCCGTTCTTTCTCTCTTGTATGAGTTTGAATGAATGATATATATATATATATATATATATAAAAACAAATGTCTATATGAGTCTGTATGTGTAGCTACTGTAGCATTGCAGTGTTCAGTTTTCCCAACTTCCTCATCACAGGGATGCTATGTGTCTGCTCCACTGGTGTTATACATCCATTTCTTCTCCTCAGTACCTGTTCCTTATGGGTTGCATTTTGCTAAGCCCATTTCAGTCCCATGTTTTATTTCTCTGTTATTTACTTTATAACAATGCCAACTATCATAGTTTCTTGTCTCTTCAGGAGGTGATTGAATTAACACTTCAACTGCTGAACATTGGCCCAAATGCTGGTAATCCAGAAACTGAAGATGGCGAAAGTGGCATTGTCCCTGCTGCAACTGAAGATGAGGCTGCTGATAATTTTCAGACTGCTTGGAGTCCAGGTGACTCCTGCTTGGCTATTTGGTCAGATGATGGACAGTTAGTATTGTTATGCTTGTCTATTGCTTAGTAAATTATAGTTTGGTTATCTTAATCACTGCTATATCTTATCACCTACTTTATATTACTTCTTGATCCACTAATGAGACTCTAGTACTAAACTTGTGTGTCTTGTCTTTTTATTCATGCTTGTATAATTTTAATAAACTGAATGTGCATTGTGGTACAGTGGATATCGGCTCGGAACGAGAAACCGGGAAGCCGAGTTCGAATTCCAGTTGAATCCATTGTATTCACTTACGCGCAAATACCCTTGGGAAAGGTATTAATCCGTCACTTCCTTCCAGTTATGGGTTAAATAGCAGGACAGATTGGGTTCTATAGCCTTGGTCAGTAACCAGTCTACCGCAGAAAGCAATGGCAAACTACTGCGGGATAATCTTCTGCCCAGTCAGTCATGTCTCTTTCGAGACATGATCGCCCAAGCGTGTATCACGTATGGTACTTAACTGACTGTATAATTTGTCAGAAATAAGAACTTTTTTATTTATTTTTTTTAAGGAACATACCTGATTTGTCCTATGAGACTGATTAACATTGGGAAATTTTTCTCATTTTAGGGATATAATTAAATGAATATTTTAATTGAAGTTTACAATGATGGTGGTAGGATTATATTTTTATAAGATTTGGGGATTTTGGAAAAATGTAAGTTGTAATCTAAATCTGTATTTGAACTCATTAAGATGTTAACTTAAAACTCTTGACTATAAATTTAAACATATAAACTTGGAATTTGTAAGGGAGTTGCTCTGGTTTATAGTAAATCAGCATAAAATGAGATGTTTGATTTAAATTTCCTTTCATGAAAATATTTTTAGAAATTATTATATTTTAGATTCATTACAACAGTAATTCGTGGTTTTTAATATTTTAAGAATAAGCAAATGCACAATGTCTAGAGTCTAAATAAAATTTGTTGAATATGCAAAAAGTATCTGATAAATTGACAACTGCAAATGACACTTGTTTAGTATTGTGGGTAAATTGACAAATGTCCTTTGGGGAAAAATATGCTTAAAGTTTTTAAGTACTTTTACTGTTAAAGACCTATGCTATTTTAATATATCTCATTACCATAAATATCTACATACTAATTTAGCTAATTATTTTTAGTATATGAAATATTTTTGACTAGTGATTGCTTTGAAGTTAGCTTTTTTTTCCCCCTTTTCCTTTAAAATTGCAGTTATTTTAGTAATCAATAGATACATAGCAAAAAAATTCAATTACATTCTTATTTAACTATTACTTTCTGTAGTTTTTTTAAATGACTGATATTTCATTAATTCTTCTTGCCTTTGAGGTATTATGAAGCAAAGATTGACGAAATCTTACCTGATGGAACTTGCACTGTTACATTTGATGGTTATGGAAATACAGATGTCACTCAAGTAAGTTTACCATATTTGATTTGTAAATGCTGGATCAGTCTATTCATTTTGTGGCTCTTAATTTTTTTAAATATTTTATTAAAAAATGTTTTCTCTATTAAAGTTTTAGTGAAACTATGAAATTTTTTTCTTTCTCAAGACATTACGTCATTGTATAAAATTAAAAAAGGTTAATGTTGTGGGACAATAAACTCAGCAAGATTTATCAGAAATAGTCCAACTACAAAATGATCTTTGTGTGATTACCAATTTAATTGGATGACAAATTGATTTTTGTCTATATTTCCGAGATGCGCTATTGTAATTATTTACATTATTTACATTGAACTGTTATATTTGTCTTTACTGCCTTATGTTTCAAACGTTGTATGCTCAGGCCTTTCTCAAGCAATTGGAATTTTGAATGGAACCCTTTATTTCATCTACTGGGTTAGATTGTTCTAATTCTACATGTCATGCCTCTTCCAGATATCTCAGTATCAGTTATCTCCTTTTTAACTCCACTCTACAAGTTTTTGTTAACCTCTGTAGCCAGGTATAACTGATAACTTCTTGGGTCAAGTCACTGGATACAACCAACGCTTTTATTCAGCCATGTGTCCTTTAGGACATCAGTGTATGAACTTTTGGAACTTATAGACTTAATGTCTCAGTAACCTTCTTTTTTTTTTTTTTTTACCAGAACTTATATTACAATTTGTTATTGTTTCTTTTCTCTAGCACTCTATATTACTGGTTCCCATATTGTATTCATGTCTATACTTGGCTGGCATAGGAGATTTTTGTAGTATAGCATATAATAGACATACAACATTACTGGAAAATATGAAAACTTAAAGAATCAATGTATATGCTAAGCCACAAAAATCTAACCCAGCTAAGCATCGATGTGTATATAATATGGGAACCAGTAATACGAAATGTGAAAGAAGAAAAAAAAAACAATAACAAAATTAGTTACTGTAATATTTAGGTTTATACGTCCCAAAAATTCATACAATGATGTCCTCAGTGAATAAAAGCATTCATTGAATCCAGTAACTTGACCCAAAAGAATGTGAGTTCAATAACAGAAACTTGGAAAGTTAAGTTAAAAAGGAGACAACTGCTGCTGAGATATGTGGAAGAGTCATGACATGTAGAACTAGAACAAAATACCCTAGTAGACTAAATAAAGGGTTAAGTTCAAAATGCCAATCACCTGAAGAAGACCGAAGTGGGCAACAGTCCAAACAAGGTAAATAAATTGATTTTTTTTTTTTCCCCTTATATATATATATATATATATATATCTTCTCTTCTATTTAAGAAGATGCTCCAGTTTTTATCAAGTATCATTTCTATCAATCTGGACATTTGAAAAAACTTATTAAGAAAATGTGCCCTCCTCTTGAGTGTGTACAGGCCATGTTAAAAATATGAAGTGAAGTGTCTACTCAAATACTGGTATCTAAAGTAGCATTTGGAGTAATAAAAATGTGGGATTAAAAAATAAAAAGACCTTTAGAAATATATAATACTATTATACCAAATTTAATGAAAAATTCAGTTCTTTTTTGTTAAGGTAACTTTAAAAAAAATTACTGACATTTTTACTTACAAAAGAAAACCTCATAATTTTGAAATTTTTGTATTCTGCTGGTTTTTAATAATTCATTATTTATTAAAGATGGAAATATATCAGTCAGTTAAGTGCCATACGTGATACACTTGGGTGATCATATCTCGAAAGAGACATGACTAACTGGACAGAAGATTATCCCGCAGTGGGTTGCCATTACAAAAGAAAACCTCATAACTTTGAATTTTGCGTATTCTGCTGGTTTTCAAGAATTCATTATTTATTAAAGATGGAAATATATAGTGTCTATTTTTTTGTAATAAACCAGCTTAAATATTTATCACTTAATTCAATTAATATGTTTAATGCTGGGCAGGTAAACTTATTAAGGGCAGCAGATCCTGATAATGACCATGGAGCAGATGGAATGGGACCAGAGGCAAAGAGGTTAAAATCAAAGTAAGTCACTTTAAATCTATTCTCTCCTTTTCTTGACTAAACTGCAATAACATGGAAGTGCAAACTAAAATTCTTTCTGTTGAACTAATTTTTTGTTTTTGTCTCTTTGACATGCGATATATTGCAAATAACTGCAGAATAATTTTCACATCAACTGAAAAAGATAAATATGCTTTAAAAGTTCAGAACAAAAATATTTGGTGATTTAAATTTTGATGTAATAGTTGAAATATCTTATTTTTTTAATGGGATTTTGGCTATTAAAGCTTTTTATGTTTGTTAGGTCATTTCCTCTTCTAATTCTGCTAACTTTTTAAAATTGGGCTGCTGTTACTGCGGATCATTTTTGATTTTTACAGAACAGTCTACATAGCTGAAAATTTAATGCAGCAACCTATCGGCATATAATAAATCTATTCTACAATAGCAGAATGGTGTTCACAAGCAATGCTAGATGTTATCAACTAGTTAGGCCTCCACAAACAGTAATGTAACATTAGCCCAATAGGAAGATAATTCACATACAGAATTGGTATGTATGGAATTATCAGAAAATCACGTAGGTAAAATTAATGTAGAAGCCAAATTTCTATCACAATTTTACCAGAAAGAAAATGATTAGGGAGACAATTTTAAAACAATCACTTTTGCTGGAAAATGTATCAACTGAGTCCTAGTTTCAAAAAATAAAGGTGAATGTATGAAGACAAAAAGAAATGATTTTCCAATTAAATAAATGTATTGATTATAATGGCTCTGAATTTTTTTCATCTTGTTGCCTGAAATTGTTCAGTTGTCAATATAAATGTATCTTTTAAAAATGGTATTGCATCTAATGAAAACAGCAAATGAAATGGTATCGATCATGTGATATGAATCTAGCATAAATTGTTTACAGGAAAGATCTTATTGCTCAAGAGCGGGAAAAGAAAAGAAAAAAGGCCCAAAAGAAAGCACAGCGTATGAAACAACTTGAAGAAGAAAGAGAAACAGAAAAGAACAAATGGCTTGATTTCAATGCCAAGGTAGGCACATCTTTTTTATTGCTATAAAAATTCTCACACATAATCTACTCAAAGAATTTTTTGTTTTACTAAAAGCTAAAAGAATTATCATAGAAATTTTTTTCCATATTAGAGATAAAATTTACTATACAGGGTATGGCAGAAATACCTTCCACTTAAGGCATTAGCTAGATGAAGGCACCATTCCCTCTAATGTCTTAACATTATGTTGAGTATTTCTAATACATATTGTATAATTTATACGAACATCTGAAAACAAGTAAGGTTCATTTGAGATGTTAATGGTTTTTAATGTACATTTTATAAAGATGCCTTTTATATAGAGATATATATCAATATATCCCAAAGTGTGTATACTCACAGCACTCAGGACCAACCTCCGGTATCAACATGTGGAATGACAAATCACTTTTTGCATTTATAGAAGAAATGTTTACCAATTCTGGTAACCAATTCTGTTACAGTTCTTTTAGCAGGATGATCCTTGTGCTACTCACCATACTCTGAAAGATTACTTCCTCATCTGGCACAATTGTCAGATTTATTCTCTTAGTCTCCCCATTGAACTTATAAATCCTGATGGGACAATGCTTGACTCATTTACTTATAACTTTTGCTGCATTGCACTAATGGTTGTAAAAGTATGTAATCGTGTATCATTGGGTCGTATTTGCCGTCTGTATGATCATTAGGTGATCCATGACATGCTCCAGGCCTGCCTATGGCACAACTGAGAGCCAGAACTAGAGGCCTATTGAAAAAGGTTTGATTTTTCAGAAATTTTGTAAGAAAATTAACTTTTCTTTTAAAACATTTTAACCTATACCTGAGGATAATTGGATGTGTTAAAAATTAAATAAATGAAAAAATGTATTTTTGTTGTGGACACTGATAAGTATTAAACAAAACAAAGAGGTAGTTCAGATTTCTAGTAAAAGATATGATCCACATAATATTGAAACAAACATTCACACTATTTACAGGTTTCACTGAACCCATATACCTCTAGGGATTGTATTTGGACCATTATAAAAAGGCTCAAGTTATTTCCCCTTGACTATTCAAGGGAGTCCGATCTCCCCCCCCTCACCCCCCGGGCTAATAGATGTATGCTGGGAGAAAAGCAGGGACTTCCGGCAGGAGCCCAACAACATGGAGTGCAGAACTTTGATAGGCAAAGTGGGGAATTTCAGAAATTGGATTTTAGACGTGGAATTTTGTGAATATACAAAATAACGTCAGATACGTTGAAAGCGTAACTTTTTTTTTTTTTTTTAAATCTCCTGTTTCTGGAATTTTTTCTTTTCCATTCAATATAGTGAAATAATGAATTCAAATACTATCCAAAAGATTCTATTACAGCAATTAAGGTTGATGGAACTCTTCTCAGAGAGACTAGGGACTACCATAACCAAATCCTCCAGCAACAAAATTAATATCTGGACAGGCTCTCGAAAATTCAATCAGAGTTCCACTACGATAAGGAAGCAAACACAACCTTCACAATGTGGTTTGCTTGTTTTGAGGATCTCTAAAGAAGATTTTGGAGAGCAAACAGATAGCTGAAAAGTGAGGCTCTTTTTACGAAAAATTGGTCTGAGTGAGCATGAAAAATATATTAACTACATTTTATTGAAACAACCTCGGGATTGTAGTTTCATGGAAACGGTTGAAATTCTAAAAAAAAAATTTTGGTGAACACACCTCATTGTTTAATGCAAGAGTCAACTGCTTCAATATCACAAAATATGATACAGATGATTTTACAACTTACTCAGGATTCATCAACAAGCAATGCGAATGGTTTAAAATTTCCACCATCACAGATGAACAATTTAAGTGTTTGATTTTTGCATGTGGATTAAGGTCCGCAAGTGACAGGGATGTGCGCACAAGAATTTTGTCAAAAATTGAACAAAATCCCGATATTATTCTGCAGTAAGTTACAGAGGAATGTTGGTGGCTGGTGAATCTAAAGCATGATTCAGACATGGTACAACAGTCGGTACCTGCAACATCCACAATCAACACTATCCAAAGACAAGTCATTGGAAGCAACACAAAAGAAATCTCCATCTACTTGCTGGAATTGTGGTCGCTGGCGTTTTACTCAAACAACACACAAGCGACCACAAAACAAAAACAGATGTAAAAAACAGTCTGGTAGCAACATTCCTTCTCAACTCCAAGTCGAACCACAAATATGTGTCTGTGGAACTGAACAACCATCCTGTTTGGTTACAAATCGACACAGCATCGGACATAACCCTTATTTCCCAGAAACGGGAAAAGTATAGGCAAACTTCAGCTTACATCTACAAAACATGTAGCATGGAGTGCTTCTGGGGATTGTGTCTTTATTACAGGTGAACTGCCAACAACAATCAGGATTGAGGAGAAGACAGCATCTGGGATCATATATTTCAAATTCCCAGCACAACCTTTTGGGACTTGATTTTATTGAGCCACTGGGTCTTCTTGACATCCCACTCAATTTTGTTTGCAACGCAGTATCAAAAGCACTGACCCAGAGTGCCATTAAGGACCTGACCAGAGATATACTCAAGCAGTTTTCTCCAGTTTTCATGATCAAACTTGGATGCTGCAATCAAGCTGAAGCTACACTGACACTTAAACCTTCCACTAAACCTGTGTTCCACCCCAAATGCCCGGTACCATACACAGCACTACCACTGGTGGACAAGGAACTAAAACACCTAAAAGAAAGGAAGGTCATCACACCAGTTACATACTCACAGCAGGCAACACCCATTGTGGCAGTAAAGAAAGCTGATGGCTCGATTCGGTTGTGTGCTGATTTCTCAACTGGCCTAACGCAGCACTGGAAGATCATCAATATCCACTGCCAATTCTTTACCATACTCAATGGCAGCACTTGTTTTGCCAAACTAGATCTCACAGAGTCCTACTTACAAGTCGATGTCTCTGCAACCTCCAGAGAACTACTGATGATCAACACCCATCATGGCTTATTCCAATATCTACAGTTACCATTTAGGGTAAAAACAGCCCCGGCTACTTTCCAACAAATCATGGACACTATGCTAACAGGAATAGAGGGTGCAGCAGCATACATAGACAACATCATTGTTGTCTGCCAATCAAAAGAGGAGTTGTCAGAACATATTAACACAGTTCTGACACGCATTCAAGATTTCGATTTTCAGCTTCAACCTGAAAAGTGTCATTTTTATTTACAGGAAATAAAATATTTGGGCTTTATTTTTGACCAGATAAATCGGAAATGGTCATCATGCATCTTGACACCCACAGAACGCAATTACAGCCAACTAGAGAAGGAAGCACTGGCTCTGATTTTTGCAGTAAAAAGAAGTTTCACAAGATGATATTTGGGCACCGTTTTTCACTCCTAACAGATCACAAGCCACTGCTCTCAATCTTTGGCTCTAAAAAAGGGATTCCCGTGTACTCGGCCAGTTGATTACAACATTGGGCAATCACCTTAGTAGGGTACGATTTTGAAATAAAATACTGCCAGAATTTGGCCAGGCAGATCACGTTCTGCTCCAGATGATGACACCATCATAGTGGCCATCAGCATTGAGGATGATTTTCAACACACACTTACCAATTGTGTCAGAAGAATTCCTGTAACGAGAGTTGAAATTAAGCAAGAGATGCAGCAAGACCAAATGCTTGCAAAAGTTATCCAGTTTCTCAGATGCTCATGGCCATCTGACCTCACTGAAGAGCTGCAACAATTTCAGCGGTGAAGAGACTCTCTAGCCATCATTGATGAGTGTTTTATGTTTGCAGACCGGGTTGTGATCCCTACAAAACTTAGAGCTGTTTTCAAATGATTACACTCAGGACATCCTGACATCAATCAGATGAAGGCCATAGCATTCATTGTATACTGGCCCAACATTGATTCTGACATTGAAATGATGATCAAGTGTTGTGTCCCTTGCATGGAAGCACAGAAAAACTCACCATGAATCATGGACTCACTCAGGACATATTCAGAGCAACCGTGGTCCAGAGTTTGTGTGGACTTTGCTGGTCCCATAAATGTACTGAGTTTTCTGGTAGTTGTGAATGCCCGTTCCAAATGGCCAGACATTTTTCCGATGAAAAATATGGACACCCTCTCAACTATTAGTATCCTTAAACTATCCTTCAGCCAAAATGGCCTCACAGAAACACTTGTGTCTGATAATGAAACACAATTTACATCAGAATTGTTCTGGCACTTCTGCAAATCAAATTGCATCAGGCATGTTTGAGCACCTCCCTATCACCCTCAATCCCATGGCCAAGCCGAACGGTTTGTAGACACATTCAAATGTGCTCTGCTTAAAGCAAAGGGAGAGGGAACAACAGAGGAGATATTACAAACATTCCTTCTTTGTTATCTGACAACACCCAATAGTGCAGTAAAGAATCAGATGACACCAGCAAAGGCACTTATGGGGCGAAAGCTCTGTACCACACTGGATGCATTATGCTCGAAAGGACAACAAAAACAAGGTATGTGCCAGAATACAGATCGACCACTATTAGTAGGCACACCAGTGTTTGTGAGGAATTACAGGCCTGGGCAACCATACTAGACACCAGGTACCATCCACAAGAAAAAAGGACAATTTGTCTATAGTGTACAAGTTAGAGATCAATTAAGAGCACAACACAAAAACCAATTGCGTCCTAGGTACACCAGCAACATTACGACAAACAACACTTCAAATATTCCCCTGGACTTACTACTGGACACATTTGAATTACTGGCTATACCACCTGTCAGACAGACAAATATAAATGAGAGCCATGCAGAACCTAAAAGAACCGGCTAAAGTGGAACAGAACTAAAGTGAAGCACCTACAAATTAATCCCAAGCGTGCTCGTTACAGCTAATTTTCTTATTTAAAAAAAAAACAAAAACAAAAAAAAGTATTAGGACCGCCATAAAAAAGGCTCAAAAGTTATCGCCCCTTAACCATTCAAGGACGTCTGATCCCCAGCTAATAGATGCATGCTGGGAGACAAGCAGGAAACAGCTTGAATAAAGAGTTCTGTTCAGATTCAAATTTCCATCACCAGATTCAGAGGCTGGAGGACATCAGCCAAAATGTGTATGGCAATCATCTCAGAAATATAGACAGATGAAACAAAATCATTCTAGAAAAAGTTTCAAAACCTTCAGAGCTGGTTCTTGGATCTGGGTGTGTAGGTTTGCAAAAAATATGAGCATGCTTTCCATGTTTAAAAAATGAAACTTAGAAATAAGCATAAAAATTATACTTAATGATTTATAACACTTTTTCCTTTATTGGGGGGAGGAGGAGGATGAAACAGAAAAGTAACCATTGGCAAGTATGGTCAGAAGAAACCTTTTAGTTTTCCACTGTCAATTGAATGAGAAGTGCATTATATTTTTTCTGAAAATACCCTGAGGCAAGTAGAAACCTGTTGTCTTTCTATGGGCTTTGGAGCAATAGAAATTTCATTGAAATCTAAAAATTTAACCATTCTTTCAGATTGCAAATGATTTTGCAACTCATTTGACTTCATTATCAAAGATTAGTTCTGTCTTTTCTGTGAGCCAGAAATTGCAAATATTTTTCAACAGATGAACATAATCAAAAAGCAAATGTTTGTTATCTTCAGTTAAGTAAAGGTTTTCAGGAAAATGATAAACTGGTATTTTATTCATCTGACACACAGTTTTATTTTGCAAGCAATGACACATTTCCAAGGCATTACTGAAAATTAGATAATATCTGAAATGATAGATTGAGCTTCTTAATCACAATTTCTTTTACTGCTTCAATTTGGGGGTAACTGTTCAAGCCAAATTAATTATACTCTTAGTCCCAACTTTTACCTCCATCCCTCCTAAGTTAAAAACGAATTTTAGAGATTTGCTTTAAATTTGATAATCCACTTTTTAAATTTATATTAGTTTTAGGGGTATATTTTTAACAGAGGTTTGCAAAATATTACATAATCTTTTAATTAATTATCAATTTAATAAAGTATCTAAATTTTTACCACTTGTCAATGTAAGATCAACTATTGCCTGGCTCTCTTCCAAAATGCTGCTTTTTGAGGCAACACCTATCTCTTGATTTAAGAGTGACTGAAGGCTTGGCCTGGTGCCCTGCAAGGGGAGCGTCAAGGGGAGAGGGCTTTGACTATTTTTGAGACAATGCCTTGTAGTGGGGCAATCCACCACAGTGCACTTTAATCTTGGCCTTCTTGTGTCATATATTAGTTTCATGCTCAACTTGAGTAAATAATTTAATTTACCTCAACTTCATCTCCCACCATCCATACAGTGTAAAGAAAGGAGTTGTCTGCTGCTAACAACATGAAAGAAAAGTCATAAGTGGTGTCCTGGAGATATATGAACAAAAAATGGTCAGTATAAGTGACAGCTACTCTGGGTACATGACAGCAGCTACAACAAACTGGGATAGAAGGGTGCACGAGGCTAACAACACTCGGAAAATACCCTTGGTCTACCTTCTCTATGTGAAGAGATTATCGGAATAAATACAAAAGATCTGTGGTTCATGTTACTTCAGGACGACCTTCAAATGTGGTTCAGCATTTCGCAGACACCTCTTCCAAGTGAGGCCTCCCATAGAGGAGAACATGACTAAGGACTGTGTATACATCATCCCATGCAGCTGTGGCAAGAAATATAAAGGATAAATGAACTGCCCTCTTAAGATAAGATTGTAAAAATATCATAAATCCCTAACGAAAGGTGGAGAGGTCAGGCATAGCTGATCACATATGGAGGGAAAAGAGAGATCACTGCTCCCTGTAGGACAAAGTTGAAATAATAGACAGAGAATACCACCGGAAAATAGGAAAACTTAAGGAATTAGTGCGTATGCAAGGCCACACAAGCTTAAGTTAGTCAAGCATAGAAATGAATCAGTTATATGAAGTGCTAAATAAAAACAATATCAAACAGCGAAATTGTAATATGAGCTCTGGTAAAACCTCATATTGTGTCATTAGGTTTATAAGTTCCAAAAATTCATACACTAATGATACATGGCCTGATGAATAAATGCGTTGATTGACCCAAAGAGTTGTGAGTTCAATACTTGGCAACAGCAGAGGTGAACAAAACTTTGAGTTAAAGGAGATACTGAGACATCTGCAAGAGACATGGCTCTTGGAACTAGAGCAATCTACCTCAAAATTCCAATCACCTAAAAAATTCCAGTGTACAATGGCCAAAATTGTTGTGAAGATGGTAACAATGTGAATTGAGTAAATAGATAAACTTCAAGAACCTTGGAAAATGACTAAGTAGTAAGCAGCAGCATGGTAAATATTTCGTTGACTGCATTTTTAGAATATCAAATTAAATATTGAATTTTATTATAACATTAAATTTACACAAAAAAACATTCTTAAATGGCTTATTCATTAATTTTGTAATAAGAATGACATTTAGTTCTATTTTACACTTTAATGGAAAATTTAAAGTATTAAACTAAACATTTGTTTATTTTATCTTAAAAAACACAAACAAAATAATTCTATAAATGCATTTGTTCTTAATGAATGACAACATTATTAGTGAAAAATATTTAAGTAACTTTGTGAAATAATGGTAATTTATTTCTAATAAATTTTGAAGTAGAAAAACGTCTTCGAAAAAATGTATGTCTGTTAAAAAGTAGACATTAACTTTATGTAATAGTATTTATTAGTCGTTCTTTTCTTTAGTTTTAAATAAGTAAATCATTACAGGGCATAAAAAAGAACTTGAATTTGAAGCTTAACTGTTTGATTTTTCTTTTTTTAAGAACGTTGGATAAACTTTTTTCAGAAAAATATTGTCTGACTATTAAGCTAACTTTTTAAAAACTAAGTTGCAGGATTAATTTCATTCATACACACAGCATTTTTACAATATTAGAAATAAATATTGAATTGAATATTTAGAATTTGGTTATAATTATATATCATTAAATTTATGTACATTCATTTTGTTATACAAAAATATTACATTTGTTTCTAGTTTATGCTAAATGGTAGATTTAAACAAAACTAAAATAGTTTAATGTTTAAAATAAAAACACATAACTCCTAAAAGGATTAAATTTTATCAATGAATAATTCTTATCGACAACAATATCAAAGAAAAATATTAAAATAACTTTGTAGCCATTGACAAATTATGGAATTTTATTTTAATTTTATATAAATAAATTTTGCAGTAACAAAAGATTTTTAGAAAATCTAAACCTCATGGAAGAAGCAAAGCACTTTTTTTTTTCTTTTTTCTTTTTCTTAAGGGATCTTAATAAACTTTAAGGGAAAAATGTTAAACTTAGAGGGAAAATATTTACTAAACTTTAAGGGAAAAATGTTAAGAAGTTTAAGATTCAAAGAAACAAGACCAGAATTTTTGTGCAGTAAATTACAGACCCAAGTTTGTTTTTACAATCTGCATTAAAAAATATAACTGAAAATAAAATAAATAAATCTTATACTTGAATTAAATAAGGTAAATGATATTCCAATATCAGGAAAAATTTTTGAATTTCTTAAACCAATAACAATAGAGTAGCTAATTCAAACTGAAACTAAAATGCCTCGCTGTTCTCATTAGATCAAGAAATGTTTAAAACTAGCCTTCAGTTCTATACATTATGAATTAGCCATCTAATATAGAATGCCATGTTTTGACCTTTCTTACTTCAACACTAAGTCTAATTTTCTCATTTTTCACACCAACTTCTGAATCACTAAAGAAATGAATTATTTTTTATTTCAAAATCTTAATATTTTATATTTTTATTCTTAATTTGATTTTTACTATTAAACTATTTTCAGGCCTTCTCTAAGACAAACAAAGGAAAAGTGAAGAAATCAATATTTGCCTCTCCTGATAATATCAATGGAAGAGTGGGTATTGGCACATGTGGTACTGGAGGCAAGCCTATGACAGAGTATCACCCACAGGAAAAATGGAAGAAGTGAGAGGTGTTTTTTTTTTTTTTTTTTTTCCTCCTCCTCTATTCCATTGACCTACCCACCCACCCACTCTCTCTCTCCCCTCCAACTCCATATCAAAATGGGTGCTGCTGCACCCAGTGTACATAAGCATTCTGATAAAAGAACAAGTTTGATATTTTTTTTTTTTTTTTTATGATATTACTGCTGTTCTTTATTTGTGCCCTGATCCTTAACACCAAATGATTCTTCCTCATGCAGTTAGCTAATCCAAGGTGTAGAAATAAAATAATTTTTATTTTAACTTTAATTTGATGTCCTTGAAAGTTAGCTTCTTTTTTTTTTTTCTTTTTGCAAAGAATTTTTGTTGTGTTGGAGGAGAGATATTTGACCAAAATCTTTCTTAAAATGGGTTGCTAAATCACTTTCCATTTACTCTACTCTCTCTTTTCTAAGATGCCCTAAATTTGATCTCACAGTCACTGCCAAATATCAATATACTACTGTTTATGTATTTTTTTTTTTTTTACAATAGAAACTATTACTGCTTTAAAATTTTAACTGTTAAATCTAGGGCCAAATTTTTCTTCAGCTTGACAAATCAATCAGATTTTACCATTTTACAATGTCATGTTAAGAATAACTGAATCCAAAGCTCATTTTTTATTATTTATTTACATTTACGTATATCTAGTCCCTTGCATATTTAATGTGCCTCAAAACTAGAGATTTTACAAAAATGTTTTAATTTCTTCAAAACACTGACAGAATGTTTCTATTGTCTTTTCCCTACTAAATATAATACTAAATCTTTTTCAAATTGTGAAATGTTCACAGCCATCCGACAAATTACTTGTATGTCTCTTGATGAGGCTGAACTTTATCTTTTATAGTTTTTTTTTTTGTTTACATGTTCAGAGAACCCATCTACTTTTTGCCATTATTGTTCTTAGTTCTCATTTTTGACATCTCTTGGAACTACTTCATCTGTAGAATAATAAACCTCTTTCAAATTTAACTGATTATATGTATAATGATTTGTTTGCACTGTAAGTCTTAATTTGATTTTTGTCTACAGTTAAAAATCATGCTTTATAAAGCTTTGTTTTCTAACAAATATGAACATTTATGTGGCATGAGTTGTCTTTGTAATTTTGCACTGTAACAGTTAATGATACAATATTTGCTAATTTCTTTCACCTGCTGTTCATTTCAAAGATTTATAAAGGTACAAGTTTGCTAGTAACATGATAAATTTTTCCTTTGCTGGCTTAAAAAAAAAATCACTGAATTAATATAGCAATTAAAGAAAAACATTTTAGCTTTTTGTTTTGTGAAAAAGCACATTGATATCTGCACTCCTCATTGTTTGATGCTCGTTTTCTTTAAATTTGCCCTAATTCATTTTTAGTTCATATAATGTCCAATTGGCAATCCACATAGTGCAACAGTAAAAGATTATCGCACAAACTCTTAAAATGCCAAATGGTTTCAGTGTGTAAATTTTTCCTCTTCTGTTTGCAAAAATACAACTATTTGTTTTCTTATGAAGTCGGTTGCTTGAATATCAAGTATGGTTTACTTTTAACACTTCAATTTGAAATCTCTCATTAAAGGAAAAGATTTGAGAAGTTCTTTTGACTGATTTCTTTTTTTAAAAAAAATTGAAAAAGTTTTAGAATTCTTTCTAATATTTGAATCTCATCTAGCTTCTTCATATCCCTTCAACAATCTCTTCTGTTTTTGTTTCTTTTATATTGTGGCTGTGAAATTGTTCATCTTCCAAATTTCGCATCTTGTTTGTGGCATTGATACTTGTGCATAGATTTGTCTGTGCCCTAAAAAAAGCCAAATGGTGATGGTGCTATTTGTCATTATAGCAGTAATAATGTAATAGACATTCAATCATTCATTGCTTCTTCTTCCTAATTTCACCTTTCATTTAGGTCCCCTGTCCCCACCCATCCCGCTTAGTATTATTGACGCAACTGCTAATTTAATAAAAGGTCTACTTTTTAGCCTGCATGAGGAAAGAAGTTTGTACATATAATGATCAATAGTCATAAAAAGAAGTGCAAATACAAACAATAATGCAAATAAAATAGTTTTCTTGAATATATTTGTTGATTGTTTTTTTTTTTATTATTAGTATTAGTAATCATGAAAAATGAGATTGTTTTGCTCGTATAACATTTTACTTATTAAAAAAACATACCAGGTAAGTATTAAAAAATGATCTATTATCTTTTTAAGTTACCTTTTTGTAAACCTCTAGCACTTGGCATGAGACTCGAAAACTTTGCTAAATCCTGAATAAACTTATTTTAGTGAGGGTTTAGTAAATAAATGATTTTAGAAAACAAATAAACAAAAAAAAAAACTATATGGATCTTAGAATAAATTTGTCACATGCATATTTCACAGCCTTTGGTAAAAATACTATTCAAGCAAAGCAATGGCTTGATAAGTTATTCAGGCTCTGCTTCATAGAATAACACTTCCTAACTGCTGTTTTCAGACTTTAAATGTGGTTGTACAGACAAATGATGCTGAACACTCATTTTACCCAAAACCAGCAGTTGTCCCTGAAAACACCAAGAAAAATCCACAAACATGTTTTGGCCGATTGTAAATTGAAGTTGCATGAGATAGAGTAGTTGAACATATCAGAAGGGGACAGCTGCAGGTGAAAGCTGTCAAAAGCAACCAACGACGCAAACATCAGCAGGTAAAGTTTTTGACTTCTGTATTTTGGGATGTGCAAGATATTTTGTTCCATCAATTACCTTGAGAAAGGAAGAACCATCAATAGCAAATATTATATAACATGGGGCATCTGAAGGAAGAAATAAACCAATAAAGAATATTCAAACTTTAGTCTCCCTAAAACCCACAAAGCAGGCATCTCAATCTACCCCATTTCAAGAAAAGGTAGCATTCTCTCTAGCCATCACAAAAATTTTAGCCCCCTCTCCTTGGAACAATTCATAAAAAATTCACGCAATCTAGTTAAAAGAAATGACTGACAAACTAATGGCCAATTTAGTTATAGAATCACTTTACACTAATGTCCCGGTTGGATGCATCTAACACAACCAATAGCTAAAATAATCTGCCTTTTCATCACCAATCAATGCTATTTCACATTTAATAATAATTTTTATAAACCAAAATTTGGACTCCCAATAGGATCATCTCTTAGTGAAGTGATTGAATGTCTTTTCTTAGAATTTCTTTAATCTGGTCCTTTCTAAAATATTTTACCTAAACAATCAACATCAATCCAATATATTGATGATGCTCTATTAATATATCCAATGATATTGACTTATTGATTTCTTGTCGATAAACTAAACAGTTTGAATATACAATAGAATTTACGTATGAAAAAAAAAAAAAAAATATGTTACCTTTCCTAGATATCACGTTACACTGCATTGACAGCAGTTTAAAATACTGTCCACTAAAAGTGATCTAATTAATTTCAATTTCTAACATGACAACATAAAATCTGAAATAATCATTGGATTAAGAGTACTCAGAATTTACAACCCTCAATATTAACATGAAGAGAAATATATTGAAAATATTTTTTAAAACCTTAATTATTTCTTATTTACTACAAAACAAAAGGCTCATAAAATATGCCAAGATAGAAAAGCAGGCCACCTAACAAACCCAGAAATATAATCTACCAGCTACAATCTATAACGGGTCGGTAACCTTTTGAAGAGTTAGGACCAAAAAAATCTATGTAAAGTCATGGAGGGCCAAACAGCTATGACTCTAGTGTCATGGAGAAGAACCATGTTATTAAATATATGAATGAAATTTCTACATGTTTGAAGAAAGCAAGGATTCAATGTAATTTAATATCTGACGGGAATTTTGTTTAAAAAAAATATTAAAAATGTTTCATAAACCAGTATTTAAAAAAAAAAAATTCCATTAAAATTGATTGAAAACACTATTTTATATTCATTTAAAAGTGACCACTAATGAAAGCAATTTCACAGAAAAAATGAAAATGAGACCATACACTAATTTTGGCGATCCTTACAGATAAAAAATAAAAGTAACACATTCTCCAGGTAAAAAGAAATATTTTTTTTAGTTTCAACACAATATATTCAGACTATCAACTGTCACTTTTATTTGGTTTACTTATATTTATGTAGCAGGCTGGACAAGATTCACTCATGGGCTGGATGTGGCCCGTGGGTTGCCGACCGCTGATCTATAAACGCTGACAGCTACAATCAAAAAGAATTTACTTAAATTCAACATGAAATTTGCCACAGTACATCTAAAACAATAAAAGACTTAATACAAAACTCAAAAGAAGAAATTTACCTTATCACCTGCAAGGATTGCCATGAAGAATATATTGAAGAAACCTGAACAGATTTGAATGAAAGATTATATGAACATGAGACATTTAAAAAAAAAACAAAAAAAAAAACATTAATTGCTCACCCTAAGGAGACTGACCAAAATTTTGACATAAAAAATGCTATTCTAATTAAAAGAAATTAATTCACTCAGACGAAATGTTTAAAAAGCGCTTTAATCGCCAGTTCGGCATTTCTCAACCTTTCTACCCTTACGTAACCCTTAAAATGAATTACATATCTCAAGGAACCCCCTGTGCAAAAACAAAATTATATACCACTAGCAGTATAGCCTGGCATTGCTTGGATGTAATGAAAGCTTTAAAACTAATCCATGGTCCTGGAGCTCAGACTCTTTGGACGTTGGCACGAAAGACTAAAAAGCAATAGTTGTTTCCAGTTAAAGCGAAACCGTAGACTGAAAGAAAAATGAATGGATGTAAGTGAAATTTTGATTTCCTGGTATCGATATCAAATAAGTTTTTTTCATTGTAAACTGAATTTTCAAGGCTAAATAAGTCCTCTGAGTAAATGGTATCATGGCTGAGACTAAGAACTACAATTATACCTACTTAGAGCCAAACCCGAAGCAAAAACTAAAATAAAAGGGCTGAAAAAATACAGGCAGATAAACAGACACGCACAAACATCTTGCCTTTTTTATATATATATATATATATATATACATACATATATATATTATCGATTTTCTGCACTATTGTAAGAACTGCAACCTTGAAACTTCTGAATATCGTTTCTTATGTCTTTGTCTATGAGTGTATCAAATTTGATTAAAATCAGACCACTCCATCTATAACCCGATTTTTTTCGATTAGCGATATTTATTGAGGGTACCTTGACACAAAACCTAGCTAAGAACACTCACAAACGTTCTATTTTTTTTAAATGTTGACATCTTTAGGTATATCAAAAGAGCAACAGAAAAAAAGTAAAAACAATTTACTAAAATTAGTATTGATTCCACTTGGTGGTGGTAGTAGTAGTAGTAACAGTGACTAGATTTAGGTTTAGTATTGTGATGATTACCTTTCTGTGGCCAGATTAACACCTTATCAATATCAGACAAACTTGTGATATGAGATGCAAGTTTTTTTAGCAGTTACTTTATTGCAATTTCACATTGTTCCTGTTTTGATAATGTCTTTTCTTGAACAAATTTACAACACTAACATGCAAACTAAAATGATGAACAATAATAGTAAATACAGTCACTGAATATCATAAGTAAAATCAGTTAAATTTTTTTCTCTTTGATTTTATTTTCATAACATGAATTCACATGAGTTGATATCAAAGCTTAATTCAGTCCACCGAAAAAAGTAATGATCATCATAAGAATAAAAGACTACAAATCAGTTTTTTTTTTTTCATCTTGACAGTTTTTTTCTATGCATGCCTTTCTCAGGCCCATTTGTATTTGTTTATCACTGGTAGTCAACCTGAGATTTATACGGCAACAATGCTGAATGAACCTTACAGTTCAAGTATGTTCCCTACAGGGCCACATGATTTGAATTCAGAGTTGTCTATACTGGTTGCCAGACGTAGCTTGAAAGTTCAGTCTGCTTTGCTATTTAACTGGTTGCCAGACGTAGCTTGAAAGTTCAGTCTGCTTTGCTATTTAACTGGTTGCCAAACGTAGCTTGAAAGTTCAGTCTTTGCTTTGCTATTTAACTGGTTGCCAAACGTAGCTTGAAAGTTCAGTCTGCTTTGCTATTTAACTGGTTGCCAAACGTAGCTTGAAAGTTCAGTCTGCTTTGCTATTTAACTGGTTGCCAAACGTAGCTCGAAAGTTCAGTCTGCTTTGCTATTTAACTGGTTGCCAAACGTAGCTCGAAAGTTCAGTCTGCTTTGCTATTTAACTGGTTGCCAAACGTAGCTCGAAAGTTCAGTCTGCTTTGCTATTTAACTGGTTGCCAAACGTAGCTCGAAAGTTCAGTCTGCTTTGCTATTTAACTGGTTGCCAAACGTAGCTCGAAAGTTCAGTCTGCTTTGCTATTTAACTGGTTGCCAAACGTAGCTCGAAAGTTCAGTCTGCTTTGCTATTTAACTGGTTGCCAAACGTAGCTCGAAAGTTCAGTCTGCTTTGCTATTTAACTGGTTGCCAAACGTAGCTCGAAAGTTCAGTCTGCTTTGCTATTTAACTGGTTGCCAAACGTAGCTCGAAAGTTCAGTCTGCTTTGCTATTTAACTGGTTGCCAAACGTAGCTCGAAAGTTCAGTCTGCTTTGCTATTTAACTGGTTGCCAAACGTAGCTCGAAAGTTCAGTCTGCTTTGCTATTTAACCGGTTGCCAAACGTAGCTCGAAAGTTCAGTCTGCTTTGCTATTTAACCGGTTGCCAAACGTAGCTCGAAAGTTCAGTCTGCTTTGCTATTTAACCTGGTTGCCAAACGTAGCTCGAAAGTTCAGTCTATTTTGCTATTTAACCCACAGTATACTAGAGAAAGTAATTATAACAAAGTTAAAATGATAAAAAGAATTATTTATGTTATATACTGCTGCTGCTGGAAACAACAATTGTCTTGGCTGACAAACCATAAACACAGACATTTTACATATATATATATATATATATATATATATATATATATATATATATAAAAACTTATATTTTTATTCGTTGTCAGTGACGGATATGTGGAATGGTAATCAGAGGGAATCACACTCATACGAGCAAGTTGACTATCAAGAGTTGTCTTCTCTTCTCTGGGATCTCTCTGATTCCTCTTTGTTCTGCCTTTTTGCCTGAAAAAACCACATGCTTATATCAGCTAAAATTTCCTTGAATTCTTAATTGTGTCATCTATGACTAGGAACATCTATTAATCATTTTCACCAATTATAGCCTTTGAAGCAATCACACTTTTTTCAGTCACTGTCTCTGACGTTAATCATATTTCTGTGGGTCACAGAAATATATTACATTTAAATGAGGTACCTCCACCCATTTTTGATACCTAAATTTAAATTTAAATTTTAGAAATAAATAAGTTATTTTCAACCTTTAAAATTAGTTTTAATTGAAAGCCAAGCGATTAAATTTTAATTCCAGAAAGAAAAATACACTGGTGTATTTTAAACCAAAATTATATTAATTTTAATCTAATTTTTTCTGCTTTGAAAAAAAAAAAATTTAATTTCCCACCATTTTTGATTGATCCACACATTACGTAAACAGTACATAAACAATAGCCAAATTTCTGTTTTAAAAATCTTGCAAAAATAAAATATATGTCACTTACACATCATTTAAGTCAATTTTTAAAATTCAAACTTACCTTTATCTGATTTCAATCAAGTAATAATTGCTTACTGCCAGAAATTTACAATAAAAAAACTTTAACTCTGTGTTATCGGGGTGATGAAAGATATGACAGCTGGAATTTGTCAAGAATGCTAAAAGGGTGGCAACCAAATGTGCCAAAATTTCAATTAGGTTAAAACATAAAATTTGCAAATTATAATTTCTTTTTTTTTTTGTTTTTAACTAAATAGTAAAATGAAAAACGTATAATTATCTCCTAGGATGTGCGTTGTGGTACAGTGGATATCGGCTCGGAATGAGAAACCGGGGAACCGAGTTTGAATTCCAGTTGAATTCCTTGCATTCACTTATGCGCAAATACCCTTGGGAAAGGTATTAATCTGTCTCTTCCCTCCAGTTATGGATTAAATAATAGGACAGATTGGGTTCTATAGCCTTGGTTGGCAACCAGTCTACCGCAGAAAGCAATGGCAACCTACTGCGGGATAATCTTCTGCCCAGTCAGTCATGTCTCTTTCGAGACATGATCACCCAAGCATGTATTGCGCATGGCACTTAACTGACTGAATTATTTCCCTGGTTCTCATTTGACTCTTCTTCTGCTTATACCAGAGTGACAGGTCTGATAGTAACTGATATTTTTTTGTTAATGAATTATGTCCTCAAAGAAGTAAAGTCACTATTTGCTGATAGAATGAGACACTAGCCTCTTACAAGTTTGGTTCTAGAGATTTCTGGTGGCTCTGCAAGAGTATTGAACAATAGCAAATCATCAGTCTCTTCTCTCTCCAATCAATTTGAAGTGTTGACATCTACTGCAGATAAAGGTAAAGTGCTTTGCTTGGAAATTCTTTTCAGAGTTCATTCTCATCTGGAGTACCTCTGTTAGATTCTCCCCCCTAGAACAGAGACTCTGCTGGGTGATATAAGCATAGATCCCATGATTTCAACCACTTTCCCATTGTCATAATGTGGCTTCTTTGTACCTTTTCTATAAACATTTTCATGGCAATTGTTCTGATGGTCTTTTCCTCTTTGGTACCTTGATTGCATGAAATTTAAGCATAATACTAAATTGTCAAATTGGTCTCATTGTATTACTGTTGAAATAGCTAGATCTAACCATAAGTTCTATTCTAATAGTTTTTCTTAGTTCTTTTCCTATGGAACATCATTCTGGTTTCTTGCTACCCTGCCACCAGAAGTTCAAAGATTTAAATGATGGCATTTAAATCAATAGCTATCTTAATCATGTTCTTTTGTTCTCTCTCTTTCTCATTAAAGTTTTCTCAGTTTCTTTCATTCTCAGTAATCCCTTGTGACTTAGTAACATTGTTGCCTTGCTTGAAGTAAAAAAAATATATCTCTAAGATGCTATGTTTATAGAAAAACATGGACCACATGCAGCTCTTAAAACTATTAAAGGTTGCTTATCAGACTTTCAAAATAGTAAATCTTTTGTGATCATCTGTGTAAATTCATTTTTGTGATAGTATGACTTTAGAGTGTATATATATATATATATATATATATATATATATATGTTTGGTTGAATAATTTGTACAATGTCTATTTTTATTGTAATCCTCTCTAATTGACTTCTTGATTTTGATATTAAATTCATTAAGGAAGGCGCCATAGTTTTTTTATTTTTAAAAGTACTTTCAATCTCATCAAAGATCATCCTCAGAAGTGTATTGCTAAGACAAAAATTTAATGTAACTGACAGTTGTGATTTTGTTTGTAAACAGTTATAATTAATTTTTAAAATGAACTGCTCAAGATTTTTTTTCTTATTTTTGATCTAAGGGAGGTAACTTTAATTTGTACAATTATAATTAAAAAAAATATTGCTATTATAAACATTTTAAAAATATTGTTGCTATAATCACAACTAACCAAATTTAATGCTGGTTATTTGCCTGTAAAATTACATAGACCTAACCATAATACATTGTCTGTCATTTTTAATGAAACCTACATAAAAGAGACTGCTGTCCAAATAAATACACACACACAATTTTTTTTTTCTTAATACATACAGCTTTTAAAATGCATTACTCTTGAAAACCGAGACTAATTCTCTGTGAACCATCCCGGCTCTCTTTTTTTTTTCTTTTTTTTTTTTTTAAAAATAATTGTGCTGACCTGATATACAACAATGGTGTTTGATGTGTTAGTCTATGACTGATGATTCTACAACCGTGAGCAGCACGATAAAAAGCAATGTTCCTTAAAAATGAATTACAAATGCTTTACCCGAGAAATTTGTTGACTATAACTTTTATAATGTTTACCTTGATGGCTGGAGGAAATTTGACCTCAAATGTGACAAAGCGACATGAGGAAAACCTTTTAAAAGTTAATGAAACCAGTTAACCTCAGAATGACTTATAGTACTTGGTGTCCATTACCAGTCACCCATCTTAGCAATGATCAAACTTTACATTGCTTAACTTGGGTGATTGAGTTAACTTGGACCTTCATGTCCACAAATTAAAACAGTATCAAAAGGATGGTTTTTTCCTTGACACCACTAATATCTTAACTTCCTTCACTTGTTGAAAATTGTATATCTAAATCTAAACTTATTTATAAATGGAACTTTGTCTCTGTGTGTGTGTCCGTCCATTACCTATAGACTCTGAAATGGCTAAACCGATTTTCTGAAAAATTTACACAGTTGTACTATAAGCAGCTGCAAGTGTTCTTAGCTAGGTTTTGTGTCGAGGTACCCCCCGATAAATATCGATAATCGAAAAAATTGGGTTATAGAAGGAGTGATCCATTTTAATCAAATTTGATGCACTCATAGACAAAGACATAAGAAACGATATTCAGAAGTTTCAAGGTTGCAGTTCTTACAATAGTGCAGAAAATTGATAATATATATATATATATAAAAGGCAAGATGTTTGTGTGTGTGTCTGTTTATCTACCTGTATACCTGTATTTTTTTCAGCCCTTTTATTTTAGTTTTTGCTTTGGATTTGGCTCTAAGTAGGTATAATTGTAGTTCTTAGTCTCAGCCATGATACCATTTACTCAGAGGACTTATTCAGCCTTGAAAATTCTGTTTACAATGAAAAAAACTTATTTGATATTGATACCAGGAAATCAAAATTTCACTTACATCCATTCATTTTTCTTTCAGTCTACGGTTTCACTTTAACTGGAAACAACTATTGCTTGTTAGTCTTTCGTGCCAACGTCCAAAGAGTCTGAGCTCCAGGAACATGGATTAGGTTTAAAGCTTTCTTTACACCCGAGCAATGCCGGGCTATACTGCTAGTTGTTTTAAAAAGAAATGATTAGAAATATAACAAAATCTAAACATATGAAAGTGAATTTATACCTGTTAATTTATGCCTGTTAATTTATACCTGTTAATTTGTTCTTGAGAATTGACAACAAAAACAATAAACACTATTGTTTTTTGTCATGGTTGGCAATACATTGGCTAAATGCAAATTGATTTGAAATTTATAAAATGGTAAATACGTATTCTCTTATAGTTGGTTCACATATGTTAATAATTTGGTAAATATTCATAAATTTATGAAAAATGTCCGTATTTATTTCTTTATAGATTGGTAAATAAAAATATTGTTTAAATTTTAATTGTATTTTTAGAATGTTTAAAAGAACAACTGAATAATAAATTCTCAAGAATAAATATGTAAATAAATATGCAAATTCACTTTCAACATAAAATTAGGTTTTATAATTCTAATCATTAGTTTTGCAGAGGACTGAAGATAGTTAAAATAAAAGCTGTGTCAAGAGAAAATTGTCCTTTTAACACTGATTTTTTTTTTTTTTTTTCGGGTATGAAAGTCTAAGTTTGCTGGTGATTGTATCAGAATCTGTTTTTAGTATGACTGTAAGACTAATTAAAAAAAAATTATGGTGCAAAGGTGAGGTTACAGGTGATAAACTAAATGAGGATTGCCAAGTTCTTGAATCCGAATTTTATGCAACAACAAACAAGAAAAACTGAAAGCTTCCATTTGCATTTAGAATTATTTTATTGATCATATTTCTAAAAATTTTTTTTTTTTCTTTTTAAGCCTCATCTGAACATCAACCATAGGAACAGACTTATTTTACTGTTGATTTATTTTTTGTCTAAGCCACATGGGCTTTTTTCTCAAGACTATTAAGATTCTTTTTTTGGTACTTTTTAAAAATTTTTTATTTATTTATTTTTTTTTCTAAAACCTACTTTAGAATAATATATTTGAGTTATTTTTTAATAAGAAAAAATTATATACATACCATATTTACCAGCATATAAGACATGTTTAAATATAAGAAAAAATAAATTTAAAAATCATGCAATTATTACGCTGCATTAAATATGAAAGCTATAAGTGTTGGGTGAGTTAGTGACTAGTACCCCCACCCCCCCACCCGCCCTCTTGTAGTTATATAAATCATGCAGCTTTTTGGCTGGCATATACAGTATATATAAATATACTCAGACATTTTAACAGTTTTTTTTTTCTTCATTTTAATAGACATTTTTTTAAAAATTTGTTTTGTAAATTACTACAAGATACTGATATGAACAAGTTGACCATAGTTACTACCTGTAGAAGGTCGTTTCTCTTATTAAAAGTTATCGGCATTTGATAATAAATGAATTAATGATATTATTAGCAAAAGATACTTTAAACCTTTTTTGTTAAGGAAAGTTAAAAACTACTGATGACTATTTTTAGCTCTTCCCAAAATCTTACACTCACTACCAATAATCGGAATAAGATTGAATAATAAATTCTGCCTTATTTACATTATTGGATTCATTATCAGCACTTGAAAAATAAAAAATTGTCTTGTAAATTTGTTTTTTTTTTTTAAATTTGATTTTATGATGAAAGTAAATGGCTTTTGCTGGTCATAATTTTTTTTTCTCTTGTTGCTGGTGAGTGACAGGGTGATGGCTATAATGACAAGAATAGATTTTTTTTGTTTTGTTTCTCCCAAGATATCTGCTTTATCGACAGCAGGATTTCTTGGGAGATGCTTCTTGATGGTTATCCTTGTCTAACATAATCTTGTCTTTGTCTCCTTCTTCTCCAGAGTTCATTGATTGGTCATTCTTTAAGATCTGCAAAAGCATAAAATAGAAAAAAAAATATTGAATAATTTCTACCCTTTCTATTTGTTAGGTTAAAATGGAGGACTTGATTCCGTTTTGGAATACTTTTAGGTTCTGGCATTTTTCTTTTTTTTTGGAGTCAACAAAAATTCATTCAGTTAAGGAGTGAAAAGAAGTAAATTTACATTGAATATTACTGTTACATCTGGTTTGTTGTTTCTAAATTATGTTTCTAAAGATGTTGACAAAATTCAAAGAGGAATCTGCAATCTCATCAGTTCTAACCTGTTATCTCAGCTTCAGTCCCTTTCCCATGGCCATAATGTAGTTTTCCTGTACCTTTTCTGTAAATATTGGCATATTAATTGATTGTTCTGATGAACTATTCTCTTTGGTAACTTGACTTTACAAATTTAAGCGCAGTATATCGGCTTGGAACGAGAAATCGGGAAGCCGAGTTCAAATTCCAGCTGAATTCATTGCATTCACTTACACGCAAATACCCTTGGGAAAAGTATTAATCTGTCTATTCCTTCCAGTTATGGGTTAAATAACAGGGCAGATTGGGTTTTATAGCCTTGGTCAACAACCAGTCTACTGCAGAAAGCAATGGCAACCCACTGTGGGATAATCTTCTGCCCAGTCAGTCATGTCTCTTTCAAGACATGATCGCCCAAAGTGTGTATCACATATGGCACTTAACTGGTCTTGGAATTTCACTGCTGAAATTGCTAGATGTATTCATAACTTATATTTGTTGGAAATTAAAATAGTGCAAAAACAATATTTACATTATTCAGACCATTAACATCAAAAATTGCAATAAGAACTATCGTAAAAAGGGGGTTACTAAACACTAAGTTTATAAGTCCCAAAAATTCAGTTGTTCTTGTCCCTAAGAACACATGGCCCGTGAATATAAATGTTGGTTAGTTCCTGTGACTTGATCAAAGAGTTGTGAGTTCAAAACCAGGATACAGCAGTGGTGAACAAGTAACTTACAGGGTTAGAGGGAGATAACTCATGACTACCAGAGGCAAGGAATAAGAATGATTGTGATAAAGGATTCAGTTCGAAATTCCTAGCACCTGGAGAAGTGTACAATGGCCAAAATGTCGTACAAATGGCAGCAAAGAAGAGGACGATACTCTGAATACTATAAATACTACCTCATCTCAGAAATATAGACAAAGAAAAAACTTTTGTAAATTGCATCCATCAGCAAGGCCTCTGATTGGGAGGTTGTGAGGAGCATGGAACCACCTCTTAATTGATCCAGAGTAGTAGTCCCATGGGCAAATAGGTAACCCCCCCCAAACTGAGGTCAAAACACTATGAAAGTATAAAAATAGACACTAATAGAAATATATACATAAAAACAGACTTTTATAGAAAAATATACATTTTTTAAGGAAAAATATTACCAACAATACATTTTTGAAGAAAAAATTATTAACATAACACATTTTTGAAGGAAAATATTATTCTCGGCAAAACATTTTTACATACAAAACTAGAAGACATTTTCAGTTTTCTAAAATAAAAAAGAATAAAAACCAAAAAATTTCACTAAAATCTGACTAAGTCAACCTTCTCACTATAACGGAACATTAAAAAATACCTTAAAACCCCACCTTTTTGACATTAAATATCCCACAGTGGTTGATATGCTGTTAAACAAAACTGAACCTCAAAAAAATCTTTTTGTATATACACTTATTTTGCGGACATACTGTATTTTATTTTTAATTTAAAAAGAATTGTTTACAAGTGTCAAAATATTAGCAGACATGTTGTTTGCTAGTTTAATTATCTTTTTTATTTTATTGCAGATGTTTTTAAAGAAAAGGTAATCAAGCTGTTTATTTTGCTCATATAGTGTCTTTTCGTGTATGTGCAAATTGACACACTTGAGTTTAGCCATTTCTTGGAGAAGCTAATAAAAGAGTGAGTTCATGCTATTTCATACAATTTTTTTTTTTTCTGTATAGGCTAACAGGCCTTGATCAGCATGTTTCAGCAGAAAGGAAATAGGTCTTGAAACCTACGCTGAAATTGCTAGATTTATTCATAAGTTCTATGCTAATAGTTTCTTCTCTCACACTTCTCACTTGTTGAACTCCTTTCCGGCTTCGTGCTTTCTTGTCAACTACGATCTTTAAAATATTTTAAAATATTTATTTAAATATTTAAAATTTTGTTCTTTTAACCCTCTAGGGCCATTCGTATCATATTTGATACAGTATGAAAACAAGCCTTGAAAGAAATATTTTCCTGAAAAATTTTTTAAGAGAAATATTTTATAAATTTCAAATGAAAGCAGTACTGACTGCTCAGTCAATGAATACCAAATGTTTCCTTATAGGGAAATACTGTATCAAATATGATACGAATGGCCCTAGAGGGTTAATGGTCTAAAATATTTTTTCAGATTCTTTCACTCTTCGTAAACCCTTGTGTTTTTGTGATGTTGCTTGAGGGGTAAAGATTGAAAAGAAATAAGCTAACACACACAAAGACACAGAACTTTACTGATGCTCAATTTTGTATATAACATCCCAAACATAGAAATCTAGTATGGGCACCTTGACGTGGTGTAACAGTTAGCTAGCTTGTTGCACTAGAATCATTACAATTGAGTAATGAGTTTGATCCTCACTGGGTGCCTCGTACTTTCAGCCTTGTGCCACATCTAAGCTGTGCTTAGAAAATCAGCATAGAAATCTAGTACAGCATAAACATGCTCTAGTACAGCATAAACATGCTCTAGTACAGCATAAACATTTCGACAAAAAATTTTTTATCAGGTGTTCTCAACTGTTGGTCATAGAACATAATAATTTTATAATTTATGCCTTTACTAGCAGTATAGCCCGGCATTGCTCGGGTGTAAAGAAACCTTTAAAACTAATCCATGGTCTTGGAGCTCAGACTCTTTGGACGTTGGCATGAAAGACTGAAAAGCAATAGTTGTTTCCAGTTAAAGCCAAACCGTACACTGAAAGAAAAATGAATGGATGTAAATCAAATTTTGGTTTCCTGGTATTGATATCAAATTTTCTGCACTATTGTAAGAACTGCAACCTTGAAACTTCTGAATATCATTTCTTATGTCTTTGTCTATGAGTGTATCAAATTTGATTAAAATCGGACCACTCCTTCTATAACCCAATTTTTTCGATTATCGATTTTCAATATTTATAAGGGGTACCTCAACACAAAACCTAGCTAAGAACACTCACAGACGCTTATAGTACAACCATGTAAATTTTCAAGAAAATTGGTTCAGCCGTTTCAGAGTCTATAGGTAACGGATACACACACACAAAGTTCCATTTATAAATAAGTTTAGATAATTTAGATTCATTTTTGTATATTATTGCCTTGTATAAAAATCAGCTTTATCAAATTTTAGCTAATAATTATTTAAAGGTTTAATGAGTAGTCATAAAACGGTTTCAATCATAAAAGTATGGTAATGTTAATATTATCTATATAAAACTTACATATGATGTAATCATTAATAATAGTTAATATAATCTACACAAAACTTGATAAAGATTTAGTGTGTAGCCATAGAATTGTTTTAGTCATAAAAGTAATGTTAACATTCATTGAATGAGTGGCCAGTGCTGTTTGTGGTTGAAATTTACATAGTATTTCTTTTAAAACCTATTTCCAGGAAAATGGGTTTTTCAAATCCAGTTATTACATTTTTCAATATTGATGGAGGATTCCTTCCTTGTCTTTTGTTTGAGATTAACATCTTGATTATGTCATTTTCTTTTCAAGTTGCATGTGCTATCCATTTTAGTTACTGTTGAAAGTCTTCAAGTGATGTGGTTTCTGTTATTTGGTACAGATCTTTGTGATTTTGTAATGCCAGATCCCAAGATTCAAGGATGGATGGTCCTGTTGAAGACCTACAGACCTTATTCATTTGAAGCTATTTTTAACCATCAATCTGAGAAAGCAGTTGCATACATTTATTAGTTCAGATACGTAGAATGCTCAGTATTTAAGAGAAATTATGATTGAGATCCTCTCTATTATAATAAAGACTGTTGTGTATTTATTTGTGTGTATATATTTCCCTCCTGTCATGTTCATGGACAGAGAGACAATAACAAGGCAGCGTTGGTTCAGTTCATTCTCTTTATTACCAGTTATAAAAGCTCTTGGTGTGTGTTTGATTGTTAACAGTGCCTTGTCTTATTTTTTGCAATAATTATGTTGAGTAGTGAAGAATATATATATATATATATATATATATATATATATATAAACTGCGTCTAGAGATTATATACAAAAGAGGTCTTGTCAAATATTTTGCGTAAAATTCATAGATATGTGATATCCAATGTAATAATTTGTACTATTATATATAGCGAGTAAGCATGAAAGCAATTAAGTCCCAATTTTAAATTTCAGATTGATATTTAGTATTTTTTCAGTAATTATAGCAATTTGCAGTGTCAAGAGATTATTTGCAAGAACTAGAATTGAGTATTATGGCTTGTAAAAAAAGAACTAAATGAATGAAAAGAACTATTATAATCAAAGAAATTAGCAAAGGAAAGTCTTCACTTCAGATTTCTAAGGATTTGAAAAGGGATCATCGAACAATCAAGAAAATATGTCAAATGGGAATTCAACCAAGGAAAAAAAGTCTCAGGCTGAATTGAGGAATTAAACAAAGCGAGATCTTCTCACATATCCGAAAGGAATTAATAAGAAACCCAAATGCCTCAAGTGCGTTTATATTTGAGGCCGTCTGGAGCTCCTATGGTGTCAAGGGAAACAAGGTGTAAAGCATTAAGGAAGTTTGCTGATGTAAAAATCAAATAAAGAAGCCTGTTTTAACAAAAAAACAGAAGGAAAGAAGTTGCAGTGGGCAAAAAAATACATAAAAACTGATTTCAGTAAAGTGCTTTTTACAGATGAATCAAGGATCACCCTCGATGGGCCCAATGGATGGGCTCGAGGATGGGTTTACAAGCAACATGACTCAAGAAAAATTTTTAAACGCCAACAAGGCAGTGGTGGGATCATGATCTGGGCTTGGATTATTGGTAATGAGCTTGTGGGTCAATTTAAATTGAAAGACAGGGTTAAAATGAATTCCAAAAGTCACTGTGATTTTCTAGAGCAATATTTCTTTGAATGGCTTGATAACCAGTCTTTAGCCAAGTGTAGATCTCTGATCTTTATACAAGACAATGCACCAAATCATGCATCAAAGTTTACTAAATCTTGATTGAAAGAAAAGAGATTTATTGAAGATTCTCTTATGGACTGACCTTCAAATAGGTGTGACTTGAATTCCATTGAGAACCTGTGGAGAATCCTCAAGAGAGATATTTATTCTAATAGAAGGCAATTCAGCAGTAAGTGTGACCTCTGGGAGGCAGTTAAAGTTGTTGCAAACAACCTACCAGCCACTAAAATTGCAAATCTAACATCATTTGTTGACAATAGGCTGCTAAGAGTTATTGAAAAGAAAGGAGCATCTGTGCAATAAATTTTAGGAGGTTGTTATTATTTTTTGTTAATATATCTTTTATTTTTAAAATAAAATGTGTTTTTTATGTTTTTCCTTTAAGAAATTGACCAATTTGTTCTAAAATCCTTTCATATTATTTTTTTACATTAGTTTTACAAGGTATAATAATGTAAAAGTATCAAAATAAATAGTTGCAAATAAACTACCGACAGTCAAGTTAGTCTGTTTTGTTAACTTAGTAAAATTTTTTCCAAGCAAAAACAATAGTTTTCTCTATCACTATATATCTAAGTTAATAATATTGAGTAGAATCTAAGCAACATCATAATAGGACTTTTAACATTAAAGACGCAACTCTTTATGCCAATTTATAACTTGCATATAATCTCTAGATGTAGTTTATATATTATAAATTATATTTTAGAACATGTACAAACTACAATCTACTACAAAATTGTACATTTTGTTTCAACATTGAAAGAACAACGTCTCATCAGGTAGTTAATGATGGTAATAAACGTTATTTTTGAAAAGAAAATTTAAAAAAAAACTCACTTCTTTTTATTTTGTGAAATTTTTTTGTACGAGGTAAGAGGATATTAAAAAAAGGGGGAAAAAGAAGACGATAGAAAAGATGAGAAAGCAAAAAGAGAAATAAAAAATGGAAAAGAAAGAGAAAATAAAAAGCAAAGAGGAAAATGAGAAAAAAGAACAGAGAGGAAAAAGCCAATGAAAACAGCTCACAGAGAAAAATTTTAAATATTTTATTTAAATATTTCTTTTAAAAAATAATGCTTATTACCATCATTATTAACTACCTGATGAGACTGTTTTTTCAATATTGAAACAAAATGTACAATTTTGTAGTAGATTGTAGTTTGTACATGTTCTAAAGTATAATTTATAATATATATTCATTGTTCTATTTTTATATTGAGCACTGTTTTAAATTAATTTTTTGAATGTTGCAAATACTTTCTTCATTCCTTATTCATTTTCATATATATATATATATATATATATTTTAATTCAGATACTTCAATCCAAGGGAAAAAAGCAGGAAGGTAAATTCCAAAAAACCCGATCCTAATTAATATTAAAAATTTATTTTAATATTAAAAAATGATACAGGAAGGGAGCTCCATGTAATAAAATATTACAGAGCAAATATATATTAAAAAAGGATTAATTCAAAGATGTTGAATGGCCATTTCAATATGAAGATCCCCACGGGGGATGACACATCACCTCAGCAACAGAAAAAACCTTTCAGAAACTGGAGAAAAATTAGTCTACTTTTCCTTTTTAAATAGATTGCAAAGAAATTAAAAAATAAATAATAAAATAAAATAAAAAGAAAAATAAAGGGAAAGAAAAAGAAAAAGAAAACGAGTTGCCATCTTCTATCTTCTTGTTCATCTTTTATTTTTTCTTCAATACCCTCTTGTCATCTAGTGGTCATGAGTTCAATTGTTGATTCTGGTAATGATGCACCAATTCAACAGGAACAATATCAAGAACTAAATATCCCAATAATTAACAAATATCCTAATCAATGGACACAATTCTTAGCATACCTTCTCCAAGTACATGTGTAGTCATATCAATGTAATCAATTTAGTTGGATGAAGTCCTAAAACTTTTCCACTTTGTTTTCCCTAAAATCATTTTTGATATATAAAAATTTATACATAATTTTCCCAACACTCTGTATAAAATCAAAATCACTACAATAGTAACAGTCTGTGTGATTAGCTTGCTAACCATTTATTGTTCTATATCAAATACGCTTCATTTAATATATAATGTGGAATACTTTGGAGTATCAAAATCCAGGATCTTCCTTGAAGAGTAATGTGCCCTCTTGAAGTAAGTACCTAAATTTAACCTATTTAATGCTTTAAACCTGTGATGGATGTTTTTGTTGTTAAAAGGTTTTCTTGATGGCTTCAAACTAATTTATATTTGTCTTATCAATACTTTACTTGATTTTTATTCTAATAAACTCACCTGATTAACAAGAAATCTTGCAGCCTCATCAATGTTGATATTTTCCTTTGCTGATGTCTCAAACCATCCAAGGAATCCTTTCTCTTTACAGAATTCTTCCATTTGTTCTGAATTGTTCACCAGACCTTCTTTTGTTTGGTCACACTTAAAAAGAAAAAAAAATGGATTTATTCATTTCAATAAATTACAGGAATACATTTTACATATCAGTTTTTTTTTTAGAAATGTCAATGACATGGATTTACTACAACAGCCAGTTAAGTTCCATAGGTGATACATGCTTGGGTGATCATGTCTCTTTTGATCTATGACTGACTAGGCAAAAGTTTTTCCCATAGTAGGTTGCCATTTTTTTCTGTCATAGACTGGTTGCCAATCAAGTCTATAGAACTTAATTTGTCCTGCTATCCAACCCATAGCTGGAGGGAGAAGAAATGGATTCATACTTTTTCCAAAGGTATTTGTGCGTAAGTGATTGCAATTAATTCAACTGGGATTCAAACTTCAATTTCTCATTCCAAGCCAATATCCAACACACCCCAATGCACAATTTTCCTCATAGAGTCCCTGCTCTGGTTAGTATTTGGACTTATATGCCAGAAGTCCAAGGGATAAGTGCTGTGTCTCCTCTAGACCAGTGAGATGCAGCAACTCAATGTGGCATTGTTTCCTCAAGTAGCTGCAAAATCCCTGAAGAGATGTCGAGACATGCCATTTTAAGTTGCAGAATTTTGTGCCCCATAATTAGATAAATGTGGTGGTTACACTATTTGTTGCATGGTTCTCAAACCAATTCCAGACAACTTTGGCCTGATGAGAGTACATTATCTTGCTTTAACTTTTGAAAAACAAAAAATCTAGTTTTAAATCGATGAACCAGGTGAAAATAGTCAAAGCAGTGTAACATATTGATTACTGGTCAATGACATATTTAGCCAGAACATTGAACCCAATTAACATCCAGTGAATGCCCTTTACATCATTATGGAAGTATTAACTGCACAGTATCTTGTTAACAACTGAAATATGTGCTAAACCTGAAACAATGACTCATCAGACTATATCCACATATTGCTAGTTCTCCAGGGTTTAATTAGTAACATTATGGACTCAGGTGTCAACAGGACCACCCTGGTGGTTCTTCTGCTTCTGTATCTCATGGAAACTAAAGAATTATGAACTGAGCTGCAGGCTATATCTGATCTCTCTTGCATTGATTGTTAAAGTGCTTTTCTTGTATACAAAAGAAGCTTAATGATATTTGTTTTGTGTGTTGTGTCCCTTCCGAATATAGGCGGTTATGGCACTCCACAGCATCATATCTGTTGTAACTAAGCCACGTTTGGCCTCTTACCACCAGTCTCTGCTCTGTCATTCATTTATACAAAGTTATTAAGTAGATTACTTGCTGCTGCTGCTTTCTTCCTCTCTATCCATCAATATGTCCTGTGAGTGTCAATTTCTCCAAGCCATCCTTCCTCATTAATATTAAGTCTCTTTCTGCTTGTAAGTATAATTGTCCTCTTCATTTTCCTTAAAACTTTCTTGTTATTCACATTTTCTATCTATGGTATTCTCAGTATCTATCTGTAGACTCACTTCATTGTCTGTTAGAAAATTTTTTAACAAATCAATCAACAAACTCCAAAAGTAAAATGACAAAACTAATTTCTCTATTTGGTAGATTACTTGGTACTACTTCCTAAAGCTCTTAAGATGGATTATCAGTGGTACCTTGGTATTAATTGTAACCCATGAGAAAGGTACTACTATGCCCCCAGTTCTCTCAGGGGGGCATAGACCATAAACAAGTAGGCTGTTGATGTTTCGGTAATTTGTTTTTATTTTGTCTTTTTTTTTACAGGAAGGGGTGTTAACCATTTGCAAACCCCTTTATCCTCCATGTGATCTATGAGAAGGTGCTGAACTGAAAAAGTGCATGGCTGTCCCTACTTTCTAAGAATCTAACCAGATATAAGATTTTCTTATTTTTGAAGGGTTTCTTGGTGAGCTCAGCTCAGCACCTCCTTGTACAGTTTAATAGTTATTTCTTTATTTAAACTACTTTCATTGAAAGATCACAGGCAAAGTTTGTTTTAACCATAATTAGCAATTTTCTAGCATATATATTTATTATGTTCCTATCAATATTTGGCAGATATTTAAAAAAAAAGACAAAAATCTACAAAACAAATTACTCTCATATTTTTGTGATTTTTTGCTCTTGACTTGTATATATATATATATATATATGAGAGACAGACATAGTTATTATTAGTGTTGTAATCCTATGTTTGCGGACACGGAAAGGAAACTGCAAGATCTCATACAGAAAGTAGCAGTGGAGAGTGACAAGATGGGACTACAAATAAACTTTAAGAAAACTGAGTGCATGGTCATCAGCAAAAGATACAACCCAAAATGCCAAATACAGGTGGGGGATAACAGAATCAAACAAGTCCAAGAATTTAAGTACCTAGGAAGTGTTCTAACAGGAGATGGAAAGTGCGACACGGAGATCCGAAGGCGAATTGGCATGGCAAAGGACGCGTTCCAGAAGATGAGCAAAATACTAACACACAGGAAGATCTCAATAGAAACGAAGAAAAGAGTGCTAGACTGCTACGTGATGTCAGTTCTTCAGTACGGCTGTGAATACTGGACAATATCATCGAAAATGAGGACAAAACTGGAAGCGGCTGAAATGTGGTTCTACAGAAGGATGCTACGGATATCGTGGACTGAGCATACAAGCAACGACGAAGTGTTAGAAAGAATGGCAACAAAAAGGAAATTGATGCTGAGCATCAGGAAGAGACAACTGAAGTTCCTGGGACATGCAATGAGGAAGGAAAGCCTGGAGAACCTGATACTGACTGGTCAGATAGAAGGAAGGAGAGACAGAGGAAGGCAGCGGATAACATATTTGCAGGGCCTGATCAGGTGGATGACGGAACGGGGGTTGCCAGGAGCAACAGGAGCAAACATACTAAGAGCCACAAGGGATAGGGAGACGTGGAGATCCATGATCGCCTACGTCCTGAAGGGACAGGGCACATAGAAGAAGAAGAAGAATCCTATTTTCAGATGGCTTGTATCAATATTTTATTAATTTTAAATTTAAGAGATTTTTCTAAAATTGGAAAATACAATAATTTTTGTTGGGGAAAAGTAACCAAGTTGATTGAATCTGTGTAAAAGAATTGTAGACATAATATTGTCATCCTGTTTTGACAAATTGTTTGGTCCTAACTCAAATTGGATTGTGAGAATTTTTTGTCTTCAGCTGCCTGAGCTTTGGGTATGGACAGGTAAGCAATAAGAGTAAGAAGGAGTAAGTTCTCCCCTTCAGCAGTGAATGACCGGAGACTCAGTCAAAATAGATTACTGATATTATTTTCATTTCGAGCTGGTAAGAATTATACAGTGAGGGAAAATTGAACTCCCGTAGCTACCTTTACCACCCCAGTTTTGTACCTATTTAGTAAAACCGAGGTGGTAAACAAAATTAGCAAATTTGGGGCTGTGATTTGAAGATGTCGATCAATCTGAAATCAACATGCTGCTAGAGCAAACTGAACAAACCACAATCTCCAAAAACATTGTTATTGTAATGTATAATTGAAATACCAGTCAACTGATTTCACATCACGTAGCTTTGACTTGCTTGTTATGGTTTATATAATTGATATATAAATATATATATCAAAAAACTAAATCTGTGGTGTTGCAATGTTGTACTGATTGTATTCTGTTTGCCAGCTATCAGCTACCGCAGATCACATTATATCTGGTCTTAACTATATATTGACCTCTCATGTGTCTGGACTAACCTAGTCTGGTGATAACAGGCAATCCTACTTTGGCCAATCTGAGATCAAACAAACACAGCATAGGGGAATTGGTTGAGGTTCAGGAAGGGTTGGCTCTGGTATGCCTAGGAATAATAACATATAGGATAATAACATATAAGACTGCAATTCAAAACCTTTCAGGTTTCAGTGCTAAGGCACCATCAAAACCTAAAAGATTTTGAGTGGCTGTGCCATATGTTGTTATTATAATAATAATAATAACTATATCTCTATAAATGCTCTACATTTCTATTGAGCACTTTATAAAAAGTAAAAATTACCAAACTCTGGAATATATACCTACTAAAATATATATAGGAAAAACCGCTAAAAAGTTGTAAGTTTAAAAATGTATTTTTTTGACAGTATTTGTTTATTTCTATTATTATATTTTATATTTCAGACCATCCTTGGTCCTTCATCAGAAACAAATGATTTTAAAATTTAAATTAGAAACGTATTTTGCGAGAGCATTCGTGGAGAGAGATTGTTTACATCACATGATGCAGAAAGCGACAGATTTCTTTTTTAAAAATATTTGTAAACATAAACCTATCTTTAATAATACTTATAAATGTTGTTTTAGAGAAAAGTTTTTTAATTGTATCTAAAAAATGTTTAGCTATTGAAATATTTATAAAGATTCAAAACACCTAAGTCCCTATTTAACCCTAGCCTGTGTGTATTTAATTTTAAAATCCAGTATTTTTCTTTTTTCTGCATGAGTGTGTAGAACTATATATATATATATATATATATATATATATATATATAGCATCATCTCATGTTAGGAAGTGGATAAGAGAAGGATGAGAATATTGATGAAAGTGAAGTGGATGGAGGAAAGAGCATGAGAGAGAGGATGCAGGTTAGTGAGATAAAAGATGACTATTAACTTTACATTTAAATTCTTCTTGTTGCTGTTTTTTAATTGCCAATAATATATATATATATATATATATATAGAGAGAGAGAGAGATAAAGTAATGTCTTTACTGTATTTACTTGTGTTTAAAGACAACATATGGTTATTGAAACAATATTTCTACTTATTTCCTATGACTCCAAAATAAAACCTAACATCACCATCAAAATAGATGTGAGATCTATAAAATTACAAAATAGTACTCTAACATTGTTAGATTTAACTTTCACAAGCACCAAGTGAACTCTAAGTCATGCTACTGATGTAGGATAATATGTATATTTATTAATAAAGTGTAAAGATATGTGCCTCAAAAAAATATCTAAGCTTTAAAAATGATAGAAAGCTTTTATTTTAGTTTTAATTTCATCCTAATAGATTGCATGTAATATTTCCAATAACTAAGATATCTTGCTGTTTTTTAAAACTAATTTAAATTGACTGAAAGATTTTTTGAAATTAAAAAAAATCATGGTGGCTATATCTGTAAAAAATTATTTCAGGAATATAATGTGACCAACTTTTTTATATAACTTTTAACTACTCAGAAACTTAAGAATTTAAGGACATATTCTCTGTAATCTTATTTTTTATTGAATTTTAGATTTTTTGGCCTTAACTTTACTATAGTTATTGCTTTTATTTTCTGGTAATGTTGTGTAGGTAACTCTACTTTTTCACTAAAGATTTGCAATACTTAAGTTTTAAAATGAATTTTTATAAATGAAAAAAAAACTTTTTTGAAGCTCTCATTTTAATTGAAAGCTAAAGATTAAATTTACTATTTTCATTAAGCAAAACACTTTGTACTGTATTTTTCAAACAGAAATTGTATTAATTGGAATAGATTTTTTTTTTTCAAAAATAGCTGTTTAGCACCCTTTTTAGTTGTCATTCATTACAATGCAATTTTCTTTATTAAAAACTTTTCCAAAAATAAAATATACTTTTCTAAAACTTTATTTGAAGAATAATCTAATTTGAAACAAGTATTATTTACTTTAAGTTAAAAGAAGCAAAAAAAAAAAAAAACAAATTTTAAAATGAACAGTAGTAGTGATTTACATATCTTTCAACATTCAACAGGCACTTGTCAAGCATTGATAAGCTATTTACATGTTTACTACTGTCCTATGGAGACTTTATCTGTTAAAACATAAATTAAGAAAATGTGTGAATACTTTTTTTATATAATTTTTAAATACTCAGTGATCTTACAAATGTTGGAAATATTCTCCATAATCTAATTTTATGAATGTTGACTTTAAATTTATTATAGTCATCGATCTTATTTTCTGATGATGTCGTGTATGGTAACCCATGCTTTTAAAATGGGCATGTTTTATACATATGGAAAAAAAAAGTTATTTTAAAAATCTTACAGCTGAATGAGTTGTATTAAACTTTTCAATTTTTGCTTAGTAAATATAGTCTTCACTTACTAACCTAGCACAGACAAAGTTTTGAAGAATTTTTTGGGCTGTACTTACTATCATCATCATCTTTCAATTTCTTCTATGGTCACACTACTTACCAAGACTGTGGAAAGACATAAGGCATGTAGTAGTGTGTTGTTATGGCTACATTTCATGATTTGTTTTCCTACCTCCTATAACATCACTAGCATTACATGGACAAAGTTCTTCTCAGTTTGTAGGCTGTACTTATCAAGACAATTTGTGTGTTTTTTTTTTTGGTTTTTTTTTTACAATCAGTTCAAGTACACCTATTATGACTGGTACTATTCTTGTTTTCAATTTCCATACTTTTTTGATTTCCAGGTCATTTTACTTCAATAGTTTTTCAATTTCCTTAGTTGCCATTTTACGGTCTGCTGGGCAAGCCATATTAATTTGTACGCAAGTTTTTTCTTTTCAGTTTTTGACAATTATATTTGGCCTATTTGCTTCCATCTTCCTTTCTGTGAAGATGGTGTAATCCCATAGAATTGTGATGTTTCCTATTTCTGCAACTTGTGCTGGGTGATGTTCATACCAGTGTTTGTTAACATCTTTTCCAAAGTGTTTGCACATCGACCAATGTAAATATTGTCCCTCTCTTTTGTGACGATTTTTATATTCATTTGGTGCAAGTACAGAATATTCTGAGATTAGATGTTCTATGGTTTGCTGTTATTTGTCACAGAACATGTATTCATTTTTTTATTATTATTATTATTATTATTATTATTATTATTATGTGGTCTTTGTTGATTCTTTGAAGTTCAGGAACCATAGGCGGTAAAAATTTATTAAAACTTGTGTATACATAATATTTATGGATAAAAAAATGGGTATAGAAATGAACACTGCATGGTGACTGGCAGTTCAATGTAATCATTGGATCACTTCAGTGGGGAAACTAATAACCACCATGCAATTATTTATTAAAATAATTATTATATTTAATATATTATTATTTAATATATTATTATATTTAATATATTATTTATTTATTAAAAAATTTATTAAAATTTATTAAAAAGATTTATTGAAACTTGTGTATACATAATATTTATGTATAAAAAGTGGATATAGAAATGAACACTGCATGTTGACTGGCAGTTCAATGTAATCATCAGATCACTTAAGTGGGGAAACTAATAGCCACCATGCAATGTTGATTTTTCAAAATTTTTTAAAAATCATTTTTGAAGATTGCAGTTAGCAGGGAAGCAAAAGTGAAAAGTGAGAGAAAAACTGTTGGGGTAGAAGTGGTAGTTGCATTTGGCTATTTCAGCAGTAAATTGGTGGGGTCTAGACGCCAATCTAGTATCACACTTCAATTCATGTATTCAGGGCACCGGGGATAAAAGCTCATCAGAGCAGTTGCCATGAAAATATAAAAGACAAAGAGAAGCCACATGCCATTGATAAGAAAATGACTGAAGTCGAGATGCCTAGTCAGGATCGATTACATTGCAGATCCTTCTTTGGATTATGCCAAGAATCTCAAGATGTATTGCAGGAACACCAGACCAGATATGGTAACAGTATTCAATGCATGGCTGAATGGTAGATTTGCAAATGTGCAAGATGGATTCTGACGTCAAAAATTTTCTGGTACAACACAGTGACCCAACTTTCCTTGCAGTGGATGCAGCTATTGATATAATACAGTTACTTCACATCATCACTGTGAAAAATGTGAAGCCAAGAAGGAATAATGTGTTACTTGCCTGGAGTGTAGTATTAGCCATGATGATGGCATGCACAAAAGGTTCTGTGGTGATTAAATGAAAGCAGTTTTGATTTGAAGGCATTAAAATTTACAAGCCATTTCTTGCCCCGGTTAATCACTGATTGGAGGTCCATTTCAAGAGCAGCTGCCAGGTTTACATTGTCAGATCTGGTAGATTTGCTATTTAGACAGGAGTAAACAGTAGTATATGATCTGCATAAATATGTATTCGATAACTGATGACATTGGGGAGATTGATGAAGATCAGAAACAGCATAGGTCAAAAGATAGTAATTTGGGGCCCTCCACATTTGTATGAAATGATCTGAAAGTGGGCCAGTTTAAAATGACCTTTGTCTAATGATTTGATAGGGATGATTGGATTAAACCAAATATTCATCCCGTGACTTTGTAGCCCTGAAGCTTGCATAAAAGATCAGCATAGCAAATCCTGTTGAACACCTTTGAGATTTCTAGAGCTGTTCTTCACTGTTCTTATCTAGAGTTTTTATTGAAGAGTTTTCCTATGTTCATTTTGTTTATATCTACAAACACCCTATTTCAATATCGAGCACTATTCCACTATAAATATAGAAAATTCTAAATAATTCTAAAAAAAAAAAATTAATTAAAATTACTATTGGATGTGCATTGTGGTGCAGTGGATATCAGCTCAGAATGACAAATTGGGGAGCCAAGTTTGAATTCCAGTTGAATTCCTTGTATTCACTTACGCACAAATACCCTTGGGAAAGATATTAATCCATCTCTTCCCTCCAGTTATGGGTTAAATAATAGGAGAGATTGGGTTCTATAGCCTTGGCTGGCAACCAGTCTACTGCAGGATAATCTTCTGCTCAGTCAGTCATGTCTCTTTTGAGACATGATTACCCAAAGCACGTATCACTTTCGGTACTTAACTGACTACTATTTTATAAAACTAGTGATTTTTATAAGGTATATTTGATTCACATTGTTTGACATCATAAAAAGTTTTCTTATTCTTAAAGTAAAACTTAAAATTTTCTATGCACTTTAATCTTTAAATTTAATCTTTAAAATTTAATCTTTAAATTTAAATTTAAAGATTAAATTTAAATTTAATCTTTAAATTTTCTATGCACTTTAATCTTTAAATTTAATCTTTAAAATTTAATCTTTAAATTTAAATTTAAAGATTAAATTTAAATTTAATCTTTAAATTTTCTATGCACTTGAATTACACATGCTCTTAATTCATCTCTACATTTGTAACATCTCTACCTAAATTTTGAAATTTTATTTACAGATGTTTTTTTTTTTAAGTAGGTAGGTTTGCCTAGTCTGGTTCAGAATCCTCCCTGGTCTTTTGAACAGGAGTAGATATTTATCCCTTGTTTCCGGTTTCGGATTGGGTTTCTTGCTCTTTCTAAAGGCTTCATATCGTCTTTCACTCCCAGTAACATCCTGTGTCTTAGTGACATTATTGCCAAGCTTGAGTTGAAATGACTTTAAAAAAAACAATTTTTTTTTGTTTCAAATATATTAATGGCTGAAAAAAAGTTTTAATTCATTTTTAGGATTTTTAATAACATCAACAGAAAATTAATTGGTAGATATATATATTAATAACTATACATATTGTCCTACATCGATAACACAACTCAGAGTTTCATACGTTATGCAATCATCAGGTGCATTTTTCAAAATGACAGTTTTATTCAACACATATATAAAATAGCTCTGTTCATTCTATATTGAGCACTGTTTTATTAACACCTGAATAATAATACTATACATATGTGCACTCTCATATGTATATTTATTCACGTTAATATATATAGCCGAAATTGTTAGGCGAAAACAAGGTCAGTTGTTGGCTCTTGCTTAGATTTTCTGTCTTTGTCTATATATATATATATATATTGATAATTCAGTAAAATTAGCAAACATTAAAATAGTTATAAATAACAAAACTTTATATGAAATATTATTATTATAATAATATAACTAAAAATTAATTATTTAATTAATAGTGCATTGAATACTGTTGCCATATCTGGTGAGGTTCTCCTGCTATTCATCTTGAGGTTCTCAAAAAATTGATCCTGACTTGGCAGCCCACCTTCAGTCATTTTCTCAACAATGTGATGTGGCTTTCCTCTGTCTTTTTTACAAGTATTTTCATGGCAACTGCTCTGACAATCCTTTTCATTCCCACTGGTACCCTGACCACATGTATTTACTTATACTACTAGATTGGCATCAAAGTTCGACCCTTTTACCCCCAAAATAGTTAAATGTAGCAGTCTCTTCTACTCTAACAGTTTCTTTTCTTGTACTTCACATTTGTGGAAATCACTTCCATTTGCTTGCTTCCCTGATATCTGCAAAGAGATGGCAACTTTTGTAAAGTTTAAATGCAATGTCAGTTGCCATCTTTTATCAACTTAATGCCCACCCATTGGTTATTTTCTTTGACATCCCCTGTACTTTTTTTATTCTCTCACTGAAAGCCCCTGCACACCAGTGGCATTTCTGCCTTGCTTGGGGTGAAATGGTTATTGAAACAAAACAAAAATTATCAAGATTTAATGTGTTAATTTCAGGCCAGTAGAACTTCTGCCAAAAAACTGCTCATTAGATAACTACAGCTATATCAGTCAGTTAGATATCATACATGATACACGCTTGGGCGATCATGTCTCGAAAGAGACATGACTGACTGGGCAGAAGATTATCTCGCAGTAGGTTGCCATTGCTTTCTGCAGTAGACTGGTTGCCAGCCAAGGTGATAGAACCCAATCCGTCCTGTTATTTAACCCATAACTAGAGGGAAGAGATGGATTAATATCTTTCCCAAGGGTATTTGTGCATAAGTGAATGTAAGGAATTCAACTGGAATTTGAACGTGACTCCCTGATTTGTCATTCCAAGCTGATATCCACTGCACCACAACGTACATCCAGATGAAACCCTGTCACCGCTGAATGTTGATTTCAGTGTCTACTTTTACATACATACACACACACACACACACACATATATATATATATATTTCATTTTTAAATGAGTTATTTCACTACCTTGGTTTCCACTATGAGTGGTTTCTTCAGGCAATTTTTAATAAGAGTTATTAAAAATCGCCTGAAGAAAGAACTCATGGTGGAAATCAAGGTAGCGAAATAACTCATTTAAAAATGAAAAATATTCAAAAGTTCTACAATATAATTGTATAGAACACTTAATACAAATGTGTACTGGTCTAAACCTATTAGGACCAAAAACTAAGTATTAAACAATCAATATATATTATATAAAAGTCATCCACATACAAGCCTGTTTCACTGTATCACAGTTCATCAGTGTGGCTAGACACATCTGATTGTTTCTGGCCGGGATTGAAACTCAACCGATTTAGTGTCAGTCAGAGTCGCTACCCTCTAAGCCATAGGCGCAGCTATATAATGCTCATATAATTCATGATTCAGTCAATCAGAAGAATATAAATAAATAAAAAATGCTTCAAACCAATATGTGTTATATACACTTTTGCCCCTTGAATAAACAACAGTTAAGGTCCCACCTAACATTTTATTTAAGCCCTTCCCGCCATTAAATAAAATTATTGTAATTAACACCCCTCTACACCGTCCCCACCATTCTTTTATTATTTTTATCTTCGGAAAAAAATACCCCCCCACATTTTTATTTGAACCTCCCACTGTTTATTCAATTTTTGGAAATTGGAAGACTTCCCCACTCATTTATTTGAGAGAGACAAGAATATTTATATAAGATGTGTGCAAACATACCCTCTACCATTTCTTTTTTGTTGTTGTTTTTATACACTGGAAACTTTTGCCTACATCTTTTATAAGGCAGTTAGTTGCATGTGTAACTGCCTCCTTGAGTTTTTTTTTCATGGCAGCTTTCCCCTCAAGGAAATAGTTTTATCACATGAGTACTGCAGTAAGTCCTTGTCATTCATTCAAGTGTAATTGTATGTTAGTAAAAGAGATTTATTGTCAGATGACACTTCTGTCCTTGTCACTGTTCATGTGATTTAAACTTTGAATAGACTGCTGCAGTTAGGAAGAGTACAGAAATATATTTCAATTCCCCACCCCATTAAAACGACTACCAACAACTCACTTGCATTTTAATTATGTAATCTTATATGAGTGTCTATCTTTACAAATAAAAGACAGGACATATCTGTTTGATTTGTATGCCTGTTTACGTCATCATTCTAAAATAAGTATTTAAAGGTATGTAAAAGACAAGGATGTGCGTTGTGGTGCATCAGATATCGGCATGGAACGAGAAATCGGGGAGCCGAGTTCGAATTCCAGCCAGATTCATTGCATTCACTTGCGTGCAAATATCCTTGGGAAAGGTATTAATCTGTCTATTCCTTCCAGTTATGGGTTAAATAACAGGACAGATTGGATTCTATAGCCTTGGTCGGCAACTATTCTACCGCAGAAAGCAATGGTAACCTACTGCGGGATAATCTTCTGCCCAGTCAGTCATGTCTTGAAAGAGACATGATCGCCCAAGTGTGTATCACGTATGGCACGTAACTGACTGAAAAGACAACAAAAATAATAATATACACACATGCACATATATATATATATATATTTTATCATTTCAAACATTATTTTAGCGGATACCCATATTTAAGTAGATGATGTATTTATTTATTAAATTGTATATTTATTTTCATGTATCATCTTGAATATTTCAAAAATCTTATTAAATAAAAATATCGACTGTTCAGCAGAATTTGAACCTGTGTACCCTTGTACAAGAGAATCTGTTGTTAGAGCTGCTGAGCATCTGGCAGCAAGGCCTTTGATTGGGAGGTTGTGAGGAGCATGGAACCGCCTCTTAATTGCTGTTGTTCCCAGATACACCCTGACCTGGAGTGGTAGCACCTGTTAGGGTCCCAGCTATGGGCAAATAGTTAACCCCCAAACTGGGGTCAAAACATTATGAAAGTATAAAAATACACTTTTATAGAAATATATATACATAAGAATAGACTTTTACAGAAAAAATATACATTTTTAAAGAAAAAATTGTTATCACAACACATTTTTGAAGGAAAAAATTCTCAGCAAAACATTTTTGAATAAAAAACTAGAAGACATTTTCAGTTTTCTTAAATAAAAAAGAATAAAAACAAAATTTTTGTCAAAATCTGACTAAATTAACCTTCTTGCTATAACTGAATATTAAAAAATATACCTTAAAACCCCACCGTTTTGGCATTAAATGATCCACAGAGGTTGATATGCTGTTAAGCAAAACTCCCTCACTCACTAGAGCCACTGAAGGGCTCTAGACTGACTCAGCCTCAGAATATGTCGCTAATCAAACAATGCCAAATTATTCCTTAAAAGCACAAATCCTTCCCAGATTCTTGACAGATCTGCTCAGTTTCAACTCCAGTTGTAGATAAAGCAATTTCTAAAGAAGTAAAGGATTTTTTTTTGTTTACTAGTCCAAAAGATTCTATCAGTTTAAATATTTAGTCAGGCCAGTAGATTAAAATAAATAAATATACTGTTTGATAGATAAATTGAATATCTACTCAAATATGGGCATCCACTAAACATTTAAAGTGATAAAATCTGTCAGATTACTTTTTTATATGTTGTCAAAGAACCAAACACACACCACTTACTTGCTACCTAGGTTACGACCACACTGGTCTCTTCAGGCAAATTTGTTAGCTCTGCATATTCAGTTCATTTGTTTTGACTGTGCATTGAGCACTTTTTTTGATCTACTGTCTGCTGGTCTAACCTCCAAGAAAAAATAACTTGTAAAACAAAAAAAATGCAAATATTTGCACTATATACAATGCAGAAGATGTAACTTGCTTTAGACAAAGCCAATATTTTAAACTAAACAAGATAACCCCTTAAAAAAATGCAAATCCTGCACTTATACAAATCTACTATCCGCCCGTGTTTTGAATACTTTTGCCACATCTGGTCGGGTGCCCCTACTATTCTCCTCGGGCTTCTTGACAAAATACAGCGAAGAATCTGTAACGTGATTGATACCGACTTAGCTGACCGCTTGCAGTCACTCTCCCACCAGCATGACGTGGCTTCCCTGTGCCTCTTCTATAGATACTTTCATGGCTTCTGCTCTGATGAACTTAAATCTCTGATGCCCCCTAGGTGTGAGCTTGCATGAGATACTAGATTGGCAACTAGGTCCCACCCTTTTACAGTGAAACCGATGAAATGTAACCGCAATTTCTACTCCAACAGCTTCTTTTCTCGCACTTCCCGCCTATGGAATTCCCTTCCGCATGCTTGCTTCCCTGATGGCTATAACCTCCAGGAGTTTAAATGTAAGATCAATAGACACCTCCTAACACACTAACTTACTCCCACTCTCTCCAACTCTCTCCCTATGTACATCCTATGTCATCTATCACCCTCTTTCTGACATTTCCTATACCCAATCCCTCTATGTAACCCCCTGCGCTATAGTGGCAGTGGAATGCCTTGCTTGGGGTGACATGATTAAAAAAAAAAAAAAATCTCAAATGTAATTAAAGTGAATAAAATTTTATGTAGTTTAACAAGTTTTAGCTTGGATATCACAATTTGTATTAGTCGTATGACAATATATGCATTATTTTTATGATCTATATATATATTTTAGTAAATATATTATCTTACATTTTAAGCATGACTTGGAGTTTCATGCATTATGCAATCATCAGGTGCATATTATGAACTGAACAGTTTTGATTTAAATTATTATTTTAAGTATTAGTGTTGCTTAACTTAAAGTCATAAATTGTAAATTGGGTGTGCCAATATTTTTATTGTATAATTTAGTTAGGATTATGAAAAAAATGGAATAAGGAACTAAAATTATAGGAGGAAAACTGTTATTTTGGGTTCAGATCTATTTAGCATTAGAGGGGACGTTGCTAGGTTTGTATATATTGTATATATTAATGTATATTTGGGCAGCAACCTTTCTTTTAAGCATGTTTCATTAAAAATGATCAACAAGGAAAATTTTATAAATTTTTAATTCAATTTTTCCAGTATTCTATTTTTACTGGAGATAAGGTATGTAAAAATGTTCCGTAATTATTTTTCCCAAGTGCTTTCAGTCACTTCTCTGGCCATTATCAAGGGCATTGTGTTTGTACTGTTGTTATTTTATCCTCATGTTTTGGATGTAATGTAATTTATTTTGTGCTGTTTTTGAAAATGAGCGTTCTTTCAAAGCTCTCGTGCTGTGCATGACTGGAAATTGCATTAGCATCTATTTTAAAAAACTTTCAAAACTCTATTTTCACTATTAAATAATATAAGGTTGATGGTAGGAGATAATTTTTTTATATATAGTGCCTCTCTAATAGTCATAACATTTATTTTGAGGTTACACATACAATTATATTTACTAATACATTATTACATTGACAATTAAATTTTATTGTGTACAATAATACAAAAGCGCTTAAATTTGATCTACACAAGTGCATTTGGATCCAGTTATTTTTGGTCAATAGTCTTTAGAATAATTTGAAATATAATCATTACTGCCCACCCAAAACTTTTAGGATATTAGAAGAGATCTTGCTATCCCTAATGCACTACTGAGCAACATTTATAGTGAAGTCAAAACACAACACACATGGCCTGAAAACTGTATTCAAGCATGAAACTGACTGTTGGCACTCAGTGTTGACTTATATATCTCTATGTTGTCCATCATAATTTACACAGCTTTGAAATTTACCCCTAATGCTTTGGCAAACATTTTCGCACAAGTCTCTTGGGGTATTCATTTCTTTAAATGCATCTCTTATGCAATTTTTCAAATCAGTAACATTTTTTGGTTTTCAGCCATAAAACTTTGTCATTGAATACTTCCCAAAAGAAGAATTTGATTGGGTCAAGTCGGGTGAACCTGTTGGTTAATCCATTTCTCAGGAAATGTTTCAAGATACAGACTGCTCTTTGTTAGGGTGCCGCTCCTATTTGACTACAAATGGACTGTTCCCATTGCTATATATAGCAATGGTGGATTCTCTACAAGGGAGTCGTAGAGAGTCACTTGAGAGTCTCTAATGAGTTACTGAAGAGTCAGTGAGAGTCAGTGAAGAGTTAGTCACACTTCCGGTGTGTACCGGAAGTAATCACGTATACACACGTCTTACGACGGATTGGACTCTTGTATCTTTCTATTGTAAATATTACTAATCACTTCTGTACATACTAACCATCTTTCCGCGGAATACAACTCATATTCTGATTCTGTTGTTGAGTTATTCATTTATACTTGGCGACATAACACTCTTGAATAATGTAGAGGAGCCCTTGTCGGAAATGCAACTGATACACAAACCTATTCCACCTACTGTTCACCTTTTTTTAGACCACTCTGTACACACACACACACACACACACACACACACACATATATAGCATAATGATGATCCACATATACTGTCTTAATATGTATAGGAAAAACTACTAAAAAGTTGTAAGTTTAAAAATGTATTTTTTTGACAGTATTTATTTATTTCTATTATTATCTATATATATTTGATATTTCAGACTGGCCTCAGCCTTTCATCAGAAACACTTCAATCAATCAGGACACACATTAGAAAACTGCAAATGTTTACTGATAGATTCCAATTTTAGTTCCACATACTCATGCGGAAAGAAAGAAAAATACTGGATTTTAAAATTAAATACATATAGGCTAGGGTTAAATAGAGACTTAGGTATTTTGAATCTTTATAAATATTTCAATAGTTAAACATTTTTTAGATACACTTAAAAAATTTTTTCTTTAAAACAACATTTAAAAGTATTATTACAGTTAAGTTTACGTTTAAAAATATTAAAAAAACTCTATCGCTTTCTGCATCACGTGATGTAAACATCTCACGACAGACGCTTCTCATGATGAACGCTTCTAGTTTAAATTTTAAAATCATTTGTTTCTGATGAAAGGCTGAGGCCCATCTGAAATATCAAATATATATATACATAATAGAAATAAATAAATACTGTCAAAAAAATACATTTTTAAACTTACAACATTTTAGTAGTTTTTCCTATATATATATATATATATATATAGGAAAAACTGTATATATATATATATATATATATATATATATATATATATATATACCCATTCACAGTCAGGTTAGCCAAATGCAGATGACAATTCTACTCCTGCAGCTTCTTCTCTCGCACTTCCCACCTGTGGAACTCACTCCCGTATTCTTGCTTTCCTGACGGCTACAACCTCCAGAAATTTAAATGCAAAGTCAATACTCATTTACTAACCACTGGACTCTAGCTCTCTCCCCACCTCCGTATAACCTTCCCTTTCTCTCCACCTATGTATCTGTCATCGCACCTGCTTTCTCAGCTTTCTATTACTCCTTTTTAACTAGTTTGTACTCCTCACTCTTTTCTAATTAATCTTTTTACATTTATGTTGCCACCCTGCACATCAGTGGCATTTCTCCCTTGCTTGGGGTGAAATGATTAAAAAAATATATATATATATATATATATATATATATATATTTTTTTTTTTTTTTACACAATTTTAATATTCTTACCTTATTTGCTAACAGAACACAGGGTATATGACTGCCATCAGACAACTGAACCTTGCTATCCAAGTCATTTTTCCATTTTACAACTGCTTCAAATGTTGGAACTCTTGTCACATCAAACACAACAAAGGCCCCCACAGCCTCTTTGTAATAAACCCGTGTCATGTTTCCAAAACGTTCTTGACCTGTAAGAAAAGCAAAAACTAGATAAAGAACACCTTTATGAAGACAGCTAAAACATTAAAACTATTACATTTACTTAATACTATGTGTAAACAAACAACAAAATAAGACGAAAGAAATACTTAAATAAGTCAAATATTAATAATAATGATAATGCTTCATGTAAGAGATTCAGATACATAATCATTTTTTGTTATTTTTCAAGTTTTTCTTTCTAAAAATCTTAATACTTTTATATAGATCATTTGTTCTAAACTCATCTTTCTCCCATTCATATATATTTGTGTATTTAGGCATTAAATTCTCTTTTAGGCATGTCAGATTAAATAAATTGCAAAAATTATGTCTGCTTATTTTTAATAAAATCTGTTCATACTCACAGATGATCTTTTGTGTGTTATAATTGAAAGATGTAATAAATGCGCTGTAACTTTTACAGTTGATTTTATTATCCATTTCTCAATGTTCCCAAATACTTTCAATCTCCTTTTCAGATCATCTTCAGGAGTGTAAGTTGTAACAAAAAATAACCGCAAAACTGTGTTGCTAAAAATTACTGTAGATTTTTCTTTTGCTTCAAATGTAGCGGTTGACAGTCATGCTTGGCGTTCATTCACTATGGAATTTTTTATGTTGTAATGTCATGGTCACGCACGTATTAAAGCACTAAAAATTGTTCCTTTTATAAACATTTTAGAACATTACTACAGTATTCATAGATGATTCTGCTAACCCCAGTGATTGTAATAAAGGGTTTGGTTCAAAATTTCTAGCACTTGAAGAAGACCGGAGCATACAATGGTTGAAACGTCACACAAATGACAACAAAGATAAGGACAATAGTTCGAATAATGTAAATACGATAAAGTCATAATATGCAAATTTATAAGTAGGAATTGTTCTATCTTCTTAACATGAATGTAAGGTGTATTGAGAAGTTATTGTAACTGAACATTAACTTGCTTATTGACACTAAAAGCATTGCTCAAATTTCAGCTGAAACAAAGATGAAGGTTTTGACTTTGTGGAGGAAGATAATTTAATGAGAGATAAGCTGAGTGGCTGGGAATTTTCAGAAACAGGGTTCAAACTATAAAAAAAAAAACATGATTGCTACAACTGAGTGTGTTTTAAGAGCGAAGAAAACAAAGTCCACGAAAGTTAGACAAGGAAGATTGTGAAATTCTTACTAGATAATCCAAAATTTACAGTCAGGCAAGAGAGGAGTGAATGCAATATTAACATTGTGGTTTCAGTTTATACAGAGTTTTATGGAAAAAAACTTGAACAGTCATATAGCAACAAAAAAAAAAAAAACATCATTTAAAAAAAAAATCCTTTTAACTTTGTAGAATCCTTAGATAGCAATAGCCAGTAATCAGTTAAAACTGACAGCTCTGAGATGCCCAGCAAATTGGTAGGTGGTTTATATAACAGCCTGGGAGATTCCTCTCTGCCATCTAGGCAAGTCTATTCTGTAGGTTGTGATTGGTTGATGATTCCAGTGTGGATGTTGTGCTCAATAAATATCAGCACAATATCCACCCTATGGTGAGAGGAGAGAGGAACATGTATTGAGTTACAAACCTGTTTATTTTTGTCTGCTAACTGGATGCTAGTTGGAAACATCCTTGTGAAGGTGAGTCTCATACTCTTAATTGTTCAAACTTCAGAGATGAAAGGTGGCATTTTTACTTGGCCTTTTCTCAGCATTACTATACTTAAGATACTCTATCATTTACCATACAGTATTAACAAATTTAGCAACCTTGTTTTCTGACCCTCATAAAATGTACTGAGAAAAGCATACTGTCCCGTCCACGTGAATTTAAGCATGCTACTAAATTGGTATTTAGGTCCCACCTTTTTACCATTGAAATAGTTAAATGTAGCTACCACTTCTACTCCAACAGCTTCTTTTCTTGCATTTCCTGCCTGTGGAATTCTCTCCTATTTACTTGCTTCCCTGATAGCTACAATCTTCCAAAATTTAAATATAACATCAATTGCCATCTTGAATCCTGTTAGTTTTTATCTTTCTTCAATACCCACTGTTCCCAGTATTTTCTTTCACTGTAATCCACTGAACACTAGTGGCTGTCTTGTCTTACTTATTTTGAAAAATCAGGAAAATGTGTGGTCAAAAGCACTATTTGGGCTTTGTTTGACCGTTAGTCCTACATAGTCGAGTGGTTAAGACACAGCATATATATATATATATATATCAGTGTCATTGATCAGCTAAAAGAGGAAAGACAACAGCAAAAAAGTGTCAGTAAATATTCCTGTTGCTATATCCTGAGATCCTCACCATTGTATAATACGTGGACTTGTAATACAGGGCATTAGCAGGACTGAAGTGTCACATATAACACAAACAAAAGTTGATGTTGTCAGATCTTCATAAATTGAAATTGAGAGGAACTCCCCTGATCGACTCAGTTGATTAAAACCTTAATTGGACAATTAAAGTTTATTGCTTTACTCACCCGTGGTCAATTAAAAATCTCGCATTGAAATGTGTCCCTTGAAATATAGAAAAAGGGAATCTGATTCCTTTTACAACTCAAAAGTATGCCATTGAAGATTCACACGTTACTTAGAATGACCTACAATAACATTATTGAACTCTTTGGTTTTTATACATGGTGCCTGATTTACGTTGAAATATGTGGTTAAACAAAAGACAGTGACATCCCGCGATTGTCAAAGGAAGATCTGACAAATGGAATTTAGATTGACAAGCTCATGTCTCACTTTTATTGTCCCAGTCAGTGTGAACATTCATTTAATTAATGCTTCCAGAGTGGAGCCAAAATATCTCTGTCGCCCAGATTAAAGACGCTCACAGATTTTTAGAAACTCATTTGGAAAAATATTATCCTTGACTCAACATCTATATTTCGTCCCTGCTTACGAAAAGTAAAAATGAACATTTGAAAGAAAGAAAAAAATATGCATACTTCTTTCAATGACACACCAAAAAACAAATTATACAAGTAATTTTTTTACAGAAAATCATTGAGAAAATAAGATTTGTTATTTTTATCATCTGAGATGGAGGTTGTAGTCAAACAGAAGAAAGAAACTATGAATTTAGGTGCCTTCACTTAATTACCAAAAAAAAAAAACTAAAAAAAAACAGCATATCATGATGTTAAAAGGGCTCAAACTTAATACAAATAAAATTTTATTATCAAAATGTTCATGCTATTATTAAGAGGAAAGATCAAATTTTGTTATTATTTTAAAATTTTGTTTAAATTCTTTCTAACACATTCAAAATTTTAATTAAAATTTCCTTTTTTGTTTTCTGTCAGTGAGCCACCTATGTTTATGTAAGGTGACTATTAAGAAAATGGAGTTGGCCGAGTAAAATTATTTTGGGGCAAGTAAATTTTCCCTCGCTTTCAACCACCAGTCAAGTGATTTTTTTTCAAATCTCAAAGGCTGTATATATATATATATATATATATATATATATATATATATATATATAGAATGAAAATTTAAGGGTGAGCCAACAACCTACCACGGTTTCACTTAACAGCTTGTTAAGAGAAACCATGGTAGGTTGTTGGCTCACCCTTAGATTTTCGTTCTTGTTTGCTCTACTTTCGTGTTGGGTACTTCTTGTACTCTGCTTTCGTATTGCACTCTTTATTGTTAAGGTTTTTGTCTTAGGGTTTTTTCTTTCTCACGAATGCTTGACTTTTTGTTCAAGTATTTCGTTTGTTTCTTTTTTTCTTCCCCTTCTTTTCCCTCTGGGTTAGTTCCCGGTGGGTTTCAAGACATTCTTAGTTGTAGTTTAATTATTGATAATCTTGACAGAATTAGTTTTGTCAATATTGGTATTATAACTATAATTAACATTAATATATATATATATATATATAGAGAGAGAGAGACAGACAGACAGACAGACAGAAAGAGAGAGTGGGGAGAGAGTGAGCTATTATTAGTGTCATTATTATAACATATGTGACTGGAACTCAAAAGCTTTCAGTTTTTGGTGCCATCATGGTATACTTGGCACCGAAACCTGAAAGCATTTGAGTTGCAGTCCCATACATTATTATTATAATAATAATAATAACTATATTTCTATAAATGCTCTACACCTGTATTGAGCACTTTATAAAAAGTAAAAAATTACCAAACTGTGGAATATATATCTGTTAGTTTATACCACTAATATATATATATATATATATATATATATATATATATATTATAAATTATATTTTAGAACATGTACATAATTTTTCTATATATATATATCCATGACAAAGGTACATTGGATCCCCAATGTTCACTTCAGAAATTCCCAATATCCTTAAGTCCTCAATATTGTAACAGAAGAAATATGTCAGTAGACATGTGTTTTCTACACAACTAGCATTCCCGCAACACATTTAAGAGGATGAAATAGAATAAAAAAAGAATTTATTTGTTTATTTTCCTCACAATGTCTCATCAGGTACCACCTGATGAGACATTGGGGATCCAATGTACCTTTGTCATGGATATATATAGAAAAATTATGTACATGTTCTAAAATATAATTTATAATAAATATTCACAGCTCTATATATTATATATCGAGCACTGTTTTAAATTAATGTTTTGGACGTTGTAAGAATTCTTTCTTTGTTTTATATTCACTGGGATATATATATAGGAAATGTTTTTGCTTAATGTTCCTACATCCTGTGTGAAAACATTAATAATATTACTATAAAACTAATATAATAATCCTACTAAGAGACTAAATACCATCAATAGATGTCCACTGATGAGTTTTGTTAAAAAAATTTCTCTTTACTTATTAATCCTCTTTAATTTAATCTTAATACATGATTGTCAGCTGATGTTAAAGACGGCAAACCCACTTTGGGGATGTGAGGAAAATAAATTTACAGCTCTTATAGTCTTTCTCTTTTCATTTAGAATTTTTCATTAAAATATGAATTCTTTTTTTATTCTATTTCATCCCCTTAAATGTATTGCGGGAATGCTAGTTGTGTAGAAAACACGTATCTACTGACATTTTTTTCTGTTACAATATTGAGGACTTAAGGATATAGGGAATTTCTGAAGTGAACATTGATAAATATGCTCAAAATAGGGTAGTTTAGACTTGTTTTGTTTTTAGATTTTTTTTCCCATCAAAGTTAACTTTGCCAGGGGATGTATACTCACTGGCCATTTTATTATTTTACCCCCACTTTCTTTAGTTTCTCTTCACCCACGTTAGGTGACCAGAGATATCAGTTCTCTAGTTTGTTGCGTTCGGATAATTGAGTTTTTGGTCGAATGATTTGTAGAATTTTTAAAGTCCCACATTAATTTCTGCCACATTTAAGAACTATGGTGGTGGTGGGGGAAGTTATTATTGACTTATTTCTTGTGAATATGTCTTTTTTCATTGTAAATATTATATTCATTGGGGCTATAAATTTTTTAAAAGTTGTTATTTTATCTACTCCTCTCCAGACAAATTTATATATGGGGACTAGTTTGGACTTCATAAAATCTCTGAGGTATTATGGTGGTTGTAGTAAGAATGGTAAGTAAGAATGTGTTGCTTTGATGCAAGGATTATTGTGGCATGTTTGGGTCAGTGATTATGGTTAGCTAAGTTTAAGTATAAGGCAGATGAAGTCCAGCCTTCCCCATCTCCAATTTCTGGCCTTGTGCCACATTTGTACATATTTCTTCAGACCCTCACAAAGCGAGCGGAGGGGATGGAATCCCAATCATAGTCTTAAAGAAATGTGCCCCCGAACTTTCCTCTGTACTTTCTAAGCTCTACAACTCCTGCCTATCTGCTTCCTGCTTTCCTGCCTGTTGGAAATCTTCCTCTGTAGTTCCTATATTTAAAAACACTGGAGAACCCTTGGACCCAGCAAATTACCAACCTATCAGCCTTCTTCCGATCTTCGGCAAAGTGTTCAAAGCCATTATCAACGCCGAGGTCGTTCAGCATCTCACAGCCCACAGGCTCCTCTCAGACAAACAGTATGGCTTCCACTTCACCAGGTCTATTGCTGATATGCTAACGACCATCACCGAGTACATATATCAGGCACTCGATAGGAATGGAGAAGCCCGAACCGTTGCCTTGGATATCTCTAAAGCATTCGACAGAGTTTGGCATGCTGGCCTTCTATGCAAACTGCGGAGCTATGGTATAGCTGGACAATTGTTTGAACTAATCCAGTCATTCCTATCTAACCGCACATTGAAAGTGGTATTAAACGAACATGCCTCCCAGAACTACCATACGAACACGGGTGTCCCTTAAGGCTCTATCCTAGGTCCTACGCTCTTTCTGATCTACATTAATGATCTCCCTGATACCATAAGATCCCAAGTAGGTATGTACGCCGATGACACCACAGTTTATTCTCGCCTCGATCAAAAATCTGGTGAGGGCGACAAAGCTAACCTTGCAGCCAAGCTTGGAAAGGACCTCCAATCCGTAGTGGACTGGGGTAAGAAATGGCTCGTAAATTTTAATGCTTCTAAAATGAAGCTACTATCAATTAATCATCATAGACAATCGCACCTACCTCCTATTAGCATGGACCAGGCTTGCCTCCCAGAGAATAAAACACTACGCCTCCTTGGTCTCACACTCTCAGCGGACCTCAAGTGGAATGACTATATTGAATCTATTGCTAAATCTGCTGCTATGAAAGTCAGTTCTCTGTGCAGGGCCCGGAGGTTTTTTCCGTCTGAATCTATCCTGCACATTTATAAATCTACCATCCGCCCATGCATTGAATACTGTTGCCATATCTGGTCGGGTGCCCCTGCTATTCTCCTTGGGCTTCCAGACAAGGTACAGCGGAGGGTCTGTAATGTGATCGATACCGAATTAGCAGACCGCCTGCAGTCTCTCTCTCACTGGCGCGACGTGACTTTCCTGTGTTTCTTCTATAAATACTTTCACGGCTTCTGCTCCGATGAACTTATATCACTGGTGCCCCCTAGGTTCGAATTTGCATGAGATACTAGATTAGCAACTAGATCCCACCCTTTTACAGTGAAACCGATAAAATGCAACCGCAACTTTTACGCCAACAGTTTCTTTTCTCGCACTTCCCGACTGTGGAATTCTCTTCCACATGACTGCTTCCCCGACGGCTACAATCTCCAGGAGTTTAAATGTAAGGTCAATAGACACCTCCTAACACACTAACTTCCATTCTTTCAAACACACTAACTTCCATTCTTTCAAACACACTTCCCACCCACCCAAACTATCTATCACCCCCCTTCTGACATTTCCTATATCTAACCACTCTTCCTATTTACCTCTCCCTATGTAGCCCCAAGCGCAATAGTGGCAGTGGAATGCCTTGCTTGGGGTGAAATGATTAAAAAAAAAAGTACCTAAGCAGGACTAATGTTAAAACCAATAGAAAACAAACTATTACAGTGGCAATGAGGATTGAAATGAGTTATAACAGGAGTAACAAGAATATCAAAAATGATTCTGAGTATAACAAGCGAAAAAAAACCAAAACACTTGTTGCTTCAGCACACAGGAAAACAGTGACAAAAAGAATTTGAACCATGTTGTTTACATTTTTCTCTTTGTAGGAAAAAAAAAAGATTAAAACGACAATCAGCAGTTGTTGGATCTCCAGAAACAACAAAAGGTAATGGAAATAATTCTGAAAGGAACAGAAAATTCTCTAACATCTTTTACTTCTAGTGCTGTGGCAAACACCATGTCCGAATTTACATACAATCCAAATAATGGAATTACCTTTCCTATTTTTTTTGAATATATGAACACATTTTCAGGGAAAGAATGCAGTGACTGGGAAGACAAGAGAAAAACAAGATTTTTGTTGAGAAAGGTAAAACATGAAAAATACTGTAATTTTGAGCTAATGAAAAAAACAGGAGAAATATATTTTGAAGAAAGTGAGTATTCTGCCAAAGATTTTTAACATTAAAAGCTCTTTATTTTTCACTTGTTGGAAATGCATGAATCTGATGAAAAAAGAAGACAAAGATTTTGTCAAATATGCTGGAATCTATAACAAGGAGGGTGAATGATTCAGATTAAATAAATTGACTCTGGATATGTTTGCACAAAAAGTTGTAATGCCTAGCATATTACAAAGGCAAATATTAAATCAATTTCATACTGGACATCTGGGAATTTCAAGGATGAAACCTCTTATGAGAAGCTATGTATACTAGACCAACATGGACGAAGACATTGAAAAAGTAGTAAAAGTTTGCAGAGGTTATGCTCTGGCAGCAAAATTACCTACCACAAAAATACTACTTTGGCCAAAAACAGGCACTCCATGGTAAAGCCTGTACATAGATTTTGCTGGTCCAATAAATGGATCACATTACCTTGTGGTAGTCGATAGCTTTACTAAATAGCCTGAAATTTGTAAGTGCAAAAAACTAGTATCTTTGGTGACAGTGAATTTTTTTACACAAACTTTTTGCAACATATATCATTTCAGATAACATAATCTTGGATAATGGTACACAATTCACTGCTCACAAATTTGAAGATTTTTGTAAAATGTTTTCAACTGAACATACTACTACTCTGCTGTATCACCCAAGGTCAAACAGACAAGCTGAACAGTTTGGGGGTACTTTTAAGAGATCTTTGAAAAAGAAGAATGTAATGAAAAAGTCAGCAACATCAAGCATGCTTTTTTTTATAATCATGTCACTCCAAGCAAGGCATTTTACTGTCACTGTTGTGCAGGGGGTTACATAGGAGGAATGTTGAGTGAGAGGTTGCAAGGAGTGTCAGGAAGAGAGTAGGAGAGGGAAGAGATTACTGATGAGAGTGAGATGGACGAGGAGGAATGTTATGAGGAGTGAGAGGTTGCTGGGGGTGTCAGGAAGAGAGTAGGAGAGGGAAGAGAGTACTGATGAGAGTGGGGTGGGTGTAGAAAAGCATGAGAGAGAGGATGTAAGTTAGTGAGACAGGAGATGACTATTGACTTTACATTTAAATTCTTGGCGATTGTAACTGTCAGGAAATCAAGTATGCAGAAGAGGATTCCACAGGTGGGAAGTGCAAGAAAAGAAGCTGATAGAGTAGAATTTACATTTACAATTTATTGGTTTCACAGTAAAAGGGTGGGACCTAGTTGCTAATGTTGTGGTTCGAAGAAATTTGTATATAGGGGGTACCAGTGAGCTAAGTTCATCAGAGCAGAAGCTGTGAAAGTATTTGTAAAAGAGACACAGGGAAGCTACACTGCATCGGTGAGAAAGCGAATGTATTGTAGCTGCCAAGTTGGAATTGATCACATAACAGATTCTTCATTGGATTTGGTTGAGGACACCTAAGTGGATAGCACGAGCACTAGACCAGATATGGCAGCAATACTCTATTCACGGGTGGAGGGTAGACTTGTATATGTGCAGGATTGTTTCGGAAAAAAAACTTCCTGGCCCCTACACAGAAAACTGACTTTTTTAGCAGCCAATTTAGCTATGGATTCTATATAGTTTTTCCATTTGAGGTCTGGTGTGAGAGCAGTGTTTCGCTTTCAGGGAGAGAAGCCTGATCCGTGTTAATGGGCGAGAGGAATGATTGTCTGTGGTGGTTATTAGATAGCAGCTTCGTTTTGGAAGCATTAAAATTTACGAGCCATTTCTTGCCCCAGTCCACCACAGATTGGAGGTCCTTTTCAAGCTCGGCAGCGAGGTTTGGTTTTTTTTGGTAGATTTGTGATTGAGACGAGAGTAAAGGGTAGTGTTGTCAGCATATATGCCAGCAGAATTTATGTACACATGAAAAATTAAATTGGAGTTTGACAAGTTGTTACCAAGTCAAAAGATAACAAAAAGGTCACTAAATTTGTCAAGATTAGCAAAAGTGTTTTTTATTGTATATAAATTTCAAAAACAAATATGGGAAGATGGTATAATAATGTCACAAATTGGAAAAATGATATCTGGTAAAAGGGAAAAAATAGGAACATTAAAAACATTGCAATCAGCTAAAGAAAAGTTTTACTGAAGAAAGGCCCAAAAGAATGGAAGAACCTATGAAAGTACTGTACGATGTTTTTAATGTAAATAGTTTACTGCACAATTTACACATTAACAGTTCCAAAGACACAAAAGAGAATTGTGTGCAGTTCACTATATTAAGAGTAATTGTTTGTGTTCACTAAATGATTGTTCAAATCTGCCAATAATTTCTTCTGTATTCAATTCGTCTAACAATTCCTTTTCAATGAATAACAATGTCTGATTTAAAATTCTACACTGATTTATTTAATCTTGTTTTTATGATCTTCAGCTTGGAAAATGTCTTCTAAGATTGATAATGTGTAGATGACATTATAAAATTCTTATTCCTTATTACAATAACTGTTGTCTGTGTTTGTTTCTTTATTGTATTTTTATTTGATATAGGAGGCTCACTCCATCAGAGGTGCACTTGCCATCGGGTAAACTGACACGCTGGCCAGTCTGCCATTGCCAATCAATACAGAAGTGCTAAGAAAAACTTTGAAACATGTTGAATAATTATTTTTTTCAAATTATAAAGTTTTCTCATAATTTCATTATTTTAAGCATTATACTTACAAGACAAATGAGACTGGTGGTATAAAAAGAAAACTACAGCATTTAATCTCCTTTGAAAGGAGTAATGATTACCACACTCTACACACTTTCTTTTAAAGCACTGCTATAAACAACAGAAATGAGTGAGAATGTTGTAACTTAGTGTGTATATACGACAGAGTTGGAGATCAAACTGTATCAAGCAGTTTCACTCTACATACTTTAGCTCTGTTATCATAGTAACAGTTTGAATACTTTTTAATCAGACCTCATTTTATTTATATATATATATATATATATCTCCAAGTGAATAAGAAACGAAGACAAATTTACAATGTTCAAAACATTAATTTAAAACAGTGCTCGATATATAATATAGAGCTGTGAATATTTATTATAAATTATAGTTTAGAACAAATTTTTATCCACTACAAAGTGTACATTTTGTTTTGACGTTGAGATAACAATGTCTCCTCAGGTGGTGTGGAAAGAAATGGAATGTCTCTTTTCTTATATTTGGCGAGTTGCATGTGGAATGTTGGCGGGGATAAGGGGATAAATCTTGTAAATTGTCTGTTAGAATTTTGAAAAGAGGGAATAGGTGGGGAATAGAGTTGATTAATGAACTTGTCGAGAATTTTGTAGGCAGGTTTAACATTAAAACATCTCAATGTCAAAACAAAATGTACACTTTGTAGCGGATAAAAATTTGTACATGTTCTAAACTATAATTTATAATATATATCATTCATTCAGTAATGTAATGAATTAGAACACTCTCACTACTGACGTATGAATACATGGTATATCACATGCTAAAAGTCTACCTCCTTCTAACGAGTGCCCTTAGCTCAGAGGTAGAATTGCCGACTGATGCCAATTCAGTTGGGTTTCAATCCTGAATAAAAAGCAATTGGATATCTAATCATACTGATGAGCTGTGATACAGCAAAACAGATCTGTCTGCAGATGACTATATATATATATATATATAAATTAAATAGGATTTATTCAAAGATGTTGTATGTACATTTCGACATGAAATCTCCACAGGGGATAACGCATCACCTCAGCAATGAAAAAAAATCCTTTCTGAAACTGGAGAAAAAAATCAGTCTATTTTTCCTTTTTAACTCATCGATAGATTTGCAAAAAAAGTTTAAAAAGAAAGAAAAAGAAAAGAAAAAGATAAAATAAAATAAAATAAACAAGAAAAGAAAACTTGGCATCGTCTGGGTTCGCAAAAAAGGAAAGAGAATTGTAACGTAAATAGAACAGACGGCGTGTTGAATTGATATTAGGTTAAGCAAAACGGAAAAAAGGTGGGAGGTAAGAGAAATAAAGGAAGTGAGGGAAAAAAGAAAAGAAAGAAAAAAAATTTTTATATATTACAGATGCTCGACATATTCAAAACCTAACTTCCCAAAAACGTTGAAGTATTAGAAAAAGGCTTTTTACTTAAAAAGGTATATTTATTTTTAAAGGGAATAAAAAGATATAGGATTTAAAATAAATTTTTTTTTCTTTTCAAATTAGGTTATTTAATTTAAACTAAATAAAGATACCGCTAGGTATAAATGAACAAAAAAAAATAAAAATTTTCATTTACAATTATACATACATATATGTGTACACACATATATACACACACACATTTCTTCAATTATAAATACATATATACATATATATCTACACACACACATACCATCAATTACATACACACACATATATATGTATATACACATACATGTGCATACACACACATATATGTATACATATACACACATACACACACACACACATATATATACATTATACATATGCACACATACACACATACATATAAAAATATATAAAAAAAATTAATGAATATTATGAAGGGAAATATAAGTAGAGCATTTTAAATAGCTAAAAAATTTTTTTCATACACATAAATACATATGTACACATACATATACATATATACACACATATATACAAATATACACATACACACACACAAACATACATATATACATAAAATATTATAAAAAGAAAAAAGAAAAATTAAAAATTAAAAATTAAAATTTAAAATCCGCCCTATGACGGCACTTATTGATGAATTCCTTTCTAAGATTCAAAAGTAAGTCCTGATGAGGATACTTCAAAATCAGAATCTTCTCCAATAGACATAGATGGCACCTATCACGAAAATTTTTAGGGGTACAGGCTGAGCCTATTAGTTTCCAGCTAATTACAGGGTCCTGCTCTTCCTCCTTCATTTTCCAGAATCTACGTGATAGTGCCGTCTGGAATCTTTGGCTAGGGTTTGAAAACGAGTACCTGTGGTTGTAAAGTCTCTGTTTGAAAGGGCCCATGGACATACCAATATAAGTCCGGTAATTGTCTTTGTTGTTAGATGGAGAAATACGGGCTTCATAAATTACTTGGGTAGATTTACATTTGCCCTGCACCGGGCAGGTATCCACAGAATTACAATTGCATTTATCAACAATTCCAGATTTGACGTCGGTATTATTTAAGTTCATTAAAATATGCCTATTATGGGAATTAATAATATCATCTATATTAGAGGTGCAAGAGTAACTGATTTTTAGGGTGAATTTATTAAAAAATTTTTTTAAGGGATTATTATTATTAAAATGTTTATCGATTAATCTGAGAAAATACTTACCAATATTGATATTAGTTAGTTTACAATAAGGAGGGTTAAACCAAATTATCTTCCTTTTATATATATATCATTACAAAAACCACGCACACTCAATTCAAATAGTATCCCTAAATGACAAAAAGAACAAGATGGCCCATAGAGTAGAATGGAATCAAAACCACTGAAAACAATTTTGAAGTATAAAGTATCAAATTTCACAAGTCAGTGAAAAAAGTTTTTAGAGTCAACAAAGCTGACAGGAGAAACTTAATGTGCAAGTGTGAAAAAACTCACAATGCACACATATGAACTCTCTGACCTGCCCACCACTTTACTTATCTATTTATACACAATACCTTGGCCATCAGAAAAACAAACAGATCTCGATATGTGAAGTCATAAGTTTATTCACTTGAAGAGAGTCAACTTTAGACTTGAAGCACGTGTAGCAACACAAATACCATTATGGACACTTAATATATCTTACAAAAAGCAAGTAATATTAATAATAATAGCAACAATAAATCTACACTTTAAACAAAACTTTCACAGCTTCTTGCACTTTTTCTTCTATATCATTACATATCTATCTATCTAATTTATTAAAGATTTTAGATTATTACAATGTGTAATACATATTTCAATGCGTCCTGAACTGTTGTACGATTTGGGTCTGATGAGCCATGATAATAGCATCAGGACGAGGTGAAATATGTATTACCCATTGTAATAATCTGAAATCTTTTATAAATTATATTGCTCTGTTAAATTAAATAAATGAAGTTAACATTGAGTTCTCTTGAGTTTGTCTCTATTGGAATTTACCTAGATTGTATACTAAGTGTGCTATTTCATATATCTATATCTATATCTATTATATGTAGCAATATAAAAGTGTATGTGTGTGTGTGTGTGTGTATATATATATATATATACACACACACACACACATACACTTTTATATTGCTACATATAATAGATAGCCAAAAAGCATCTTAAAGACAAAATTGAAATGGCTATAATTTTTAAACCATGAAATTGAGTTGAAATTTAGTAATGTTTCAGAAATGTACCAAATGTCAGTAAAATCTAAGAGGTGAGTGTATTATCCCCACCCCTCACTGTTGTTTGTGTGTGTGTTAATTTTTCCCTGGGAGACAGGAAAGAATTTAAGAAAGAAAGTAAATGCTACTTGTTAAGAACAGAGTAAATAAAGAAAATATCAAGTCTAACTTACCTGCAATATCCCAGAGTTGAAGTCGGATAAGGGTGTCTGCATCCCAGCTGATAACCTTCAGGGCAAAATCAACACCAATCTGTACAGACATGCTAAGAAAAACTTTGGAACATGTTGAATAATTATTTTTTTTAATTATAAAGTCTTTTATTAATTTGGTTATTTTAAATGTTAAATTTACTGCACATATATTGTTGAGTAGACATCCCAGTTTTGTTTTATTTTGTTTTATAGACAGTAAACAGAAAAATCAGGCATAGCTGACCATATATGGAAGAAAAAAAAAAGAACACCACTAACTGTGGGATAACGTTGAAGTAATAGATAGAGAAAAAAATTGGAAAATTTCAGGAATCAGCGCATATGCTAGGCCACAAAAATCTCCTAAGTTGCCCAGTAATATGGAAATTTAGAAAAAAAGGCAATAACAAATAACAAAATTGTAATATGAGCTCTGGTAAAATGGTTACTTAGACATAAGGTTTATAAGTTCCAAAACATTGTACACTGATGTTCTCAAGATCACACAGCCCAGTGGATAAAAGCATTGGTTGAATCTGGTGATTTGATCCAAAGTGTTGTGAGTTCAATAACTTTAAGAGTTGAGTTGAAAGAAGTAACTGATACTGAGACAAATAGAAGAGGCATGGTTCATGGAACTAGAACATGCTAGTTTGACTCATTTCCGTTTGAAATTCTAATCACCTGAAGAAGGCCGGAGCATACAACAGCCGAAACATTACGAATGTGGCAACAAAGATGAGGACAACTGTCTGAACAGTGTAAATTTACATCTACTATGTATTTAAGTAACATGTGTTCCCCTTATAGACGGTGTCTTAGGATAGAATTTTAGTTCATTGTGAAAGTTTTCCATGGGTGTGCTATCTGAAGCATGCTCAGCCAACAGTGGTTTCCTCTATAAGAGACACAGGTTGGAACCCTGGCATTTTCTTTAATAAGACTGGATTGTACAGGTCAGCAGGCATAGGTACAAAAATTTAAATACCTGGGAAGTGTCCTAACAGAAGACGGGAAGTGTGATACAGAGATTTGAAGATTTGAAGGTGACTTGGCATGGAAAAGGACGCATTCCAGAAGCTGAGTAGAGTATTAAGAGACAAAAATTTCACTAGAAACAAAGAAGAAAGTACTGGATTGCTATGGGATGTCAGTTCTTCAATATAGTAGTGAATGCTAGACAATCTCATCGAAGATGAAGTAAAAACTTGAAGGAACTGAAATGTGGTTCTACAGAAGGATGCTGAGGATATCATGGATTGAGCATGTGAGCAATGATGAGGTTTTGGAAAGGATAGAAATGAAAAGGAAATTAATACTGAGCATTAAGAAAAGACAGCTAAAGTTCCTGGGACATGCAATGAGGAAGAAAGGCTTAGAGAATCTCATATTAACAGGCCATACAGAGGGAAGGAGAGACAGGGGAAAACAGCATGTAACATACTTGACTAGCCTGAGCCGGTGGATGGCAAAATGAGGGTTGCGTGGTGTAACAGGAGAAAGCGGGCTAAGAGCCACCAGGGATAGGGAGATGTGGAAGGCCATGATCGCCTATGTCCTGAAAGGACAATGCACACAGAAGAAGATTCGAACACATGTATTCAATAAATATAACATTTAACATAACAAGAAAAAATTACAGATTGTAAATAAAATCCATTAATTACTTAGTCATCTATATTAACTCAAGTTTAACATATTCAAATTTGTGTGTATCTGTATTATATAAGTGCCTGATGTAATGGTAAGCATATTGGTCTTGCAGATCACAACCAAGCAGTGAGTTTGATCCTCCCTGGGTTCCCCATTTTTTTTTTTTTTTTTTTAACTTTGCACCAATGCTAAGCTACACCTTATTAAATAACTGCAGAGATTTCTTTGATGCTACAAAGTTTAAGAAATGTCCCCACAAAAAAAACAAAAAACAATGTGTCAACTGATGTTTTTTTTTTCTTGGCAACACTATTACTGCATGCTCCCCTGGAGAAACAATTGTGTACCAGAACATATGCGTCCGTGAATAATTGTGTACCTCTGGTAAATTTTTGAAGTTAGCATATATTTTTAAGAGTTACTAATTTCAAACAAACTTTTAATTATTCTAAAAAAGCTAAAATAAGATAATATAATAACTATACAGTATTTACATTATTCAGACTATTGTCCTCATCTTAGGGACACATGGCCCAGTGGATATAGACGTTGGTTAGTTCCTGACTTGACTCTTAGTTGTGAGTTCAATACCAGCAGTGATGAACAAGTAACTTGCAGGGTTAAAGGGAGATAACTCATAACTTCCAGTCGAGGCTTTATGGAAGTAATGAGGATGATATACTCCAGTGTGTGTAATAAAGGGTTCGGTTTGAAATTCCTTGCACCTGAAGAAGGTCGGAATGTACAAGAGCCAAATCATCGTATAAAATGGCAACAAAGATGAGGACAATAGTCTGAATAATTTAAAGATTGTAAATACTGCCACATCTCAGAAATATAGACATAATAACTCTGTTATCAAAAATAAACACCCGCAAATAAGAAAATCATGACAGTATTAGATGAGTATACTCCTGAAAACAAGATAAATTTCTTAAAAGGGATTGCTCACAATATTCATAACTTTTGATTAATTTGTGAAACTACAATAATTTTCAATTTTTAAAAATATTTTTTAAACCCTGCTAACCTGTCATTGCACTTATAACAAAAATAAACTTGTAATTTTTTTATTTTATTACTTTTTAAAAAATTTGCGATTACTCCCTATGCTTTTTTTCAAAATTTATAGAAATTGCCTTTAAAAGCTTTAAAAAATTATCTGAGGTACGCAAATATCCAGAGATACATTTGTCGAGGGATGCAAATGTCTAGTACATAACTGTCCTAGTAATGTATGATCCCTTGACAATTTTTGTTTTTTTAAAAAGCTTTTTTTAGAATTCTAATAATGTACCAGACTAGCAAGACCCAGTAAATACCTTATAAAGCTTCAGTCAGTCAGTTAAGTGCCATACGTGATACACGCTTGGGCGATCATGTCTCGAAAGAGACATGACTGACTGGGCAGAAGATTATCCCGCAGTAGGTCGCCATTGCTTTCTGCGGTAGAATGGTTGCCGACCAAGGCTATAGAACCCAATCTGTCCTGCTATTTAACCCATAACTGGAAGGAAGAGACGGATTAATACCTTTCCCAATGGTATTTGCGCATAAGTGAATACAATGGATTCAACTGGAATTCAAACTCGGCTCCCTAATTTCTCGTTCCAAGACAATATCCACTGTACCACCAGTACTTATTCATAAAATGTCTCAAATGAGACATTATTTTAACTGTAAGCTTTTCAGGAAGTGTTAAACTTGTTACAGTTAGAAATTTATTACTATCCCTGTCCCATAATATCTGTATATAAATGTAATAATTATTATGAGACATTAATATATTCTATGTTACTTGGTATTAAGTGACAGCAAATCTCAAGTTTTTGACACTTTCCTCAGTATTACTTGTTGATCTCATAAATACTGTGCTCTAGACAAGTGTTTCCCAATATATGGGCCATAGCGAATTTTAGGTGAACTACAAAAATTTCACAATTTCTACTGGGCCACCAGGCTCATATATGAACCACAAAATGGAAGTAATTTTTTTTTACACTATAATAATTTCATGGGCCACAGAAAAATTCTGGGTTCAAAGTTAACCATGAGCTAAAAAAGGTTGGGAGCCACTGCTGGACAGTCTTAATCCTTAAATTTGATTCTTCCAGTTTCAACTGTTAATGTTTTAGAGATTGTGCCAGATGCTCTAATTATTAAGGGCGTGGCCCTCATTGATGCTTCCCAGTATCTTCAGTTCCCAGTTGAAAGCATATTTTTTATTATCATCGTTTATGTGGAAATTTCTGAAATGAGGAATAATAATAATATTATTATTATCATTTTTCAATAAAAGTTCAATTGACTTATCTTAATTGACTGATTCCACAGTTTGATATCAAAATGCTCTTTAGGGCTAAATGTTTGATAAGTTTATTGAAATTAATATGCGATCTCATATTTATAATCCTTAGAATAAATACTAATCATGACTATCAAATTCTTATCACCTTAGAGTTTCATTTAAAATGAAACAACATTTAAATTTAGAACAAGTTAAAATGTAATTTTAAAAAAATATATTTTTCTGTCAATTAAACTTTTCTTAATTTATTGAATATGATAGCTTAATGAGTCCCTTTTTGGTAGAAGTTTTGTTGACCTAAAAATGAAGTAAATTCTCATAAATTCATAAAATTCTATTATTATTATGATGATGAATTAATTTATTCAAAATGTTACTCTTGGTTTTTTGTAGTCACAACATTTTGACCATTGTACCTTTAATAGGTAAAAAGTGTATTTGGTAATGTTCTCGGAAGTTCAAATCAAAGCAAACATTATAATTAGTCTACAGGAGCAGATTGTAATCATTTGGAGATACTTGTTTTAACCATTTTGCTATTTCATCCTTGTTATACCACTTCTGATTGTTCTGTTAGATTCCACTGCCTGACCAAGGGATTGAACTCATACCCATGAAGTAAGCAAAAATGCTTAACCAACACTTAATAGGAATGCAAAGAGCAATTATCTCTCTTTGGGTAAGATGAATTCATAAGTGTCACATAACAACAGTGTGTGGGCTGATGAACCCCAGTTGCTGATCAAACAGCTAGGAGACTCAACATCATCACATGCCAACAACAGTAGGGAGGATTCTCGTTTTTTTCGAGAAATATTACAAGTAAGATCCTCTGTTTTTTTTTTTTTTAACTTTTTCACACTGCTTGTTGTATTCATGTTATAATTTCTCTGTATGGGACAAAAACTGACAATATATATATATATATATATTAGTCATCCACATAGAAGCCTGTTTCGCTGTATCACAGCTCGTCAGTGTGGCTAGACACATCCACTTGCTTCTGGTGGGGTTCGAAACTTGACCGATCTGGTGTCAATTGGCTTCGCTATTCCCTAAGTCATAGGCGCATGGAATCAGAGAAGGGAAATTTTAATGTGTTGTATATAAGCAGTGTATACACACGCCAGTCAACGAAAGAACTCAATTCATTTCTGAAGATTTTTTTTTTCATTTGTAAACGAGTTATTACGCAACCCAGGTTTCTACCATCTGGTGTTTCAGGCGATTTAAAACCAGTTTTTTTTTTTTTTTTTTTTTTTAAGAATGCTTACATAATTGGGATTTTTTATGAACACACAATTTTCAAAATTAGAAAAAGTTTGTTTTAATCCATGTGATCCTAATAAATATTTTTTGGTATAGTTAAATACTTACTCATAATTTCTTTTCTTTCATTCAGTAATTCATTTTTGTTTGGGAATAACATAATAGCTGACTTTTCTTCCTGGCACAGTCTACATATTTTACCACTGTTGTAAGATTTGGCTGTTTTCACTATACTCCACATTATGTCTAGGTCTTTTCAATATTTTAACTTCAACTCCCACTAAAGAAAAAAAAATCATCTGCCTTTGCATCAATTTATAAAAGATACCGTTGCTCTGTAATGCTGTGAAAAGAACTGGTGGACGTAACGTTTGATTATGCTTGTCTTCCCAGTGCCTAATTCTCCAATGACCAAAATTTTGTACAGATGTTCCTTCTTCTCATTTCCTGAAGACTGAAACGAAAAGAAAGAAATTAAAATTGTAAAAATAAGTAAATAATAATCAAGACATTTTCTTTGCTCAGTTAAAGGGTGAGCAAAGCTCCCAAATTACGAAAGTAAATTTTAAATGGGAAATAATCTCTTAAAAAAACAAAAAAATGAATAAACAATGTAACCAATATAAGGCCAAAGAGCCACTCAAGGTAGAGGGTTATCGGATGAGGTTGTTGTCAGGGAATACAAGGAAGGAATAAGAGGTACATATTATGATATATATATATATTCTTTTTTTGCAACTAGCCTGATCATTTGTCTTATTTTTTACTTATCTAAAGTTAGATTGATCAACATTTTTTTCTTCTCTCATTTATTTTATTAGTTGATAGTTTACATGTTAGTACTGTCAAAATAAAGTAGTGTAGACTATTTTTGATGTTATAAATAATGACTTCATAATCCGTGTATTTCAGGATTTTTTTTTTTACTATATGTTTCATCCTATACAAGGCCACTCGAACTAGAGTGTTACATTAAGGGGTAGCTTATATGGATAGGAGGGGAAGATAACGGTTGACTCTAGAGTTGAACAAGTTAAGATTGTAGTGATCAGAGAAACATCTTCTTGAGTCTGTGTTCCAGGGCAGTGGTTTGTGAGAAGAAATCCAAATTTATATTCATTATATGAGGATATGTAGGATATATAACAGTTGACCTTAGACTTGAAGAGGTTAAGATTGTAGTAATCAAGGAAGCATCCATTCAGGATTATGTCCCACAATGCCACAGTTCTGGGGGAAGAACCTGTCTGAGAAGAATATAATATACAGGGTGCGATGGGTAAATTGTCTCCATTTTATATTTTTGATTTTGCATGTGCATGTTGTTTCTTTTTGCATTTGTCAACTGCATAGTATAGTAGGGTTAGTTGGGCACTGTCTGCGAGAAAAAGTGCACAATGACATAACTCATTTCTCGACCAGAAATTTGGAAACAACATGCTGTACTTTTTGGTATTTGTGCTGGAAGCTCCAATATAAACATTTGAGAGTGTTTGGGTGTCAATTTAAGGGCAGTTCAGAGGATTCGGAAAGAGTTCAATGAGCGCAATGGTTACTATGAATGTACGGAAACTTGTAAAACTTACTCTGATCATTCTGATAAGATATGAACTCCTGAATTTGTCAAGTTGTCTGAAAGCCATAGTTAAAGGCAATGGCGATTTTATTGAACAAATTTACTCTTTAGTATTTCAAGATATTTTTGTGTAATTTTGGTAAATATATCTCACTTACACACAAATACCCTTGGGAAAGGTATTAATTTGTCTCTTCCTTCAAGTTATGGGTTAAATAACAGGATAGATTGGGTTCTATAGCCTTGGTTGGCAATCAGTCTACCGCAAAAAATAATGGCAACCTAGCCAAGTTCGAATTTCAGTTGAATTCATTGCATTCACTTACATGCAAATACCATTGGGAAAGGTATTAATCCGTCTCTTGCCTCCAGTTATGGGTTAAATAACAGGACAGATTGGGTTCTATAGCCTTGGTTGGCAACCAGTCTACCGCAGAAAGCAATGGCAACCTACTGCGGGATAATCTTCTGCCTAGTCAGTCATGTCTCTTTCGAGACATGATCACCCAAGCATGTTTCACGTATGGCACTTAACTGACTGACTGACTGTGGGACAATCTTCTGCCCAGTCAGTCATGTCTCTTTTGAGACATAATCGCCCAAAGCTGGTATCACGTATAGCATTCAACTGACTGGTCTGTTATTTGCATAATTTAGATGACAATGTATCTATTGCACTCTGCATATATAGGGCCAGTGCATACTGCCCCCAAACCGACCAATCGAGGTGGTGGCTGACTGAGGACTTTATGCAGAGCATTGTAACCTATGCTATTTTATCTATATTTCTTTTCTTTTCTACCTATCTTTATCTACATTATAAATTTATCTAAGTTTAACTGATTATTAAAGGATGAAAAATTTTTGTGAACTTTTATATTGTTCTGGGGTCATTTTTTTTCATCAGGTTTGCAAATTTGTTTTGCTTAAGTTAAGTCTAAATAAAGCACTGTTTTTTTATCCATAATGTTGATTGAGTTAAAATTATTCAACTTTTTAACAAGAATAATCTCAAAGATGTGTTGTGGTGCAATGGATATCAGCTCAGAATGAGAAATTGTAGAGTCGAGTTCAAATTCCTGTTGACTTAACTGCATTCACTTACACACAAATCCCCTTGGGAAAGGTATTAATCTATCTTTTCTCTCCAGCTATGAGTTAAATAACAGGACAGATTGGGTTCTATAGCCTTGGTTAGCAACCAGTCTGTCGCAGAAAGTAATGGCAACTTATTGTGGAAAAATCTTCTGTCCAGTCCGTTATGTCTCTTTTAAGTCATGATCGTTTCAAGTGTGTATCCTATATGACACTTAACTGACTGAATTTCAAGTTTATGTTAAAAATAACAGCAAAAACAATGTTGACTCTTGCTTAAGATGGAACGATCTGTTATGATATGTCTCTAATTTGTATTTAGATACTTTGCATTTATTTTCAATTTTTCTAGTTGTTTTGTTCACCTTTATTGTATATGGTCTATTATTGTACATAATTAGGTAATAATCTAATTTGTATTTTATAAGAATACTACATTATGAAAGTTGAGATATAGCAGAGTGAAGGGGCCCTGTAACATAGAATTGGGGATGAAGGTCCTAAGACCCTTGCACTGACCCTATTTTATATATATATATATATATATATATATATATATATATATATATATATTGTAAGTAAATTTGTGGAGCAATTTTTTTTATTTATGCTAGTTAACAAACAGTGAAAATTGTTTGCTAAGGATGTTTTTTTTCTTTACTTTCTTATGTTTCAGATCATTTTTCTGGTTAAAATATAAATTTTCCTTTATCTCACTACTAGCTATAATGATGAACTACATCCAGCAACAAGACCTCTGATTAAGAGATTGATGATTTTGAGAAGCATGGAACAATCTCTTAATTGCTTTTGCTCGTATTACGAGGAAGCATTTATCTATAAAAATAATATTAATAATGTATAAAAAGTTATACTAATGGATTCTATTGAGTCCTAAGTTTTATTCCCCAAAAAGTTCTAATTCATGAAGTAGTCGTAAAAATAAAGAAATTAGAAATAGAACGTTTGGAAGATTGTAGAAAGTTCCAGTAGGGTTGAGAGAGTTCGAAAGGTGCTAGAAGTATGCAAATTAGGTGTTAGCCCCTAGAAAAATAGGTTTTGGGCACAGAGCAGTTAACTGATAGCAGGATGGGTTGACCTCATTAGCAACGGTTTCGATTCAAGGAATTATATCCAGCTGAAAGAATCTCTCTAAGTTGATGACAAACTAACTCTTGAAAGAGTTGTTAAAAGGATTTGCTGTCATATCAGCTTCGGTTAAGATTCAAGGATTTATAACCAGCTGAAAGAATCTCACAGAAAAGTCCAAACAACTAAAACCTGAAAGAAAACATCATGGAACTATCTGGGTAAATAGATATTCTTACCTCTTTCATTAACCAAGCCCATAGTTAGTCTTTATATACGCATTTAAGGATTTCCAAAAAGTATAGCACTTAGCTTCCCCGCCAACTTAACTGGGTAAAGATATTTGACACCCCCCCCTTCTCTTCCTCGTAACACTTCGCTGGGCAGTAGTAAACTATACATTTTCTATGTCTCTTGATTTGAATGCAAAACTGTATATTTGTTAATATTTTTATCTAATGTTTTGTGAATTAAATATTTGTCTGTATTTTAACTCTGAGTTTTTGGTTCATCATTTTTATTTTCCTTTTGTTACATTAAAACATAACACTCGCAGGTCCACCCTAACCTGGGTTGGTACCACCTGTGAGGGTCCCAATTATGGGTAAATAGTGAACCCTCAAACATTACATTTTTATATGAAAAAATTACCAAACATATACAAAAAAAAATTACCAAGAATTTTAGTAAAATTACTAACAATTTGCACATATTAACAAATTGTAGTGACTTTACCCAAATTTGTTTAAGATATTACCTAGCAAGCAAGCAACCAACATAAACTTTTTCATGATATTAGTTACAATTTCTTAATTCAAATGGTATTCCAAAAGATAACTTTAACAAAACTACAACATAAAACACTTATCATTGCCTCTAGTAATTAATGTCCACGCAAACATGTATATGCACAAAAGCCGAGTATCATCTGCCATGAATTCAATTGTGAAAGCATAATGACATATTATATTTTTACTTCTTTCAAGCATTCAAAAATAATTCAATTTCAGCATTAGGAGTTGATATGCTATTAGACAAACAAATAAAAATCTCAATACTCTTAGCTTTCAGAAGCCATTATCAAAGATTTGTTTTTAGCTAGTTTTATCATTTTTAAAATATTGCATATTTGGGTGTCAAGTCAGTTTCCTTGTGTGACAGTTTGTGTTGACACATCTTTATTTTATGACTATATATATATATATATATGTAATGAATTATAAAAATACTGTTTAATTAAAAACAGAATATCTACTTAAATACGAGTATCGGTAAAATATATATATATATATATATATATATATATATATATACGTTATGCTCTCTGGTTACTGTGTTGAATGCTTGTTCAGTGCGGTTACAAGATTGAACACTCTCAGCTGCCGGTGTATTTACATTTCATAAAATCATTACATGCTATGAAATCTGCCTTTCTCTGACAATAGCTAATAGCCTCGTGGGTGAATCTCCGACTACTGACAAATCAGACAAGTTTCATTCTCGGCTTGAGGCAAACAGTTATTCTAGCAGAACTGAAGAGCAGGAACACAGCGAAACAGGCCTGTCTGTGAATGTTTTTTTGTATATATAATGTTATAACCCTCCCCAAATGGCTTGAAGGTAAATCCCAAACAGATCCTATTAATATTAAATATTAAAACCGATTCAACCAGAGGGCTCAATGTAAATATATTTATTTTTATGTTTTGTTATTGCTGATGAGATGGATGTTGAATTCACTTGTTAAAATGGCTGTTTTTGGAAAATTAGAATTTTTTTTATATTATATATATAACATATATATAATATATATAACATAAATAAAAAAAAGTTTAAAGAAAACGGTTGAATACCCTTCATTTTAACATCTTGTGACTTTGCACTACACATGAAAGAATTCTAAAATTAAAATATTCTGTTAATCGTTTTAAATGATTTGTGAGTGTTTTTATAGTTGCCAACACTGTTTGTTTATAGATATGTAATTTAGAATAAAGCTCATTTTGTCTTTTTGCCTTGATAAAGTCCATCACAGGACGAAACGCATAGGCGATTTAAATACAGTTTTCCTCTTGTCTTTATTTTATTTAACCATATATATATATATATATATATATATATATATACACACACTTATTTATCAGTTCCTTTTTTTTAGATCATTTACCCCAACCTTCTAAAGCAAGATACAAGGTGTTACTCAATGTAAAAAAAAAATATGAGAAAAAGGAAAACGTTATTTAGGAGAGAGAACAATAAAAGAAGAATAATTAAGACAGAATATAACAATTGAAATTGCAATTAAATACAATGTCAACTGAAAAGTAAGAAGCAGGAAGAGACTTTCGTAAGCGAGAAGTGTGATAGAAGAAGCTGTTAGCTGTTATGGTCAGTTGCCTGTAGCCATTTCACTTGTAAAAGGATAAAACCTTGCTACCAACCTAGTCAGTCAGTTAAGTGCCATACGTGATACACGCTTGGGCGATCATGTCTCGAAAGAGACATGACTGACTGGGCAGAAGATTATCCCGCAGTAGGTTGCCATTGCTTTCTACTGTGCTTCAATTCATAAAGTCTAGGTACCAAAGCTCATTAGAAAAATTACCATGAAAATATTCATGGAACAGGTGCAGGAAAGCTATATGATGGTGGTAGGAAAGTGACTGAAACCAAGATATGACTCGTAAGTAGCAGCAATATTCAACACATGGATGAATGGTAGATAAGAAAGATTGAATCCAATCAAAAGTTTATTCAGAAATATCATAATCTTTCAACTTGTGAAGAAGACTGGCATGCCAAACCCTATCAAGTGCCTTTGAGTTGTAGATTCAAATCTTATTAAAAGGTTTTATCATGTGCTTGAAGTACTACAGTTAAGTCATCAATCCTTTACTTATTTGAGGGCTTGTCTCAGCAGTGTCCTAGATTTTATCTCTAACACTGAGGTTCTAGACTTGGCCAGAGCTACAAGGGCTGAAGCTGGGTTGCAAATGACTCATCTATTGTGAGCTGATCATTTGGCAAGAGAGAATAAACAGTGTTAAGGATTTAACATAGAATAGACTGTGCTGGAGGTAATTTTGCCCTAACACTGCAAATTACTAAAAGAACAAAACATTAACTTGAAAACTCAGATGTTTTTATGTAGCCTCATCAGAACAAAACTAGATATTGTGCATCGTGCTAAGTCCGTTCAGAAATAAATAAACTCTCAGCTATGTACATCTGCTTCCTAAGGTAAATCCCAAACAGATCCTATTAATATTAAATATTAAAACCGATTCAACCAGAGGGCTCAATGTAATTAAATTTATTTTATTTAGAGAGCCATAATGGTTAAGAATGGCTTTGAGATTGTAAAAATTGTGGGTCTTGGCAAAGACCATACTTCTTTGAATCTTATAGGCTGGTGCTACAGAATTAAAAAGAACTGTACCAAATAACAGAAACCATATTACCTGAAGACTTTCAACAATGGCAACAACTAAAATGTATAGCATATATCAGAGAGAAAATAACAACATAATCAAGATGTTGAAATTCCACATGGATTCAAATAAAAGATTGGGAAGGAACCCTCCACCCCCATCAATAGTGAAAAGAACTATAACAGCTAATAGACTTGAGAAACCTATTTTTCTGAAAAATTGTTTTAGAGAAAGAAATTAGAAATTTCAACTGAAAGTAGAACTGGCTTCTCAGTCAATGAATGTTGAAGGTTTCCTTAGAAAGGAAATGGCTAATATTACCTTTAGTGACATTCATTGTAGTTTAATAAATTTTATTTACCAAAATAAGGTATTATTATGCAAAATACATATTGTATTCACTTCCACACAAATACTCTTGGGATAGGTATTAATCTGTCTCTTCCCTCCAGTTATGGGTTAAATAACAGGACATATTGGGTTCTATAGCCTTAGCTGGAAATCATTTTACTGTAGAATGTAATGGCAACCTACTGCAGGATAATCTTCTGTCCAGTCAGTCAAGACTCGTTTGAGACATGATTGCCCAAGCATGTATTATGTATGGCACTTAAATGACTGATATATACATTGTAAATCTCATTTTTCTTGCTTTATTCAGAACATTTCAGCTTTTGTACACACCAACCTTTTTCAGGTGATTGGAATTTTGAACTGAACCCTTAATTTAATCACTGGGTTAGATTATTCTCTTTCCATGAATCATGCTACTTCTGGATACCTCAATAACACATGACACACTGGATAAAATCATTGGCTGGATCCAGTGACTTGACCCAGAGAGTTGTAAGTTCAATACCTGGCTACAGCAGTGATGAACAAAAAATTTAGAGAGTTGAGTTAAAGGGAGATAACTAAGACATCTATGCAAAGCCATAACTCTGGCACTCAAAACTCAACACCTATCTATAAATCAATGAAAGAATGTCTTGTTAGGTGCTTTTCATACAATGTGCACACTACTTTCAACATCCACAAAGGTCACACCTCATGAACGGCTATTTAACCATCCTTTCCAATCCTTGAGTGGCTATTCTGTTCCAACATGGCTAACAACACCAGGAAAAGTTCTTCTGAGACAACATGTCAGACAATCAAAGTACCACCCTATTGTGGAGGAGGCAGAACTTACAGAAACCAATCCTCAATTGTCTCCAAAACAGCAAGGAAACCACAGTATCACTCCAAGAACTCACCTCCACTGGTCTTGGTCAGAACTCTTCTCTTGAAATACAAAACTGACTTACCCACTCAAATTTTGAAGACCTTAGATCTCGGCAAGACTGAATCTAGTACAGATACACGAGAAAATTGTTATTCCTTTACGTCAATTAGAGCGATTACATAGACCTCCCAACCGTATAACTTATGAGTAAATCTTTTGTTGATTTCCTTAATATTGATTGATGAAATGCTACTAATTATTTCTAGAAGCAGGAAAGATTTTGATGAACATTGCTTCTCCCTGTCCCACCTATCATCAAAATGGACTGTGCCTACTTATAAATGTTCTTCTGTTGTACTGTTTTATTGTGTTGAATAAAACCTCAATTGTGTCATGTCTTTTATTAAACTGCACATCCATGAGAGATTGAGAAAGTTGAGAGAAAATAAGTTGACAAAGAAAAGCAAAATGGAGAATAAAATTCAGAGAATGAAAAGGTAGAGAGTGAATAGAGTATATTTACCGTTTTTACGTGTGTGTGTGTGTGTGCGTAAGAGAGAGAGAGAGAGAGAGAGAAAGAGAGAAAGAGAGAGAGAGAGATGCAGAGAAAATGAGAGAGAGTAAAAGAAAGAATAAAGAGCAACTTATATGAAAGAAGGTGTAAAAATGTCTGGAATTTTTCAACTATTTTCATTGTCTCCTTTTCAGGAATATATTGTTCATTATTCACTTTATCTTTTGTTAAACTGCCACTTTGCCAGACTTAATCATTAGTTTATCAAAAATTGAAGATAGCCGACATAATCCTCAGTCTCATGACTGGGTGTGGTCATAGGGTCACTGCACAGCTGAACAAATGACCAGCTCCCTCTACATGTCTTGGTTGCATGCCATTATCCAAGTCTCAGTGAAAGATCTCCTGGTTCACTTAGTGACGTCCCATTTTTACCTCTGCCTGTTCTTTTGCCCAAAATGGTACCATTGTAGTATGGTAGTGGAAAGACTTGGCTCTTTTAATGTGTTGATACCATTTCTAACTTCCTCTTCTTGATAACTGTTATGTGGAAACACACCTATTACTCAGATAATGGACTCTTCCTCCTATATTAATAAGAGTTAACAGAAAGTTAATGGGAGAAGTTTTTGGGAAGTTCATAGGAGTTCTTTAGAGTTCTATTGGAGTTCAGTAGAACTACTAGGCAGTTGATATTAGTCAGCAGTTAGCCGAATACTTTTGTTTGTTTTGAGGTTTAACGACCTATCAATCCTTATGGGATCATTTAAGGTCATAACCAATGATTTTTGGGTAAGGTTATTTTTATTTTTACAACATTTTTTTTTCTTTTCAAGTATTAAGATTCATTGGGATTTGTTTTTTTTTAAGAGCAGGGTCCCCTTGTTATTTAACCCATAACTGGAGGGAAGGGATGGATTAATACCTTTCCCAAGGGTACCAGTGCTTAAGTGAATGCAGGGTATTCAACTGGAATTTGAACTCGGCTCACCGATTTCTCTTTCCGAGCCATTATCCACTGCACCACAATGCACATCCATCACTATGTGCTTACAGCACCTGGTATTCTCAAGCAGTCACCCATCTAAGTACTGACCAGGCTCAATGTTGCTTAACTTCGGTGATCGAGCGAGAACTGGTGTATTCAACGTGATAGTATTCAGCTGAGGTTTACGGCCTAAGGAGTCAGCTTTCAGTGGAAGATTACCAAGTTCCTAACATTTTGGGTGCGTTAAGTCAATTAGCAACTGACATAGTCCGATTATAACCTTCAGTGCGAAAACTACTCCACAACAATAACAGTTATGATGTCTTCCAACGAGCCTTTTTTTTTTATTTGATGGTGTTTTACACTGTCGTTTGTGATGTCGTCTGGAATGATTCTGCACCATTACATTTTAGTTATTAGATTAAACAAATATTTTGACAGACAGTAGCTTTATTTCATTCTTTTTTTTTGTAAATTAAATAGCAAAAACCATATTGAATGTTATAAACTAATTGAAATTTACATAAAGTAGGGGAAAATCACTTCTTCATTTGAACAAGCAAACTGTTTTACATCAGAACAATTTTACAAACTAATTGTAATTTACATAAAGTAGGGGCAAATTACAATTAGTTTGTAAAACTGTTCTGATGTAAAACAGTTTGCTTGTTCAATTGAATGTGATATAAACCCTCCTTTCTTTTTCAAAAAAGCAGCTGAAAATATATTTCTGGGATTTTATATTCAAAGTTGAGGTATCAGATACGTTGATAAAGTTGTGGTATCATAGAGGAACCTAAGTGCAGTTCTAGATTGGGGTGTCGTAGTGTAGTGGATATCAGCTTGGAATGAGAAATCAGAGAGCCAAATTCAAATTCCAGTTGAACTCAATGCATTCACTTATGTGCAAATACCCTTGGGACAGGTATTAATCCATCGCCACTTTCTTCAGCTATGGGTTAAATAGCAGGACAGATTGAGATCTATAACCTTGATTGGCAACCAGACCATTGCAGAAATGGCAATCTACTGTGGGAAAATTTTCTGCCCAGTCAGTCATAGATCGAAAGAGGTATGATTGCCCAAGTGTGTATCACATATGGTTCTTAACTGACTGACTAACTAGACTGGTGACAAGTTCTCATTATCTTAGAGTTGAAATGGCTTGATGTAACTGTAAGTTCTATGCTAACAGTTTCTTCTATCACATGTCCTGGGCATGACAGTAAACTGCATCTGATTTTGAGGTTGCAAGGAGCATGGAACCACTTCTTAATTGCTGTTGTTCCCAGGTTCACCCTGACCCAGGGTGGTAGCACCTGTCAGGGTCCAAGCTATGGGCAAATAGTTAACCCTCCAAATAGGGGTCAAAACACTATGAAAGTATAAAAACAGACTTTTATGAAATATATACATAAAAATTTTTGAAGGAAAAATATTACCAACAAAACCTATTTGAATGAAAAATGTTACCAACAAAAATACGTTTTTGAATAAAAAATGTTACCAACAAAAATATGTTTTTGAAGGAAAAATGTTACCAACAAAAATACGTTTTTGAAGGAAAAATGTTACCAACAAAAATATGTTTTTGAAAGAACTAATGCTTCAGCATTAAATGACCCTAGGGGGTTGATATGCCGTAAAACAAACCAAACCAAATCTTCTATCACACTTCTTGTGGAACTCTCTTCCAGTTTTTTGCTTCCCAGTCAACTCTGATCTTCAATTATTCAAATGCAATGTCAATTGATATCTTGTGTCTTTTTAATTTTTGTTCTTCTATTGTCCTTTCCCTTAATAATACACTAGCAGTATAGCCCGGCGTTGCTCAGGTGTAATGAAAGCTTTAAAACTAATCCATGGTCCTGGAGATTAGACTCTTTGGACATTGGCATGAAAGACTAAAAAGCAATAGTTGTTTCCAGTTAAAGTGAAACCGTAGACTGAAAGAAAAATGAATGGATGTAAGTCAAATTTTGATTTCCTTGTACTGATATCAAATAAGTTTCTTTCGTCGTAAACTGAATTTTGAAGGCTAAATAAGTCCTCTGAGTAAATGGTATCATGGCTGAGATTAAGAACTACAATTATACCGACTTAGAGCCAAACCTGAAGCAAAAACTAAAATAAAAGGGCTGAAAAAGTACAGACATATAGGCAGATAAACAGACACACACACACAAACATCTTGCCTTTTATATATATATATATATATATTATGGATTTTCTGCACTATTGTAAAAACTGCAACCTTGAAACTTTTGAATATCATTTCTTATGTCTTTGTCTATGAGTGTATCAAATTTGATTAAAATCAGACTACTCCTTCTATAACCCGATTTTTTTGATTATCGATTTTCGATATTTATTGGGAGTACCTCGACACAAAACCTAGTTAAGAACACTTGCAGATGCTTATAGTACAACTGTGTAAATTTTCAAGAAAATCGGTTCAGTCATTTTGGAGTCTATAGGTAACGGACAGACACATACAGAGACAAAGTTCCATTTATAAATAAGTTTAGATTTAGATTCTTCTTTTATTCTCTTAGACACAATAGCCCCCCTTGTGTCTTAGTGGCTTTATTGCTTTGCTTGTGGGGAGGGAAAAAATGATTAAAATGAAAGAAATAAAAACAAAAAGGTTAATGTTTATCATGATGCTCTATACTTGTATGTAGCCTAATTCCATAATGCTATAATATTAAATGTAAATAAGGAGGTAGGTGGGGACTCATATATGATTAAAAACAGTAATAGGATTGAATCCTCACCCCTGAAATAATTTCTGATCTAGTCATCGCTTATTTACAAAGAATTATTATCATAAGAAATTTAGTAAATCTTTTGGTAAATCCCAACTTCATATTTCACTCTGAATTATTTAAGTATCTGATTATATAAAATAATCCGCCTTTATCTCTTACACACACATACACACACTCATTTCATATGAGATACCATCCAAATATCTGGGGAATTTAAACAGTCTATATGAACCAATTGTCGTACAGACTTTTGCTACTGTCCTTTGTGAGAAATTTCCTTTGTTTTATTTGTACACTATTTCAAATCTAACTTGACAAAAAAATACAAAACATTTATATCTAGAAGGGATTATTGGATTGCTATATGATGTCTGTTTTTCAATATGGCAGTGAATGCTGGGCAATCGCCTCAAAGATGAGGAAGATACTTGAAGCAAACAAAATGTCATTTTACAGGAGTATGCTGAGGATATCTTGAATCGAACATGTGAGCAATGATGAGGTTTAAGAGAGGATGGAAATGAAAAGGAAACTAATACTTAACATCAGTCCTCATCTTTGTTGTTATTATCACAACATTGTCCTCCAGCCTTCCTCAAGTGTATATCAATCTGGGTAACTTACATGGAATTATGTACTGAACCTTTTATTAAGTCTATACCTTAGTGGGTAAAAATATTGGTTTGTGAATTTGCTGAGACAGTGGTTCAGAGTTCAATCTCTGGGTTGGGCAGTGTGTACTTGCATTCATTGGAAACAGGCAAGCAATAAATATACAATCTATATAAATAAAAGTGTACTTGTCCGTTTGTTACTGTCCGCTAATCTAGAAAATGGCTGCACCAATTGTTTGGAAATTTTACTATAGCATTTTAATTGAATATGAGTGTGTTTTTATATACCTATTATTAGAGCCAAACCTGAAGCAAAAACTAAAATAAAAGGGCTGAAAAAATACAAACATACAGGCAGATAAACAGACACACACACACACACACACAAACATCTTGCTTTTATATATATATGTATTATCAATTTTCTGCACTATTGTAAGAACTGCAACCTTGAAAATTCTGAATATTGTTTCTTATGTCTTTGTCTATGAGTGTATCAAATTTGCTCAAAATCAGACCACTCCTTCTATAACCCGATTTTTTTGATTATTGATTTTCGATATTTATTGGGGGTATCTCAACACAAAACCTAGCTAAGAACACTTGCAGATGCTTATAGTACAACTGTGTAAATTTTTAAGAAAATCGGTTCAGCCATTTCGGAGTCTATAGGTAACGGACACACACACACACACACACAAAGTTCCATTTATTATATAAGTTTAGATGTGCATACTGTATAAAAAGAGTAATTAAAAATTTTGCAGCATCTGAATAGCATACTTGAGTTCTAACCTTTGTGAGCAGTACACTAAAAGATGACAACAAACTTACTGAAGGGGCTTTCTTTAAAGTTGATAGTGAAAACTAGGTATTGGTGTTAATAATGTTTGTGGTTGGATCCTCCTAATACTTAGAAAACATCCATCACAGATTTATTTCAAATGTTTAATACAAATCTGTGTTAATACTTTTGCAGAAAAATTACATTTTTGGGTGTCATTTGTCAAGAATTCATTAGATTAGCAGTTGTGTCAAAAATTTGAGAATTTAGTTAGTTTTGGGTTCTGATAGATTTTCATGACTACGTACCTATTTCAACTGCCAATAAGTAATATAAATTTAAATTACAATAATAATCAGGAAACCTCCTGATGAGTGGACCAAAAAATTATGAAAAAGTTTCTCTATGAAACTTAGGAATTAAGGTGCTGAATATAGCTAAATTAGAAATTTTATTTGTATTAATTCTTTATATTTTGTAAGTCTCTCACTGTTCTATCGCTACTACCATGGAAAGTGATTGTACAAACTACATTTCTTAATTCCGCCTTCACAGCTAGAACCCACCATGCCATTTACAAAGTAGCAAACCTCTCATTATATATGAGACTATAATTATACTTGTGTCGAAAACTTTCAACAGAAAGAAAAAATGGTTTTAAAAAAAGAGCTTAGTACATGAACGTCAGTCAAAAGTGTTTGGACTGAGATCAGCATGAAGCCCAAAGAAAAAACCCTGATATGAATAATCATCTTACAGAAAGTGCTCAATACAGAGGTAGAGCAAAATAAATAGATAACACCTAATGAGCCAAATGAACCTACCTAGATTTCACCTAAATGGATCGTCAGGGAAAGCCAGCTTTCCCTGAGGATCCGTTTAGGTGAAATCTAGGTAGATTCGTTTGGCTCATTAGGTGTTATATATATATATATATTCTTACAATTTGAAGACATAATTACTGCAAAAAAATAAAATAAGGCACAGTTTAAGAGCAAATACATGGCAAGAGCTTCATAACTGGTAGTAAAGTGAATGAACTGAGCTGGCACTCATTCGCTAGTGTCTCTTTAATTAAGGAACTGAACTGACGCTCACTCGCTCTTGTCTCTTGCTTCATAAGCATGACAGGAGTAATATATATATATATATATATATATATATATACGCACACACACACACAGCTTTTATTATAATGGAGCAGATTAGTAATAAAACAAAGACAGTATATGGAATCATGATATGACAGAATAATTATTAAATTATCCTCTGCTTGATTGACATTTCTGTGGCTGAAGTCATTAAGATGACACTCATGAAAAAGCAACCTCCTAAAGGATGATTGCTTGATTGGTTCATTCATTTTCATATGAGCTCTTTGCAAGTTACTTAAAGCCAGAAAATATTTTTAGATTGTGAGAATTTTTTTTTCAGATAATAAAGGTTTCATGATACAAGTCTAATTACTCTATATCTGAGGGTGTGAAGAGGTGAATTCATACCTTTAAGAGGTGAATTCATACCTTTAAGAGGTGAATTCATACGTTTCCCAAGGGAATTTACCTATTAGTGAATATAATGAACCCTACAGGAATTGGAACACAGCTCTCTGATTAAAAATTCTGAGACGTTTTCTATTATACCACCTGCGTATTAATACTTACAGCACCTGGTATTCCCAAGCAATCACCAATCTAAAGTACTAACCAGGCTTCAGTGATTGTATGAGAACTTGCATTTCAATATATTATGGTTGTAAGCTTAATTGCATGGAGAGAATATCTGTTGAGAACCTGGGAGTAAAAAGTTTGTCTTTTCATTTCATCTTTCATTTAATCACTTAAAAATTCTGTGTTTAGTTTTAATGTGTGTGATGCAGGCATAAGCCTTTCATAAGGTATGAGATATGGGTTCAAGTTTTGTGAAAGTTACTAAAAAAAAAAAAAAAAAAAAAAAAAAAGAAAGCAATGATAAAATCAAGCAAAGCTTGTAATCTACACATATAAAATGCAATGCATATATATATATGTATATATATATATGCATTTTGCATTTATATATATATATATATATATATATATATATATATATATATATATACACACACTACCAGCCATAATTATTAGGCAATCCTAGTGTTTTAAAAAAATGATGTATTTCATACTATTTTTTAGTACTTATTGTCAAGTGAATAATTGTAAATGAAAATAGAATAGTACTTTTTTTAATATTGCACAATAACATATACATCAAAATGAATTTATACATATTTAATAATTACCTATATTGCAGTTTCATCAATGAAAGAATGGAGAAAATTTAGGGTGATTTGGATGAGTTCATCTTTGCTTCTTTGCCTTGTAAAATTTTGCAAAGTAATAATAACAAAAAAAAACATTCTATTTTTATTTGGCAATAAATACTAAAAATAGTATAAAATACATAATTTCTTTTAAAAAAACTGGGGTGGCCTAATAATTATGGCCGGTAGTATATATATATATATATATATATATATATATATATATATATATACACACACACACGTATGTAAGACTTTTCACAGCACACACAACTACTAAACTCTCATTCTAAGCAGAAAATATTATTTATGTATGAATCAACTAGTCATTTTAAAAATGTACTATGCTAGTAAAATAATAGTAGTTGTCACTAGTATATAAATATATATTATGTACATTGTCAAGCAATGGATTGAAATGAGAAATTGGAGGGTCGAGCTTGATTTCCAGTTGAATTTGTTGCATTCACTTATGCACAAATACCCTTGGGAAAAGTAGGAATCCATTTCTTCTCCTACCAACTATGGGTTGAATATCAAGACAGTTTAGGTTCTATAGCCTTGGTTGGTAACCAGTCTACTGTAGAAAGAAATGGCAATCTACTGTAAGAAAATTCGACTAGTCAGTCATGGATTAAAAGAAACATGATCGTATAGCATTTAACTGAGATAGCAATATATATAATAATAATAATATCTCATTTCTGTGGAGTTAGGGGCATAAAATGCTTAATAATGAAGAATCTGAATAGTTGGGGTTGAGAAAGACATATGAGCTCTATTCAAAATGTATCCAGCCATTTTGAACTATGCAGCTATGTCAGCTATGCTGCCATTGCACTGAAAAACTGACTATACATTTTTGTGAAGGGCTGTGATTTTTTAATTTTTTTTTTTTTGCACAACATCAGATCATTTTTCAAATATAAGATCACAACTGAAACACTGAATGAGATTAACAAGAAAATAACTTTATAAAAAAAATGATTAAGTACAAAGAAAAGTGCATTAAATAAGGCCATATTTAAATACCTAGGAAGTGTTCTAACAAGAGATGGAAAGTGATCCAAAGGCAAATTGGCATGGCAAAGGACACATTCCAGAAGCTGAGTAAATTACTGACACACAGGAAAATTTCACTAGAAACAAAGAAAAGAGTGCTGGATTGCTATGTGATGTCAGTTCTTCAATATGGCAGTGAATGCTGGACAATATCATCGAAAATGAGGACAAAACTGGAAGCAGCGGAAATGTGGTTCTACAGAAGGATGCTGCGGATATCGTGGACCAAGCATGTGAGCAATGATGAGGTGTTGGAAAGAATGGCAACAAAAAGGAAATTAATACTGAGCATCAGGAAGAGTCAACTGAAGTTCCTGGGACATGTAATAACGAAGGAGAGCTTGAAGAACCTGATACTGACAGGCCAGATAGAAGGAAAAAAGAGACAGAGGAAGGCAGCGGATAACATATTTGCAGGGCCTGATCAAGTGGATGATGGAACGGGGGTTGCGAGGTGTAATAGGAGCAAACATACTAAGAGCCACAAGGGATAGGGAGACGTGGAGAACCATGATCGTCTACGTCCTGAAGAGACAGGGCACAGAGAAAAAGAAGATCTTTTCATTTTTGTTTGGTTTGTGTATTTTAAAATTCTTTTTGTCATTATAATAAATTTATTTAAATTTCTTCCTTTATATATATATATATATATATATATATATATATATTAGTTATTAAGTTAAAACATGTGAAATACTACTATAAAGTTTTACATTTTATTTCAGCATTGAAAGAAAAATGTCTCATCAGGTAGTTAACAATGATGGTAATAAACAGTTTTATTTTAAAATTTTGGATTTTATGAAAACAACACTTCCCTTTATTTTCATAGAAATTCTCCATATAAGGTAAAAGGATTTAATTAAAAACAAAAAGAGGGAAGAAAAGAGAAGAAAATAAGATGAGAAATCAAGAAAAGAAAGAGTAAAAGGAAAGATGCAGAAGAAATCGAAAGCCAAGAGAAAAATAAGTGAGGAAATGTTGAGAAGGGAAAAGCCAATCAAAACAGCTAAAGAGAATTCAAAATTAGAATGGAAATGGGTTGCAGACAGATATTAACATAGTTACAATTTTGCAACTCAGATCTTTTGGCATTTTTAAATAAAATGAAATCTCACACATGAACAGAAATATTATTCATAGAACCTAAAATAAGGATATTTAAAAGAAGCAATACAAAAATGTAAATTCATTTGACCTAATATTATAAATTAGAATAAAAAAATAAAAAAATAAATTGATGAAGTGCTATACGTATAAATTAGATTAAAATTAGAAACTAACAAATAGAACAGTAAGAGAAAAGTAATAAATTTAATAAACTAATAAACTAATACATATTAATAAAACATAATACATAATATAATAAAACATAATACATAATACATAATATAATAATATTATACATAATACATAATACATAATATAATAATATTATACATAATACATAATACATAAATATAATAATATTATACATAATACATAATACATAAATATAATAATATTATACATAATACATAATACATAAATATATATAAATAATATAAATAAAATAAATATATATAAATAATATAATAAAACATAATACATACTAATAAACTAATACATGGCTAAACAAATTAACAGTAATTATGAAGTGCAATAAAATACCTAAAGCAATAAATAGATCACAAATGGTAATAAAAATAAATATTAAATAACATAAGAAGAAAGATTATATAGTTGGAGGAATTTAACAAGATAGTAAGGTTAATACTACAAAATGTTTACAGTTGCTGTAGTTTCATACCTTAGATTTAGTAATAACACACAGCCTTTATTACAATGGAGCAGATTAGTAATAAAACAAAGACAGTATATGGAATCATGTGACAGAATAATTATTAAATTATCCTCTGCTTGATTGACATTTCTGTGGCTGAAGTCATTAAGATGACACTCATGAAAAAGCAGCCTCCTAAAGGATGATTGCTTGATTGGTTCATTCATTTTCATATGAGCTCTTTGCAAGTTACTTAAAGCCAGAAAATATTTTTAGATTGTGAGAATTTTTTTCAGATAATAAAGATTTCATGATACAAGTCTAATTACTCTATATCTGAGGGTGTGAAGAGGTGAAATGTTTGGATATCTCTAAAGCGTTCAACAGAGTTTGGCATGCTGGCCTTCTATGCAAACTGTGGAGCTATGGTATCACTGGACATTTGTTTGAATTAATCCAGTCATTCCTCTCTAACCGCATGTTGAAGGTGGTATTAAACAAACATGCCTCCCAGAACTACCATACGAATGTGGGTGTCCCTCAAGGCTCTATCCTAGGTCCTACACTCTTTCTGATCTACATTAATGATCTCCCTGATACCATAAGATCCCAAGTAGGTTTGTACGCTGATGACACCACAGTTTACTCTCACCTTGATCAATTAGCGGGATTGTAAGGTTAACCCGTTAATATATTTACAATTTACTGTAGTTTCATCCCTTTGATTTAGTAATACGTCCCTTTTCATGTACTTTATAATTTCCATTTTTCTCTTGTAGACAGAGGAAACATGGTTCGTTCACCAATCTAGAGATTCTAGCTTGTTTGAGAATTTTCTATTTCACTTTAGGTGTTTTATTCTCCTCTTTTAACTTCCAAAAATATTTAGAAAGTGAGGTCATATGTCATTTGTTCATATTAGTGAAGGATGAGAGATGATTGTAAAAACATTTTTTAAATTGGTTCATTGTATTCCCAATATAAATTTTAGTAACCCTTAGATTTTCTACTGATAAAATAGAGCACATATAGACAAGGGATTTTGTTAAACACTTGTTAAAGTGCATTTATAGAATGCAATTGTAGAAATCCTGATCAATGCCCTTTATCTAACAAGTGTCCATTACCATCATTGTTGACTACCTGATGAGACATTGCTCTTTCAATGTCAAAACAAAGTGTACAATTTTGTAGTATTTTTTCACATGTTCTAACATAATAATTAACAAAGAACATTCATTGCTCTATTTTTATATTGATCACTGTTTTAAATTAATGTTTAGAACATTGCAATTTTATTCTTTGTTCTTCTTCATTTGAATATATATATATATATATATATATATGTCTATAAGAAATAGTTGTATTTTTAATTTATTTGTTTAAACATTATTTTTAATGAATAATCATATTTTAGTAGACAGATTTTTTCAGAAGTAAACAGCATATATATGTGTGTATATATATGCATAGGTATATCCCAATGGGAAGGTATATGTGTACTTGTATGCATAAAAATGCTCTAGTATGCATAAATGCCTGGATATATATGTAAGTACGTGTGTGTGTGTGTGTATTATGTATATAATCTTAATAGGTGTAAGAACCAATGAAGTAAAAATTCACAGTTCGTAGCATTTACTTTTTAAAAGTGCTCAATACAAAATAAAGCAATATATTATTATTGTAATATTTTTATTATAAGTAGTTATAATAAAAACATTACAATACTATATATATATATATATATATATATATATTCAAGAAATCTTGTTGGCAAAATCCTTCCAGAGGACGCATATTTTCCTAATAAGATTTCACAAATAAATATATATATATATATACATAAATCAAATAAATCATTTTCATCATTTATTTTAATATATCACCCGAAGAAGAACAGTATTGTTCTGAAACATGAAAATTTTTGTGTAGTGATATAATGCTTTTATAAACCATTATAATAAGAAAATTACAATATTAAGGTCTACTCTGTATCAAGCACTCTTTATAAAAGTAAATGCTTGAACAGTGGGTTTTAAACTACGTGTTCTTTGACTTTATTATAATATATATATATATATATATATATATATATATATATTCAGTTTGATGGTTAGTGTCATTAAGACAGAACCATGTATAGTGTACATATTACATTTTTGGGATCTTACTTAAAAGCATCTGTTGATCAGTTTATCATCCTGAAACCTGTAGTTTCCTGAGTACTTGACAAGTTTTTAATAAGCTTTTTAAAAAATATATGCATGTTTGTGTAGGTTTTTTTAATCGCTATCACAACAGAATGCAAATTTTAGTGCAGTTTTAAGTGTTCGAAGCCATATCAAAGATGAGGTGGTTCAGCATCTCACAGCACACAGGCTCCTCTCGGACAAGCAGTATGGTTTCCGCTTCACCAGGTCTACTGCTGATATGCTAACGACCATCACCGAGTATATATACCAGGCACTCAACAAGAATGGTGAAGCCTGAACTATTGCCTTGGATATCTCTAAAGCGTTCAACAGAGTTTGGCATGCTGGCCTTCTATGCAAACTGCGGAGCTATGGTATAGCTGGACAATTGTTTGAACTAATCCAGTCATTCCTATCTAACCGCACATTGAAAGTGGTATTAAACGGACATGCCTCCCAGAACTACCATACGAACGTGGGTGTCCCTCAAGGCTCTATCCTAGGTCCTACACTCTTTCTGATCTACATTAATGATCTCCCTGATACCATAAGATCCCAAGTAGTTATGTACGCCGATGACACCACAGTTTACTCTCACCTTGATCAAAAATCTGGTGAGGGCGACAAAGCTAACCTTGCAGCCAAGTTTGAAAAGGACCTCCAATCTGTAGTGGACTGGGGTAAGAAATGGTTTTAATGCTTCTAAAACAAAGCTGCTATCAATTAACCATCATAGACAATTGCACCTACCTCCCATTAGCATGGACCACGCTTGCCTTCCAGAAAGCAAAACACTACGCCTCCTTGGTCTCACACTTTCAGCGGACCTCAAGTGGAATGACTATATCGAATCCATTGCTAAATCTGCTGCTATGAAAGTCAGTTCTCTGTGCAGGGCCTGGAGGTTTTTTCTGTCTGAATCTATCCTGCACATATATAAATCTACCATCCGCCCGTGCATTGAATACTGCTGCCACATCTGGTCGGATGCCCCTGCTATTCTCCTCGGGCTTCTCGACAAAGTACAACGGAGAGTCTGTAATGTGATCAATACTGACTTGGCAGACCGGCTGCAGTCTCTCTCTCACCGGCGCGACGTGGCTTCCCTGTGTCTCTTCTAAATACCTTCACAGCTTCTGCTCCAATGAACTTAGATCACTGGTGCCCCCTAGGTATGAATTTGCATGAGATACTAGATTCGCAACTAGATCCCACACTTTTACAGTGAAACCGATAAAATGCAACTGCAATTTCTACTCCAACAGTTTCTTTTCTCGCACTTCCCGACTGTGGAATTCCCTTCCACATGATTGCTTCCCTGACGGCTACAATCTCCAGGAATTTAAATGTAAGGTCAATAGACACCTCCTAAAACACTAACTCGCATCCATTCTTTCAAACACTCTTCCCATCTACCCAACCCTCAGCCTCCGTATCCTTACCCATCTATCACCCTCCTTCTGACATTTCTTATATTTAACAACTCTTTCTCTTTACTTTCCCCTATGTAGTCCCATGCGCAATAGTGGCAGTGGAATGCTTTGCTTGGGGTGAAATGATTAAAAAAAAAATGTTCAAATAAGTTTGTCTTTGTAATTTGCCCTTGAAGATGGTCTTTGAAAAGATTGATAATACATGGGTTAGAAAAAAACTACAGAACCTTTGTTGCATACCAATAAACAGACAAACACGCATATATATAAAAATATATCAGTGATATTTTTATTTATGACGATGGACCGTGTGGCCTAGTGAACAGAGAGTTGAGGGAGCGCGCCTCTAAGGGTTGACAGGGTGACGGGGGGTGTCGTCGTATCTGTTCTCCTCTATGTCTCTCTGCCTAGACTGCCTGTCGAGACTGACTGACTGACTGACTCGTCTGTCGAGACTGACTGACTGGCGAATCCATGTTTTCGCAGTCTTTATATATCTTCCAAAACCGGGACTTGTTTCTTCCGGCATTGCCTTGATCACGCGACGCCCACGCGACGCCTACGTAAATTCTCAGAGACACCTGTTCTGTCTGCCTCTTGTGGCCATTTCCGCTACTGCCGGAAATAAGGTCAAACAACCATCCGTTCCTTTCAACGGCCGGAAAACGCCCCCCGCTTGCATCAGCTTCCTTCTTCGGGTGGGGCCAGATTATTATATTACACCTTCCTTGATGAATTTTATCTTAACATCAAGAAACTGATTCAATTAAATGCCATATGTGATACATGCTTGGGCGATCATGTATCTTTCAAAACATGAAAGACTGGGCAGAAGATCTTTCCCCAGTAGGTTGCCATTACTTTCTGTGGTAGCCTGGTTGCCAACTATAGAACCTAATCTGTCCTGTTAATTAACCTATAGTTGGAGGAAAGAGACTGATGAATACCTTTCACAGGGGTATTTGCATGTAAGTGAATGCAATGAATTCAACTAGAATTTGAACTCAGCTCTCTAATTTTCTGTTCCAAGCTGATATCCACTGCACCACAATACACATCCAGAGAATTTGAAAGGATGAGTATAAAAATAAGTAAGTAGATACAATATGGATATACTATTCAATGTAATATATATATATATATATATATATATATATACACACACATATATACATATCATCATCATTTATCCATCACACCCAATGGGCAGCATAGTGCAGCAACTTTTTGTTGCTGTTTCTGTAACAAACTGTTTTTTATGGGGCAGGGTTGTTAGCCCTGCACCCAACCCCCAAACTTGGAGGATTGGTGGACCATTCTTGGTCCTTTTGTTTACAGCACCTGGTATTCCTAAATTGTCACGCATTTAAGTACTGACCAGGCTCGATGTTGCTTAACTTCGGTGATCGGACAGGAACCGGTGCATTCAACACAATATAGCTGTAGACTATATGTACATATAAAGCAATTTTATTTACTTGTATCAATCAAAGAAGTAACCACTGTTTAACAGAGAGAAAGAACATTTCTGACACTACATGACCTTTGGGCCATGTGTAGAATTATAATTGCTTCTAAAATCATCTTGATAATTTAGTACAGCATACTAATAATAAAAGTGTTTCATGCCCTTGATGTACATTAAAGTGGTGATCCCATTATAAAAAAACAAAATTTCAGGCCTTTTTTCATATGAAAATAGAAGGTTGCATTATATAAAAGATTATTTTATACAGCAATAAATATGGTCATTTATCAACTGGTAAATATGTAAGACAATTTAGAAAGCTTTAATGTTGAAATTTTTTGCCAGCCATTTGACATGCTCAAAATAAAGTTTTCTAAATTGTCTTACCATTCCGTTAACCTTTTGTCCAACTTTACTTATTTCATCAAATCATAGATAAATAAGGTAAGTAGGTATAAGTTGACACTTGTAAAGAACTACTTTCTTGGACCAACAACTTTTCAGCCCCCCTCTTTATTAATTTGCATAAAAATTTTATATCTGTATTTCCTAAGCTTTTTTAACTGCAACCCTGAATGCAGAAATATTTTAAGGCCTCGTGTTCATCAAAGAGTGTGCATTGTGATGCGGAATGAAAAATTTGAGAGCTGAGTTTGAATTTCTGTTAAATTCGTTGCATTAACTTATGGGCAAATATCCTTGGAAAAGTTATTAATCTGTTGCTTCCCTTTTTAGCTATGGGTTAAACAGCAGGATAAATTGGGTTCTATAGCCTTGGTTGGCAATTTATCTACTGCAGAAAATAATGGCAACTTATTGTAGGGAAAATCTTCTGCCCAGTCAGTCATGTCTCAAAAGAGACATGATTGCCTGAGTGTGTATTACATACGGCACTTAGCTGACTGTTCGTCAAGGCAGAAACAATTTCAGTGTTTCTTTTTTTATTTAGCTTTATTTTATTTACTGAATTCTACTTTAATTTGATAACAGCAACATTGAAATATTTTCTCTTCAAAAATGTTGAAAGGCAGAAATTTGTGTAAATGTTTTATCTGTTTATCATGTTAGTTATTCAAAACAACAATGGCAGACATGCATAAGAAACAAGATGGCAGTTGTGTCAATGAACAAGTATTGGATGTAAAGAGACTAAAAACATGCCTGTTGTCATAAATTTATTTGAAAATTTACACACACACACACACACTCACTGCAATTAACAGCAGCAGTAGCAGTGAAAGATGACCATTCATTGAAAAGGCACGGCCCATGAGTAGATGTGAATTCAAGCTCTCCTATTATTTTCAAGATGAGACTTTGATCTTGAAATATTAATGAATAATCAAAAGGTAATACCCAACACCTTCATTTTACTAAATGCATTGTGATAGCCTTCAAAAACCTATCCATACACCATAAGTTTATTTGTATCTATTAAATCATAATTGGCTAAGTGTGGGTGTGTGGCAAGGATCCTGGTTAAAGTCTCACGTTGGTCAATTTGTCATAGTGATGGCTTCTTGATAAAATCAGCCTGAGAAGACTGCAGCATTAGAGAGTGTCTGAAAACCATATTGAATGTTGATCCAAACTTTATGAGTGAAATTTGGTAGCAGTCAATGTTTGTGCTAGCACAAAATAATTGTGGCTGAGGGTTTGCAAATACTGGTGTTGTTTAAACCGGTAACCATACCAGGTTGTGTACACTCTTCCAGAAACTATAACTATGGTTTGGTCAGCATAGTTGCAATATAAACCAAAGGTGGGCTCTGCAAGTGTTGAACAAGAAAAAATGTGCTTTAGCTAGTGTCTGCAACAGCTTCTTTTCTTGCACTTCCTGTCTGTGGAACTCTCTTCCTTATACTTGCTTTCCTGATGGCTACAACCTCCAGGAATTTATGTCAATACCCATCTCTTATCCACTTGATTCCAGTTCTTTCTACATCGGCCTGTATATGTTTTCCTTTCTCTCTACCTTCGCAACTGTTTTTACACTTATGTTCTCATGCTTCTCTTGCCCTTTCTCTGACACCCCCCTATAACTGGTCTGTCTTTCTCTTCACTCTCCTCCTATCTAAACTTTTTTTTTTATGTAGCCCTCTGCGCATCAGTGGCAGTACCACTTTGCTTGGGATGAAACGATTAAAAAAAAAAAGAAAAGAGGAATAGCCAGCCACCCCAGTATGCAGGCATAGTTAGAAACAAACAGCCAGCAATTATCATTGAAAACTACTTTGCTAATTCATAATGATGACTTACATTTGAAAATTATAATTAAAATATACAATTTTTTACTTGTAATATTTTTTTAATCACTTCACCCTAAGTAAAACAAAGCTACTAAGACTGTTGTGATAAGAGCCAGTTACCTTTCTTACTATCATGAAATGACTTGTCTAGCTGAGTATTGAATACCACAATCACAACTGATTCTGTAGAGTTAAGTGTTGTGTCTTGTCAGACCCCCCACATCACAAGGAAACAATGGGTTATCGAGTGTTAGTGAATATAAGAAAGTCTACTATTAAAGAGAGAGAACAATAAAAGAACAAGAATTAAGAAGACAGAAGATAACGATTGGATTTAAATTTTTCACGATCAAAGTTGACTTTCCACAAGCAAGAAAAAAAATTATTACCATAGAACTTACAGTTACATCTAGTCATTTGAGACCTTGCTGCCAATCAAGGTAGGCAAATAAATTCATAAAGTCTAGGTACCATAACAGAAAGTTTATAAGAACAATTACCATTAAGGTATTTATAGAAAAGGCTACAAACGGTGAGAAAGGGTCTGAAACTAAGATGTTAGGTCAGCATTGCAAATTCTTTGGATTTTATCAAGAATCTCTAAATATATAGCAGGAGCACCTGATCAGATGTGGCAGCAATATTCAAAGCAAAGATCATTGGTAGACCTATAAATTTTTATTTTATTTTTCATTATTATTTTTTTCGAAATTCTCCCATGACACCAAAAAGTATCCCTGCAATCCTGATTTGTATTAGTGCTATAGATTTGGAAACTAGAGATCTATGTTGTATTAATTTTGTTAGACAGGATATATTAATCATAGTATGTGATCTTTTCTAAACTAATATCCTCATCGTTGTTTTGCTATATTTTTGCCATGCAATCTCTGACCTTCCTCAGGTGTCTGCTGCTAAAGACTGCATGTCCAGATGTAGAAGATAATCTTCAGTGTTAAGTTTTGTAAGATAATGTTGACTGTTGTTGAACTCTTTCTAATATTTATTTTAATCAATTCACCTTGAGCAAGGTGATAATACCATTGAGACACAAGGGGTTACAGAGAGTGAATGAGAATGAAAAGGCATTTGAATGAATTGGAAAACCAATTCTAAATAGAGGACAAGGGATAAACTACTACTCTTGTTCAAACCGGGTGATAAGTTAACTTATCTAGTCCTATTGAGGAGAAAAAAAAAATCAGTAAATAAAATTTCAGAGTTTAGGCAGATATATTAGAAGAATAGAATTTTGAAGGAACCAGAAACCCTATCTTAAACTGAAAACAAAGAATAAACCTCTACTTCTGTTCAAAAGAAGGTGGTTTGTGAACTAGGTGATAGGCAAAACTATCTGCACAGATAGATAATGTCTCCAAAAATTACAGAAAGCTGTAAGAGATTCAGACATAGACTTTTTTTTTTTTTAATCATATCACCCCAAGCAAGGCAGTAACACCACTGATGTGCAGGGGGCTATATAAGAGTGAAAAGATTGGAAAAGAAAAAACCGGAAACCACATCCTAAACAGGGAACAAGGGATGAGCCTCTTCCCCTGTTCAATAGATGTGGGTGGAGTGTGAATTGGGTGATCTATCTACTCCAATTGAAAAAAAAAAAAAAAAAAAAGAAAAGAGTGAAAAGATTGGAAAAGAGAAAGCCGGAAACCACATCCTAAACAGGGAACAAGGGATGAGCCTCTTCACCTGTTCAATAGACGTGGGTGGAGTGTGAACCGGGCGATAGTTTAGTCTAACTACTCCATTGGCAAAATTTTTTTCAGTTTTGTTTTTTTCCCTCCACAAAGAGAATGTTGCTAGCTTCACACTATTTTCATGTTAAATGTCTGGGCAAACTACCTTTGTTGGATCCATGAATTCAGAGCTTCACAGCTAGGACGTGACTTGCCACATCCACTGAATTGACTCATCCTCATTCCCTTTGTATTCCATTTGTGAGGAGGAAGTTTCACTCAGAGAAATTCTTTCTCCAGAACTGTTACATTGCGGAACAGACTTCTGAGTGGATGCTTCCCCAATTACATTCTTAATGTCTTCAAGCCACTTAACCACTATCATATATATCCTTATAATATACAACTTTTGCTTTGCTCTCCATTGTATACCTTTACAACAACCTCATTTTACTAACTCTCTACCTTGAGTGGCTCTTGGGCTTGTATTGGGTGAAAAAAAAAATCTTTGTCTTGAAAGGACTCACAATTTCATGGATTTCTCAAAATCAGTTGAGAATGTAGTTGAATAAATAGTTAAGTAATGTAGTTAAATAGTTAAATGCACCAGCCTCTTCTACATTAATAGTATTTCTTCTACATTAATAGTATTTCTTGCACTTCCCATTTGTGGAACTTGCTTCTTTTACTTGCTTTGCTGATAGTTACAATCTTTAAAAGTTTAAATACAACATCTATTGCCATCTTTTATTTACTTGATTACTATCCATCTCCTATCATTTCTTCAAAATCCCCTGTATCATTTTTATTCTCTCACTATAATCCCCTGCACACCAGTGGCATCTCTGCCTTGCTTGGGGTGAAATGATTATTAAAAAAATGTATCAGCTGTATTATTTCAAATGTTGGTCTTCTTTCAGCTGAATCAATGTACTGAATCAACCAGAACTTTAAAATGAGAGACGATTGGTTAGACAACAGTTTATAGCATGTTTATGACGTTTGGTAAGCTTTAAAGTTGGATCCTAACCAATTCTGGAAGGTCAGGGAAGCCAATTCACCACCAAGAATTAGCACAGTAGTTTAACCGTACCTGTTCAGCCACCATGAGTCATTGGTTTCAATGAGCAAAATCTCTAAACTCAGACAATAGGTTTTGTATGTACTAATGGGTGACAATCACATCAGCATTTATAGACCTACTAACGAAACTGAAGAGATGAGGTTATCACTACCATAGCAAGAATTGCATTAGAAAAAATGTTTGTTGGTGAGACATATACAAGGTTATTCACAAAGAAAGAGCAAGTTTTGAAAATTTAATAAAAATAAATGCTAAGAGACATTAACACAGGATTTGATAGGAAAAGCTTCAAAGTTTATTATTTTAAGACCGTTCAACTTGTATACACTCAACATGAGCACCATGTGTTGTGTGACAAACATCAAAATGATATTTCACTTCTTGCCACACTTGAATCAATTGATCTGTGGATGTTGACTCCACAGCTTCAACAATTCGATGTCTCAAATACTCTTTCTTTTATATACTCCTACAGATAAAAATCACAGTACAAAAAACATTTTGTGGTGTGGCTATTTTAAGAGTTGACACAAATTATAACAAATTTATACAAAATCTGCAAAAATAACAACAAAAAGAAGCATTTATACAAGATTGAAAAAAGAAATTCATTTATTATTATAATTTAATAACTTTGAACTTTTTCATATCCAGTAATATGTTGACTGCATTTCTGTCTTTTACCATTTGTTATTAAATTTTCAAAGTCTGCTCTTTCTTTTTGAAGAACCCTGTATTAACATTTTTGTGATAAATGAATTATTATATATAGATTTATTTTGGCCCAGTGTCTTTATCTTGGTTATTATCATCATTATACAATGGTCGAAATGTCATAAGCAGGGCAATAAAAATGAGAACAATAGTCTGAACAATGTAAATGATGTAAGAACAAAGATATCTCATACGAGTAAAATTCTTTCTACACTTGTTTCAAATAGATGGGGTGGCTGGAATAAAAAGGACATTTTAAGTAATAAGAGCCTTGTTCTTGAATGCCACAGTAGAAGGAAATTTGCAGAATATTTAATAAAAATGACAGAATCCAACAAAGAATCTGTAATGTGATCAATACCGACTTGGCGGCTCAGCTGCAGTTGCTATCTCATCGGCTTGACGTGGTTTCTCTGTGCCTCTTCTATAAATACTTTCATGGCTTCTGCTCCAATGAACTTAAATCACCGGTGCCTCCTAGGTATGAATTTACATGAGCTACTAGATTAGCAAGTAGGTCCCACTCTTTTACAGTGAAACCGATAAAATATAACCACAATTTCTACTCTAGCGGCTTCTTTTGTCGCACCTCCTGCCTTTGAAAATCCCTTCCATATACTTGCTTCCCCGACAGCTACAATCTCCAGGAATTTAAATGTAAAGTCAATAGACATCTATCTCACTAACTTGCATCCATTCCCTCAAAGACTACACATCTACCCAACCCCCATCCTCAGTATCCTCATCCGTCTATTACCCTCCTCCTGACATTTCCCATAACTAACCCCTCTTTCTCATCACTTTCCCCTATGTAACCCCCTGTGCATCAGTGCCAGTAGAAAGTCTTGCTTGGGGTGAGATGATTAAAAAAAAAAGGGATATTTGGAATAGGGCTATCCCAGCTGGATTTTTCTACAAAAGAAAGGAAAGTTATATCTATTCATTTGAAATTATTTTGTTTTTTTTAATCAGTTCACCTCAAGCAAGGGGATAATAGCACTAAGACGCAAGGAAGACTTTATAAGGAAATGGAAACCCAATTCAAAACAGGGAATAAGGGACAAACCTCTACTCCATTTCAAAACACTGAGAAAAAGTGTAAACTGTACAATAGGTGAACCTACACTACCGGCCATAATTATGAGGCCACCCCAGTTTTTTTTAAAAAAATTATGTATTTCATATTATTTTTACTATTTATTGCCAAATGAAAATAGAATAGTTCTTTTGTTTTATTACTTTGCAAAATTTTACAAAGCAAAGATGAACTTGTTCGAATCACCCTAAATTTTCTTCATTCTTTCATTGATGAAACTGAAATATAGGTAATTATTAAATATTTATAAATTCATTTGATGCACATGTTATGGTGCGATATTAACAAAAGAACCATTTTGTTTTAATTTACAATTACTCACTTGGCAATAAATACTAAAAAATAGTATGAAATACATCATTTTTTTAAAACACTGGGGTGGCCTCATAATTATGGCCAGTAGTGTATGTACTCCTATTGTGGGAAAAATAAATATTAAATGAAATTTCAGAGTTTAGGCAGAGATGTATACAAGTAAACTTTAGAAAAAAAAAACCTAATCTTAAACAGGAAACAAGGGATAAACCTCTACTCCTGTTCAAAACACTGGATATATAGTACTAATAATAAATATACATTTTGTTCCTTACCATTTGATGCAAATCTATGTGGCAATTTTCAGGCATGATTAAAAACTGACCATTGTAAAATTTACATATTAATATTTATAACCTAGTGTTAAGTTAAAAAATATTTGTCAAAAAATAGATTAAACATATTTTAACAGTGTTATTTTATAATGAGCACAGTTATTTTACTACCAGGACTCATTGTGTGCTAATTTATTCATCAAGGTAGTTGAGTACTTTGGTGGACATGCGTTTCTTTTGGGTGTGTTAAGTTGCATATTTTTTTTCTTTCGCTGATGCTTGAGATTATTACCTTATCAGGCATTTCTGTACCCACCACAGTGAGTTTGGTCAATACACCGACCACCTGAGATATTATGTTTTGGGTTGACCATGTTGGATATATAGAACAGGATATTATAATAGCAAACAATATTGACTGCCTGAAGATTGTATTGTAAGCAACCAGAAATCTATTTTGTGACATAGTATCCTGTCTCTGTCATTAGACATTGAACACTCTTTTCTCTTCTGTATCTATATTTTTTGTCCCATAATGAGCTAATTTATTACATTTATTTATAAAGTGTATGTGTGTGTGTATATATATATATATATATATATATATATATATATATATATAGAAAATAAAACAAATTTCGATGTTCAAATCAGTTGCATGGCCATTTCTACATGAAAGCGTTAGAGAAATTTCATGTATCCTCGGCAAGTTTTTATTTCAAAATAAAGACAGATATATTACCGGCGGAAGTTAAAAAAAAAATATATACTTCACAGAAAAATTAAAGGGGTGGGATTAATAATATTAATTAGGATTGGTATTTTGGGATTCGCGGATGTGCATTGTGGTGCAGTGGATATCGACTTGGAACGACAAATCGGGGAGCCAAATTAGAATTCCAGTTGAATTCCTTGCATTCATTTGCGCACAAATACCCTTGGGAAAGGTATTAATCCGTCTCTTCCCTCCAGTTATGGGTTAAATAATAGGACAGATTGGGTTCTATAGCCTTGGTCGGCAACCAGTCTACTGCAGAAAGCAATGGCAACCTGCGGATAATCTTCTGCCCAGTCAGTCATGTCTCAAAAGAAACATGATCACCCAAAGCGTGTATCCCATATGGCACTTTAACTGACTGACTTTGGGATTTACCTTCCTGCTTTTCCTTTTGGATTAAAGTTTTATATTTAAAATATATATATATGTTTTAAATGTAAATCATTTTCACAACCAACATTGCCTGATGAAGTGAATCTATCTCAAAACAAACAAATTTACATGTCTTGATGTACAATTAATTCATTATTATATGATTATATTAAGCTCTATAATATTTATTATATTGAGCACTGTTTATAATAAAATAAATGCTGGGGTACTCAAAATAGTGTGTGTGTGTGTGTGTGTGTGTGTGTGTGTGTGTGTGTGTGTGTGTGTGTGTGTGGTGCAATGTATATCTGCTCACAATGAGAAAATAGAAAGTCAAGTTTGAATTCTAGTTGAATTTGTTGCATTCACTTATGTGCAAATACTCTGGGAAAAAGTATGAATCCATCTCTTCTTTCTCCATCTATGGGTTGAATAGAAGGACAGATTGGGTTCTATAGCTTTGGTTAGCAACCAGTCTAACATAGAAAGAAATGGCAACCTACTGTTGGAAAACCTTCTGCCTAGTCAGCCATGGAATGAAAGAGACATGATCCCCTAAGCATGTACACCTATGGCACTTTTCCCTGATATATATATCATGGCTGAGTGGTTAAGATATGTCAGATCATTTGACGGCTTCCTCTGGTCTATAGGGCTTGCAGGTTCGAATCCTGCTAGAGGATGTATATTTTTCTAACAAAATTTCTTGAATATTCAGGCTGGTATATATATATAAGTATACTGTTTAATTATAAAAAACAGAGTATTTACGTAAACACAAGTATCCATTAAAAATAATGTTCAAAACAAATAAATTAAAAATGGTTAATTCTATTTTGTGTCTACAGCTATATCAAGTTGAATACACTGGTTCCCGTCTGCTCACCGAAGTTAAGCAACATCAAGCCTGGTCAGTACTTAAATGGGTGACCATTTGGGAATACCAGGTGCTGTAAACGTAAGGACCAAGAATGGTCCACCGGTCCTCCAGGTTTGGGAGTTGGGTGCAGGGCTAACAACCCTGCTCCGTAATAAACAGTTTGTTACAGAAACAGCAACAAAAAGTTGCTGCCCTATGCACCATCTGGATGTGATGGATAAATGATGATGAATTCTATTTTGTAACTTTCCATAAAATTTCATAATATATACATAGATATCATTTTACCACATCAGTGGTTGAATATATTCTTAAATCTGACATTGAATGAATCTAGGCAGCTTTCAAGCTTCACCACTAATTTAGTTCGCAACCACATTTCAAACAGTTTACAGAATTAGATAGGATACCTCCTTAGCTATATTTTTTTAAACAATTTTGCATTTTGGTTCAGTGGAAAAAAAGTTACATCAAAATATGTGAAGTCCAAAAAGAGAGACTACATAAGTGTGTGAGTGACTAACACTTCTGATAATAAATCTTAACTTTTTTCTGTTTCATATTCTTGCATTCGGTTTTCAAAATCTAAATTCTGATGATATCTTTTATCATTTTTGTCAATCAAACTTTGCTTATTGATTATCACAATTATAAATAATCAATTTTTATTGTTTTTTTTAATCAATTGCATATAAATTTTTTTCTTTTTAATATTTTTGAATGTGATTTTCAGCATTAAATTGATGTTAAATTAATAGCAATATCTGGAAAAATCATGGATTACCTGGAAAAATGTGCACATGAAAAGTAATAAAACCTGGAAAATTAAAGGACAAGATATTCTAGTGAAGTAAAAAAAATAAGAAATTTCATACTTAAAACATTGCTTTCAAATTTTATTTTTAGCTGCAATATTTTTAAAAAAATCTTACCTTTTCTTATTTTTTACTTCACTAGACAACTTTGTCCTTTACTTTTCCAGATTTAATAACTTGTTCTGTTCTTTTCCAGATTTAATATAATCTTAAGAATATTAGTTTTCATGTGCTCATTTTTCCATGTAATATATATATATATATATATATATATATATATATATATATATATATATCCAAGTGAATAAGGAACAAAAAAAATTTACAACATCCAAAACATTAATTTAAAAGAGTGCTCGATATATAATATAGAGCTGTGAATTTATTTATTATAAATTGTATTTTAGAACATGTACAAATTCTTTTTTTAAAGAAAATAACCCTCTAAGCAAAATATTCAATAGAAATGCAATAAAACTAAGCTATAACTGCTCCAACAATCTACAAAAAAATAAATTACATAACAGTAAAATATTAAAAGCACACAACAAAAATAACTCCAACACTAATACCAGTCTGTGATACAATAACAAACTTTGTAACTGTAGAAACCCAAAGCAATGCCCCATTCCTAATAAATGTTTAACAAAAACCCTAATATATATGTGTTCGATTTCATCCATGGAGAATCCCAAAGATGAAAAAAATGTATATCGGAAACACCATGAATGTATTTAAAAGGTGCTTTTACAATCACCTCTCATCCTTCAATAACAAAGAAAAACGAAACATGGCATCTCTTTCCAAACACTTTTGGAAGTTAAAAAACGAAAATAAAACACCTAAAGTTAAATGGAAAATCCTCAAACAAGCAAGAACAGCTAAATCAATAAAGGAACCATGTTTCCTTTGTCTTCAAAAAAAAAAATTGAAATCATTAAATACATAGTGACAAACTTTTAAACCAGAAGCATGAAACCACAGTAAACTGCAATCACATTAAAGAACTAACCTTACAATCATGCTAAAAAATACTGCACAAGCCAAAACTAGGACACCCTCCCCTGAGACGATAAACCTTTATAGTACTAACAACCCTCTTATATCAAATTTTACCTATTACACACCATGAACTTTAATCAAATCTAATTTAAAGATAAATATAGAAAAAAGTAATTTCTTAAATTCAAAATTAAGGTTAAATATACAAAATTAGATTAATTATAAAACTGTGCTTAAATACAAAAATATTCTATAGTTGTACAAATAAACATTAAAAATAGGCCCAATCCTATCCCTTCACACCTTTTACATCCCCTTATTTTCTCCCCCTCTAATTTTCTCCCAAAGAATAAAGGCTAGCCAGGTAGTCATAAAACCTATATCCCATTTTCTAATGTTAAATCTGTCTACAAAATTCCGACACTTTCATTAATCAACTATATGCCCTACCTACCCCACTTTCTTCAAAATTCTAAGGACAATTTACAAGACTTATTCCCTTATTGCTAACCCCCCACCAACATCTCACACACAACTCACCAAATATAAGAAAAGAGGTCTTCCATTCCTCTCCACACCACCTGATGAGACATTGGAAGTCCAATGTCAAAACAAAATATACAATTTGTAGTGGATATATATTAAAAATAATTTGTACATGTTCTAAAATATAATTTATAATAAATATCCCTGATTGAGCACTCTGGAAGAATGGGAGACTTTGAAAAACAGTAGCTACTCTCGCATGTACGCATCGCTCATTCAATAATGAATTAGAGCACTCTGGCTATTGGGCGTGTATAATGATAATATACGTGCTAAAAAGTCTGCCTTCTTCTACCGAGCGACCATAGCCCAGAGGTAGAATCACCAACTGACGCCAATTCTGTCAGGTTTCAATCCTGGGTTAAAAGCAATTGGAGTCTAACCGTACTGATGATTTTTCAGTTTATATATATATATATATATATATAGATTTGGGCACCAACCTTTCTTTCAAACATTTTTATATTACATATGGCCAACAAGGAAGATTTAATATTTTATTAAGTTTTTCCAGCATTCTAACATCTTTCCATTTTGTAGGAGAAGGAATATGAAAATATATATAAAATCATCTTTATTGATACTCTTCTATATGTGCCTTTTGTTTCAAATGTTATGACAAATACAAGTAATTCTGAAAACTTTGAGGCATTTATGTTCAAATTTATTTCAGAGCTACTGAAGTCGGCCATATTGTAATTTCAATCTTAATTTACGATGTGGTGTTGGATAGCTTGTTATCTGGTCATCGTTTGGTATTTGATCGATACCAACTGGGTTAACAGGGTGAATGGTATCCTTAATGATCTCGGGATTACATTACTAATGATATGGTCAAGCATATCATTCTGATGGCCAGTCACATAATTCCGATAAGCAGCTCACAGAATTTGGGAAGTGAAAGGAAATTAAACAGTTTCTGAACGTAATGCCCAAAACTGATTTAAGCCTTTCAGATCTAGTGATTTGTTCTGTGACATAAAGCCCACAGGTGACAACTATCACCTGTTGATTGTGGTGCTTTAAAATACCAAATAGAGGAGAACCTTATGAACAATGTTTAAAAGTTCATTAAAAGATACCTTATATAGAACACTGCATAAACTTTGGAAAAATTGTACAGGTTGATTAAAAAATACTTTTGAAACACTAAAACTACCCCCAAGTAACATTTTATGTAATAAATATATAATTTTGATGCACAGATAAAAAGTGAATGATTGAAAAAGTGAACAACTTTACTGATATTCAGTGTTTAATGTGTGAAATTAGAGAAAAATAAATGAAACAGTTTATGTGTTATAGAGATGTAATATAAAAATATGAATATTAATGGACTTTTTAGGCAGAATAAAGATAAAATTACGAACCTTATAATTATAAAATGATGATGTGTTCATTTACTATAAATGAAAAAAAATTTCATATAGAAATGAAGAAATTATTAAGAACTGTCAATGAGAGAGAGTGAAAGAGAGAGAGAAAGAAAGAACAGAAGAAAAAGAGGGAGGGGACAGCAGAGAGAAAGAATCACAGAAAGTGAGAGAGAGAGAGAATTGTAGAAATAGAGAAAAAGGACAGTAGAGAACAGTGAAAGAAAGGACATTACAGAGAAAAAAAAGACCATAGAAAAGAGAGTGAGAACAGCAGAGAGAGAGAGAGAGAGAGAAAGAGAGAGAGAGATAAAGGAAAGAACAGCTAAGAGAAAGAAAGAGAGAACTGGAGTGAGAGAGAGAGAAAAAGCAAAAAAAAGGGCAGTAGAGAAGAGTGTGTTGACAGCAGAGAGAAAGAAAGAAAGGATCAGAGAGAGAGAGAGAGTGAAAGTGACAGTTGAGATAAAAAAAAGGACAGCAGGAAGACAGAAAAAGAGAACATGAGCAAGAGAAAGAAAAAAAGAGAAAGTATATGTAACAAAAGAAGAAATATTGAGGATGGAAAAAAAAGGTCAAACGAAGGAAAAACATGAAGGAAAATAAATAAAAATAAAAGCGAAATAAAGTAGAAAAATAAAGAGAACTCAATAAGCTTCATGTCAAACGCACCTCCCGATACTCTACTTTGATGCCATCATATTTAAGGTTATTTTCATCTGGGGGGCAGTATAAAATCCTTGAATCAGGGCAGAGGACTGCATCACAGTGGAATCTGGGTTTTGTCCTTGGAATATGGAATACTTCCTTTGATTGTTGCTTCTGTTTGTTCCAGCCACAAGATTCATCTTCAAAAACTGAAAAATCATCATGACTGGACACAGGATATTCATTTTGTATCAATTCATTAATATTAGAAGTTTCTTCTAGATTGGCTCCAAGAGAATTGAAAAATTCTTCTGCAATTAAAGTAGGTAAAGGGGATTGTCTGTGATCTTTCTCATTGTTTTCCTGTTGTAAATCCAATGACGTTACACTGAGATCCATCCCAAGAGTGTGGTAATGAATTTAAAAAAAAAAAGAAAAAAAAAAAGGAAAATAATGATTAAGCCCAGTTTAATCAAAAACAAATGAACAGTCACCTGCTATTAAGAGAGGACACACTGGGATAGTGACCAAGACATTGTTTAAGTTTTGTAATTCAGATTCTATGTGAAATCACACATCTATAATTAAGTGCATACACGACTTCCTTTACGTGGATGCAGTGACATTACCCGGTTTATAGATACTGACTCATTTGCACACATACTGAAATAGATTTGGGTTAAAGCTATATTCAGTCAATTACCAGGTGTTGATATAATCTGTAAATGAAAGTGAGAAAATGCGAACAGCTACTTAGTAGGTTTAAGTGATAAACAAGGCCCCCAATAGACAAAAATAAAACAAACAAAGAAAAAATGTATATACAGTGTGAGCCAAAAGTAGGCTTGTGGTGGGTTCCCTCTTTGTTTCCATTTTAGATATAATTAATCCAAATCATAACTGCTCTATCAGCAAGACTGTTTTGGACAGTTAGCGACTACTTTAATCAAACCTCTCCACAGCATTGATTTGGAAGAAGGGGGCAGCATTTAAAGGCCACCATGTTCACCTGACCTAACACCAATGGACTTCATTTTTTTTCTTTTTTTTTTCTGGGGTGTAGTAAAGATATTTATGAGAGAAATCCCCACTGAGTGAATGAATTAAGAGTACATCTTAGAAGTATTTTATTCTTAGAGGTTCAAAGAATAAAATATTAAATCTTCCTTGTTGGCCATATGTAATATAAAAATGTTTGAAAGAAAGGTTGGTGCCCAAATATATATATATAAATTTATTATAAATTATATTTTAGAACATGTACAATTTTTTTTTTTTTTTAAGGTGGACTTTTTGAGCACTTAAGAGATTTAGTCAGTTAAGTACCAAACGTGATACACACTTTGGGTAATCATGTCTCGAAAGAGACATGACAGACTTTAGAGATTAAACTGTGCTAAAAAAATGTCAGTAAAGTGTTAAACAAATTTGCATAAACAGTTTTGAAGAAATATGATTGTAACAAATGAATATATACGCTTTTAAAAAAAAATGTAAAGTGCATTTGATCCACCCTTTATTAAAGAAAAGATATTTTTTAAAAACTGATTCTAAAATATCCGATTCTGGTATTTGACCATCAGTTATATTTGCATTCAAAAATTACTACATAGTAAGAGCTTATATGTTCTTAAAATGCAATATGTTACATACGATAAATATTGCTACTAGTTTGCAACTGGAACAGAGATTGACAACTAACTAAGACTGAAACAATGTAGAGGGTTTCATTAAACCAGTTTTCAAATGTACTAGCAGAGTACCAATAAAAAAAAAAGCAGGAGAGTTAGTTATGTATAAACTAGCAGTATAGCCCAGTGTTGCTTGGGTGTAATGAAAGCTTTAAAACTAATCCATGGTCCTGGAGCTCAGACTCAGCCTAAAGAATATTTGTGTGACGTTTGGTGAGAATCAGATAAAAATTGTAGATTTGTATAAAGGACATACAGACAGATAAACAGACACACACACAAACATCTTGCCTTATATATATATATATATATATGTATAATCAATTTTATGCACTATTGTAAGAACCACAACCTTAAAACTTCTGAATATAATTTCTTATGTCTTTGTCTATGAGTATATGAAATTTGATTAAAATCGGACCACTCCTTCTATAACTCAATTATTCAATTATCGATAATTATCAAGGGAAACTTGACACAAAACCTAGCTAAGAACACTCGCAGATGCTTATAGTACAACTGTGTAAATTTTCAAGAAAATCGGTTCAGCCGTTTGGGAGTCTATAGGTAACAGACACACACACACACACACACACACACACACACACACACACACAAAGTTCCATTTATAAATAAGTTTAGATAAGTTTAGATAGTGTTTTGACCCCACTTTGGGGGTTAACTATTTACCCATAGCTGGGACCCTAACAGGTGCTACCACTTTGACTCAGGGTTGACATGGGAACAATAACAATTAAGAGGTGGTTCCATGCTCCTCACAAACTTCCAATCAGAGGCCTTTCTGCCTGATGCAGTTTACTGTCATACCCACAACCAGCCTTGACAGAGTTCAAAATTGTTTGCACGGACTTGTGGAAACAATTTTGCTGCAGATGCAATATTTCAAGCTTGTCACTATTCCATCTATTTTCATGGCAAATATTCTGATGAGCTTGATTCATTAGGTCTACCAGTTCAAATCTTTAAAACTTTGTCGAGTCCTGGGTATGATGATAACTACATCTGGCAGCAAGAACTCTGATTGGGAGACTGAATTTTTTGACAAGCATGAGACCACCTCTTAATTGGTGATGTTCCCAGGTCCACCTTTATCAGGGTTGGTAGCAGCTGTTAGGATCCCAGTTATGAGCAAATAGTGAACCTAACAAAAATAAAAAGCTATGAAAGTATAAAATTACATTTTTATAGTAAAATTACCAACAATTTAGATTTCGTCATTAACTAACCCATATAGGTTGATATATTACCAAACAAAACCAACAAACCAAACATTAAAATAATGAAAAAATATAAAATGGCGACAATTTATCCATCGCACGCTCTCTCTCTCTCTCTCTCTTATATATATATATATATATATATATATATATATATTACTTCAAATGCTATTATAGTAGATACTTCATATTTGAAATAGAACCCCACCATTTTTATTTATTAAGCAGTATGTTTTATGTCTATGGACCTGCTAAAAATCTTATTAAAAATATGTACCAATTTCAAATATGAAGAGTAATAAAAATAAATCCATTAGTTATATACTAGCAGTATAGCCCGGCGTTGATTGGGTGTAATGAAAGCTTTAAAACTAATCCATGGTCCTGGAACTCAAATAAGTCCTCTGAGTAAATGGTATCATGGCTGAGACTAAGAACTACAATTATACCTACTTAGAGCCAAACCAGAAGCAAAAACTAAAATAAAAGGGCTGAAAAAATACAGACATACAGGCAGATAAACAGACACACACAGAAACAGCTTGCCTTTTATATATATATATATATATTATCGATTTTCTGCACTATTGTAAGAACTGCAACCTTGAAACTTCTGAATATTGTTTCTTATGTCTTTGTCTATGAGTGTATCAAATTTGATTAAAATCGGACCACTTCTTCTATAACCCAATTTTTTTCGATTATCAATTTTCGATATTTATTGGGGGTACCTCAACACAAAACCTAGCTAAAAACACTCGCAGACGCTTATAGTACAACTGTATAAATTTTCAAGAAAATCAGTTCAGCCATTTCAGAGTTTATAGGTAACAGACACACACACACACACAGACACAAACACACACACACACACACACACACACACACACACACACACAAAGTTCCATTTATAAATAAGATTAGATCTTCAATATTAACAATAAAAAACATTAAATTCTTACATTGGCGAAACATGCACTATACTCCATCATAGGTTAACTTGTCACTTGTTGAAATTAGTGCAATTTGTGCACATATCAATCACATTACAAGCAACTGAGTTGATTGATTGATTGATTTGTTTTCTATAGTTGCAGGTTATTTAAAGCTAGAAAATATTTTTAGACTGTAAGAATATTTTTTTTAGATAAGAATGGCTTATTGATACAAGTCTTATTAATTAATAAATGGTGTGGAAAAAAATGGATTCATATCTTACCCAAGAAGAATGGAAACGAAAAGGAAATTAATATTGAGCATCAGGAAGAGACAACTGAAGTTCCTGGGACATGCAATGAGGAAGGAGGGCTTGGAGAACCTGATACTAACAGGCCAGATATAGGGAAAAAGAGACAGAGGAAAGCAGCAGATAACATATTTGAAGGGCCTGAGCAGGTGGATGATAGAACGGGGGCTGAGAGATGTTACAGGAGAAAGTGTGCTAAGAGCCATCAGGGATAGGGAGACGTGGAAGGCCATGATTGCCTACGTCCTGAAAGGACAGGGCACACAGAAGAAGAAGAAGAACTGGACATTGTAATTTGGCTCTCTGATTAACAATTCCAAGCCATTATCTATTACACCATGCATATATTCAAGTATACGACACCTCGTTTTTCTATTGAGTTACTGACCAGGAGCAATGTTCCTTAAATTCTGTGTTTGCATGAGAAACGATGATTCAGTGAAAAACAACCAAATACAGCTATCAGCATTATACAAATATTACTGGATTTTATAGCACCTAATGCAAGGATAAATTTGAAATCATAGCTGCAGTTATTACACAAAATAAACACCATAAGATTTTTAACCACAGGAGTTGACAGCTTGAAGTGTTTATCATATGTAGGGTCAGTCAGTCAGTCAGTTAAGTGCCATATGTGATACACACTTGGGCGATCATGTCTCGAAAGAGACATGACTGACTGGGCAGAAGATTATCCCGCAGTAGGTTGCCATTGCTTTCTGCAGTAGACTGGTTGCCGACCAAGGCTATAGAACCCAATCGATCCTATTATTTAACCCATAACTGGAGGGAAGAGACGGATTAATACCTTTCCCAAGGGTATTTGTGCGCAAATGAATGCAAGGAATTCAACTGGAATTCGAACTCGGCTCCGCCATTTGTCGTTCCGAGTCGGTATCCACTGTACCACAACGCACATATGTAGGGTACAATAGATGAATTGTAGTCTAAATTACACAAAAATGAAAATAATGCTGACATTTCATTTTAACAGATATATTTACCAAAATTACACAAAAATATCTCGAAATACTAGAGAGTAAATTAATTCAATAAAAATCGACACTGACTTCAACCACAGCTCCAGATGACTTTGGAATCTCCTGCATCTCTTCTGAATGATATCCATGTTTAAGTTGATGAATGCTGCCATAATCCTTGCCTTCAGTTCATCTTAGATTTTACAAGGAGTTTTGTTGGTCTCACTCAACTGCACCCAAAACACAATAATCAGGGAGATTACAGTCTGGGCAGAGTTAGGTGACCAGATGTAAGAGGTGATGTGGTTGTAGAAATTGTCTGAGAGCCATGGCTGAGTTCTTCTGCTTGTGTAACGAGGTACAGAGTCTTGTTGCCAGATAAAGGATCTTCCAGTAGCCATTCTCTTGACCAAGGACAGCACTTTTACTTGATGTAGACCTCTGGGTTGAATCTGAAGCCCTGTGTGAAGCTGGAGGCATGTCACCATCAGCATTAGACGTATCCAATGGTTTCCAAATCCTTTGCACTGTTCTAAGATTGACACCCAAATATTCTGAAATATTAGTATTGGACCTTCTGGTGTGAATGCTAAACAGTACAGCATATCATTTCAAAATTTCTGGTGGAGTGAATTGTGTCATGATGCTCTTTTTCTCACAGACAATGCCCAACTGACCCAACTATATTATGCAAATGACAAAATCAAAAACAATGTGCAAACAGGAAATTAAAAATATAAAATGGCAACAATTTATCCATCGCACTATATATTTTCAAATGCTATTATAGTGGATACTTCATATTTGAAATAGACATCCCCCCCCACAATTTTTATTTATTAGACACTATGTATTTTGGGCCTGCTAGAAATCTTAATAAAAAATATGTACCTAAAAATGAAGAGCAATAAAATTAAATATACAAAATGAATATGAAATAAATAAAAAGACAAGAAAAACAGTTTTTATCCTAAGCATTTCATTCTCTGAGGGACTTTATCAAGGTATTGCGTTGATAGAGTCTCTCAGAAGATGAAACATATCGACTGAGAATAGTTTTTTCCTCTTGTCTTTTTATTCATTTTGTTCCTTTAGACTATCTGAAAATAATTTACATATATATATATATATATATATATATGCATAATAATTAACACATTCTTTTAAGTGTGGTCTTACTCCCTTTAATCATTAATCCTTAATCATTACACATGATCTCACTGAACTGTTTCAAACTCAGCTCTTTATAAAATACTAACATGAAGCCAATGGATTCTTGTCTACCACACTGACACTACATGGTTCTTGGTAATGACTGTGATAGTCAAAACTACTTGAACAAAAACAATGGAACAAACGTGAACTTTGAACAGTTTATCCACAATTTTGATCCTGATGTACAACAATCCTATTCAAAAATTGAAAAAATACGATAAAAAATTATTTAGAGAGACCTTGTTGGTTGAATCTGAGAAAACTTGACTAAATATAAATTACATATACTATTTAGAAGATGTTGAAAGTTTTAAACCTATCCAAGAAGTAAAAAGAAAAAAAATTGTGGATATTAAATATTTATCGAGAGTTCGCATGAAATATGGATTGGAATCTGACAGGATAAGATAAAGGACAAATAGGAAAACGTTTTATTAATCTAACAAATTTTACATTTATTAAATTCTTCTTGAATTTGGATTGCCATACATTATACTAACATTGGTTTAACAAGTCGAATGCTTGTGAAACAAGATTAATCAGTAATATGGAGTAGATAAACTAAACTATCGCCCGGTTCACACTCCACCCACGTCTATTGAACAGGTGAAGAGGCTCATTCCTTGTTCCCTGTTTAGGATGTGGTTTCCGGCTTTCTCTTTTCCAATCTATTCACTCTTACGTAGCCCCCTGCACATCAGTGGCGTTACTGCTTTGCTTGGGGTGATATGATTAAAAAAAAAAAAAAAAAAAATCTAACAACACGAAAGTAAAAATATCAGAATTTCTATCTACTTTTTCTCTTTATCACATTTTTGATTGATAAATGATTCCTATTTATTTTTTATCTAAGCTTATTTATAAATGGAACTTTGTGTGTGTGTGTGTCTGTGGCCTATAGACTCTGAAACAGTGAAACCGATTTTCTTGAAAATTTACACACTTGTACTATAAGCGTCTGTGAGTGTTCTTAGCTAGGTTTTGTGTCGATGTACGCCCGATAAATATCAAAAATCGATAATCAAAAAAATCAGGTTATAGAAGGAGTAGTCCCAGTTTAATCAAATTTAATACTCTTATAGACAAAGACATAAGAAATTATATTCAGAAGTTTCAAAGTTACAGTTTTTACAATAGTGCAGAAAATTGATAATATATATATATAAAAGGCAAGATGTTTGTGTGTGTGTCTTTATCTGTCTGTATGTCTGTATTTTTTCAGCCCTTTTATTTTAGTTTTTGCTTCGGGTTTGGCTCTAAGTAGGTATTTAGCCTTCAAAATTCAGTTTACAATGAAAAAAACTTATTTGATATCGATACCAGGAAATCAAAATTTTACTTACATCCATTCATTTTTCTTTCAGTCTACGGTTTCACTTTAAGTGGAAACAACTATTGTTTTTTAGTCTTTCGTGCCAACGTCCAAAGAGCCTGAGCTCCAGGACCATGGATTTAAAGCTTTCATTACACCCGAGCAACGCCGGGCTATGCTGCTAGTCTTGTATATATTAAGAATGGATTTTTCTTTTCTTAATTCATTCATATTACTTAAACATTTTTAATGGACACCCATATTTGAGTAGATGCTCTGTTTTTACTTATTTATTAAACAGTATATTTATTTATTTATTTCTACAAGCCTGAATATTTGAGAAATCTTATATGAAAAATAGGAGCTCCCTGGCAGAATATCTACTCAAATATAGGTATTCATTAAAGATAACATTTAAGCAATAAATTGAGATATATATCTCCAAGTATAGTGTAGGTATGGAGGGAATAAAATTCTGTATTAAAAAAAAACAAAAAAAAAAAACAAAAGAAAAAACACAAAAAACAAACAAACAGCACTATTCTTAAAAGTGCTCAACACAAAGTAGAACAAATATTTATTTAGAATTTATAACAAATGTTTTCACTGCAAAAGTAGCCATTTTGTTTTGATACTGTGTCTTATCAAGTGATGATGTTGATTTCAAGTTGAACAGTTTTTGAAAAACTCTTAAACTTGAAATCAACATCATCATTTGATAAGACAATTAGTGTCAAAACAAAATGGCTACTTTTGTAGTGATATTATAACATTTATGATATATATTTTCCATTCCTAAACAAGTTATTACACGACCTAGGTTTCTACCATGAGTGGTGTCTTCATGCAATTTTTAATAGAGTTATTAAAAATCACCTGAAGACACCACTCATGGTAGAAACCTAAGTCGTGTAATAACTGTTTACAAATGGAAAATATTCAAACGTTCTACAATATAATTGTATTGAACACTTTTTAGTACAAATGTGCACTGGTCTAACCCTATTGTGACCAAAAACTAAGTATTAAACAATCAATATATATATATATATATGTATGTACTTAGGGAGCAACCTTTGTCTTTGAGTGCTCCCCAAAAGAAGAAATCCATTGGGGTCAAGTCAGATAAATGTGCTGGCCAATGCATTGGACATCTTTGGCTAATTCCTTTCTCAGGAAATGTTTCATAAGCATACTCACAGACTGCTCTTGAATAATGTGGAGGGGCCCCATCTTGTTGGAAATAAAGGTCATGTGAATTAGACTGTCCACCTACTTTTGGGCCTCCCTAATATATATATATATATATATATATATATATATATATAGTGTATAGAGGCAGCAGATAATTTTCTAAACATATACTGTTAAATATAACAAACAATGAATGTCTATTATGTTTAATCATGAGTCATTCTAAACATCATATTTTTGCTTTAATTTCAGATGAAGATAAAGACAAAATTTGTCCAACATTTGGATAATTTTTTATTATGCTGGTTCTAAGCTTTCAGCTCACGTGAGCCATCTTCAGAGAGGTTACAGGGATGTTAGTATAAAGACATCCACCATCAAAGATGATTTTATTTTGTGTTGACATGAAACATTGCTATGCAATGATAACAGTCACTGAATAGCAGATGCAGTTCGTAAATTCATAATGCGGTTCTATGATGTCACACCACATGAGAGACCGAAATGATAACCAAACCATATGTCTAAATGCAATGAATGTGTTGTGACCAAATTGAAATGTGATTTTATTTAGTGTGAATTGTTTTGATTTAATGTAGATGGCTTCCAATATCTGAAGGTTATTTTTACCTTTTTACTGTGTGCATGAGTGAGTATTATTGTGTTATCGACTAAAATCTGTCTAATATTACCTACATGGCTATGTCTTTCTAAGAAAGGTTGTTTAATTGAACTATGATCAGAAAGGTGGCAAGTAAGTCTACAGGAGAGTGTGGTTGTAGTAAAACCAATATATGTAGTGGGTTTATTATTAGTACCAGAGATACAATCTCTGAAATGTCATGTAAATTGATACACTACATTGGTCTTTTGTAGAGGATTAGTTGTGTGGTTGTAGGGTTATTAAAAACTATGAGGTCAGTTGTTTTAAATTTTTTATAATATATGATGAGCTTAATTTGATATTTATTATTTATTGGTTCAACATTTCTATGTATCATGCTTTTGAGTGTTGTTTCATCATGTTTGTAATTATTATGCATTTGGTTGCAATAGTATAAGTTAATAATGTTATGTTTATTTTGACATACACTATTATTATTAATATTGTTAGAGGTATTATTAAATTTATTGAGATACATTTTAATTTGTTGATCAATGACAGAGTTAGGAAATCCATTGTTTATAAGTGTTTGTTTAATGTTGTGTAATTCTTTATAGAAATGGATTTGGAAGATGATATCAATTGTGTGCATCGAATTAAGTTTTTTATAACAGCTAACTTATATCATTGGGGAATTCATTATTATAATTAAGAAGACACAAGTTTATGCTAATTGGTTTCCTATGTAGAGAAGTAGTAAATATGTGCTAGAATCAATAAATACATCAAAGAATAGAATTTTATTATTAAGTTCTAATGTAAATTTGAGGGTGGAGTGACTTTCAAATTTGTTTTTAAGTTGTATAATTTGATCAATATTTTTAGCTATATATATATATATATATATATATATATATATATATATATGTCATCCGCAGACAGATCTGTTTTGCTGTATCACAGCTCATCAGTATGATTATACAGCCGATTGCCTTTTATCCAGGATTGAAACCCGACCGAATTTGGTGTCAGTCAGCAATTCTACCTCTGAGCATATATATATTTAGCTAAAAAAAAAAAAAAAAAATATATATATATATATATATATATATAGACACACACAATATATAATAGTCTGAGAAAACCTTTTTTCTCTTCTGTGGAATTATTGTATGTTCTCAGATTGAGGTCTTCAACTGACAAAGTTGATTCTCTGTGTCATTGCTAGATCTTTTTTATTGCCAGAATTTATCTAACACATTTATAAGTCTACTATTTGTTTATACATTGAATATTGCTGTTATATCTAGGTTGGGGTTTCTGCTATATATTTAGAAATTCAAGATAAAAGGCAAAAAAAAAATCTGCAATTTTATCAGCCTTGACCTGGCATTTCAGCTTCAGTCCCTTTTCTACTGGTATAACATAGCTCCTTGGTGCCTTTTTCATAAATATCTTTATTTTAATTGTTCTAATTTGTAAGTGAACTTTATGAATTTAAGTGCAGTACTAGAATGGCAACAAGGTTTCATCCTTTTACAGTTGAATTGGTGTGATGTAAACATTTTTTTGCATTTTTCACTTGTAGAACTCTTTTCTGGCCTCTTGTTTTTCGATCAAAAATGCAATGTCAATCGTTATCTTATGTTTTCCTTATTCCTTTTCTCTTATTGTTCTTTCTCCTTAATAATGTTTTTATTTTTCTCATATTCTCTAATACTCATTAAAAAATTGCATCTTAGTGGCTTTATTGTCTTGCTTTGAGTGAAAAGATTACACACTATATATAGTCAGTTGTGACAGTCTGTTTTATGTTTAAATGCAATCTTCAAGCCTAGGTGTTGACTTCAATGTCCACTTTTATGTTCCCATATGCTCTATCCCAGAGATTGAGCACTTTAACTCATAAATACAGCATATATTAAAAGTATATTTTATCATATATATATATATATATGCATGCATTCACACAAAGAAAAATAAAGTCAACCCAAAACCAATAAATAGTGCATAAATTATTTTTTTAGCGTAGTATAAAAATAACAAAAATGAGAAAATTGGCAGTCAATTGTTGATGCCTCCTGATGAGTGGACTGAATGATTACAAAAATGTTTGTCTACAAAACTCTAGAGCTGAGATGCTGTATATAACATCAATCAGCTAAGTGACAGATTTTATATTTGTATTAATCAAACATACATGTGTGCATTTGTGTACACGCACATACATAAATATTTTTCTAGGGTCAATAAAACAGTTCTCGATATAATATAACAGAGCTTTAAAGTATATATTAAGAAATATACATATTATTCTATGTCTATATTTCATATGCATGAAACTCCATGTCAGGCTATAGATGTAGGATTATATATATATATATATATATATATATATATATATATCTCACTCATTCAGTGAAATGAATTAGAGCGCTCTAGCTATTGGGTGCGTATAATGATATGTGCTAAAAAGTCTGCCTACTTCCACCGAACACCCATAGCCCAGGGGTAGAGTTGCCGACTGACGCCATTTTCGGTCGTGTTTCAATCCTGGGTAAATAAAGCAATCGGAGTCTAACCGTACTGATGAGCTGTGATACAGCGAAACAGATCTGTCTGCGGATGACAATATATATATGTGTGTGTGTGTGTGTGTGTGTGAAGCTCTATTGGATGCAATGTTTATTGATAAATATAGTTGATTCAAGATTCATGGTTTTAATACATATTAAAAAGGTTGTTTTATGATACTTACGTCATACTTATCTTTAGTTTGGTAGCAATGAGATATTGATAATTTTACAACACGTGCCATAAATGAGTCACATAATATAAAGTATGATAAACAGGCCTTTCTGATTCTTTAATAAGACATGGCATAAGATGTATAAATATGTGCCGTCAGAATTCTAATTTATTTTTTATAGGCTCATATTCAAACCATAAAAATGTAATAATAATGATGGCAACTTGTTTGAGAAAACACCCATATCTGCTTGGCCGAAAAGCCAATCTCTGTTGCTGATAGCAGCTCTAGTATATTTGACATGATAGCTTCCAGAGATGAACACTTAAGGTAAATTGTTTACAGAGTGGAATACAATTGGTGTTAATTTCTGCCAGAAATGTCACATTTAGAATAATTTGCGGTAAAACCCTGGCAGAAATTAGTACCAACTTTATCCCACATCTGTAAACTATTTACCTTAAGTTTTCATGTCTGGAAGTCAGTTAAGTGCCATACGTGATACACGCTTGGGCAATCATGTCTCGAAAGAGACATGACTGACTGGGCAGAAGGTTATCCTGCAGTAGGTTGCCATTGCTTTCTGCGGTAGACTGGTTGCCGACCAAGGCTATAGAACCCAGTCTGTCCTGCTATTTAACCCATAACTGGAAGGAAGAGACAGATTAATACCTTTCTCAAGGGTATTTGCGTGAAAGTCCTTCATATCTGGTAGTTCCATGAAGGGCATTCAGTCTAGACGTTATCAGTTAGAATTCACCATGCCACATATAGAATCAATCCATCTTCATTCCTTTCATATTCCTTTAGTAATGAGGAAGTTCCACTCAGGCTGTTTCTTTCCCCAGAACATTGTGAAACAGGCTCCTAAGAAAAATGCTTCCCTGATCACTACAATCTTAGCCATTTCAAGTCTAGGCTCACCTTTTATATATCCTACATATCCTCATAATAGGCACCTCTTACTTCCTTCCCAATATGCCCATACAACAGCCTCATTCAGTAACCCTGTACCTTGAGTGTCTCTTGGGCCTCATATTGGGTAAACTGTTGGTTCCAATTCTGAGAGAATGATTCCTAAAAATATCCCTGCCACAAATTTGTAGACAAATCTCATTATGGTCAGGCTTACAGCCATATCACATTGAATACACCGGTTCTCACTCGATCACCGAAGTTAAGCAACGTTGAGCCTGGTCAGGACTTAGATGAATGACTGCTTGGAAATACCAGGTGCTATAAGCATTTAGTGATGGATGTGCATTGTGGTACAGTGAATATTGGCTCAGAAAGTGAAATCAGTGAGCCAAGTTCGAATTCCAATTGAATACCCTGCATTCACTTAAGCACTAGTACCCTTGGGAAAGGTATTAATACATTCCTTCCCTCCAGTTATGGGTTAAATAACAAGGGTAGGACTTGGGGACCCTGCCCTTAAAAACAAATCCCAATGAATCTTGATACTCAAAAAGAAAAAAGTATTACTAGACACAAAACTTATATAAAAACAATAATAAATTGGTGAAAGAAAAAGGTATTACAAGCAATAACTAAATAAAATTTAGTTAGCAATAAATGACCCGCTGAGGTTGATATCCCATAAAAACAAAACAACCAACCAATCATTATGGTCATTTTGTTAAGAACAGGAAAATAAAACTATTTTTGTTAAGTTTGCAATGTATCGTCATTTTGATTAACAAACACATAAAAATAATATCACAGAAGACTTGTTAAGGAAATGTCCAGTTTGGCATTTCTTCAGAGTTTGAGTTTTGTTTAGCAGCATATCAACCTCTGTGGATTATTTAATGCCAAAAAGGTGGAGGTTTTAAGGTATTTTTTTTAATCTTTGGTTAAGTGAGAAGGTTGATTTAGTCAGATTTTGATGAAAATTTGTTTTTTGTTTTTTATTTTAGAAAACTGAAGATGTCTTCTAGTTTTGTACTCAAAAATGTATTCCTAATAATGATTTTTTTACTACAAAAATGTACGTTTTTCTATAAATCTATTTTTATACTTTCATATTGTTTTGACCTCTGTTTAGGGGGGTTAACTATTTGCCCATAGCTGGGATCCTAACAGGTGCTACCACTCCAGGTCAGGGTGGACCTGGGAATAACAGCAATTAAGAGGTGGTTCCATACTCCTCACAACCTCCCAATCAAAGGCCTTGCTGCCGGATGCAGTTTAATGTCATACCTAGGACCACTTCTTCAGAATATTAATAAGTGACAGGTAGGAGTGAAATAAGAATTTCCTGGGTGGAAATATTTAAAAAAAAAAAATGAGTTGCCTCGAGATTGATTCTTTTACTATGGGTTATCAACACATTACAGGTTATTTAAAGTCAGAAAATATTTTTAGATTGTAAGAATCTCTCTTTTTGTTTTTGTTGGGAGATAATAATGGTTTTAGTTATAATTACTAATTAACCCATAGCTGGGAGAAGAAAAACATGGATTCATACATTTCTCAAAGGTATTTGTGCAAAAGTGAATATAATGAACTGGAACTTGGCTCTGATTAAAAATTCCAAGTCATTATCTATCACACCACCAGCACATCCAGGCTTACAGCACCTGGTATTCCCAAATGGTCACCCCTCTAGGTACTGACATTGCTTAACTTTGGTGAAAGTAATAAGATTTTTTTTTCATTTCATCATTCACTTAACCACTTTAACGTGTATCTAACATGTTGTTATAACTCATTTTCTATTATAATATAGGCAATTGCTGTGATATCTGTAAGAAATACTCTGAAGAGGCCATAAGATTTTTTAGACTACTTGGAGTTCTTTATTTAAGCATCTAGACTAGTTCAATTGTGTTACTGGGTGGGGGTGTTATTTACTCCACAACACATGTGTAATACTTTAACAGATATCTAATGTGTGTACAATATTTTAACAGGTGTCTAACATGTGTGTTGCTCATATACCAGGAAATTACAGGTAGTTGTTGAGGCAATTATGATATATCAAGTCTTACAAGGCAAATATAAGCGTCTTTTACATTTCTATACAAACAAAGAAACTTCCATAAAGAGAAGGAAGATACACTTACCATTAACTGAGCTTCAGTAAATTTAGGATCCAGATTATCTTCCTGGAAAAAGAAAGAATAGCTACAATATGATTAAAGTGAAGTATTGGGGTCAGCAGAAAGTAATGGCAACCTACTGCGGAAAAATCTTTAGCCCAGTCAGTCATGTCTCTTTTGAGACATGATCGCCCAATTGTGCATCACATATGGCACTTAACTGACCAATCTGAGTCAGCCTCGCCAGAAATGTCTAATACCTGTCCAACAATGGCAAGAAAGAACAACCAGCAAAAGGAATTCGAAATATTTGTGTCAAAGAGACAAATGATTTCAATGAAGACAACAGGGCCATTGCAAGGGTCTCATGGGCCTCCACCAAATCTATGACATGCCCCCTCCCCTCAATCTATGATACAAGTCTCCCACATCTCAATTTTTTAAAGCAGTATTCATATAAAATACAAATTTTATTGTAACCTAGTTATGTATAATAATGGATTATATGCAATACAGGTGAACAGTTTAACTAGAAAAACTGAAAATAAATACAATGTATCTAAATACAAATTAGAGACATATCATAATAGATTATTACATCTTAATTTTTTTGTTTTTTATAATCATATTGCCCCAAGCAAGGCATTTTACTGCCACTGTTTTGCAGGGGGTTACATAGGAGGAAAGTTATTAGAAAGAGTGACGGGTTATAGGAGGTGTCAGGAAGTGGGTAAGAGAAGGATGAGAATACTGATGAGAGTGGAGTGGATGGAGAAAGGAGCATGAGAGAGGGGATGCGGGTTAGTGAGATTGGAGATGACTGTTGACTTTACATTTGAATTCTTGTAGCTGTCGGGGAAGCAAGTAAATGGAATGGAATTCCACAAGTGCAAGAAAAGAAGCTGATGGAGTAGAATTTGCGTTTGCATTTTATTGGTTTCACAGTAAAAGAGTGGGATCTAATTGCTAATCTTGTGGCTCGAGTAAATTCAAATATAGGGGGCACCAGTGAGCTAAGTTCATTGGAGCAGAAGCTGTGAAAGTAAATTTTTTTTTTTTTTTTTTTAATCATATCACCCCGAGCAAGGCGGTAACGCCACTGATGTGCAGGGGGCTACGTAATAGTGAAAGATTGGAAAAGAGAAAGCCGGAAACCACATCCTAAACAGGGAACAAGAGATGAGCCGCTTAACCTGTTCAATAGACATGGGTGGAGTGTGAACCAGGCGATAGATAGATCTATCTACTCCAATTACAATGTTGATTTATTCCAAATAAATCAACAATGTTTTGTAGCAACTTTTATTATTAACTTGAGATTTTTCTTGTTAAATGTTGAATAATCTTAACACACTCAATATTATGGCTAAAAATAAAAAAAAGTGGATTTTATATAGTGTTTTTTTTTTTGAGACTTAGCATGAGCAAAACAAATTCATGGATTTGAACAAAAAGAAAAAAAACACAATGACATTAAAATCTGCAAAAACTTTTTCACCCTTAAATAATAGTTGTGCTTAGTTCAATATGTAACATATAAATGTGAGTAGAAAAAACAAATGTTGATAAGATGTTGGAATATTGCATGATCTTTAATTTCTATATAAATGCTCAGACAGATGAGAGGTCACTTTATCATGGCAATGTTTGTATGCATATTATTCCAGTTGTGGAATTCCCTTCCACATGATTGCTTCCCCGACAGCTACAATCTCCAGGAGTTTAAATGTAAGATCAATAGACACCTCCTAACACACTAACTCGCATCCATTCTCTTAAACACTCTTCCCATCTAACCAACCCTCATCCTCGGTATCCTTACTCGTCTATCACCCTCTTTCTGATATTTCCTATATCTAATCACTCTTTCTCATCATCTTCCCCTATGTAACTCCTTGTGCAATAGTGGTAGTGGAATGCCTTGCTTGGGGTGAAATGATTAAAAAAAATATTCTTTATTTGGACCAGCATGTTTATCTTGATTATCATACTCACAAAATGTTGACTACCAAGTCTTTTTCAAGAGTCTGTGGCCATGTTTGGTAACCTTATTGAAATCTTATAGCCACATCATCTGAAAACAACAATTCCTGTATGATGACTGAAGTTAAGCAATATAACTGCTTAGGAATACGAGGTGCTGTAAGCATAGATTTAAAGGTGGTATAATTGTAATATAGCAATCTGGCCCCACCCGAGGAAGGTTGGTGCAATCGATGGTGTTTCCCGTCGGTGAAGGGGTCGGCGAACGACAAGACAGGTGTTTGAGAAATACATCCTGTCGGGGCCTGGAGCGGATGTCGCAGGGTTATGAGTCGGGCTCGTTTGACCTTATTTCCGACAGCGGCGGAAATGACTACGGAGGCAAACAGAACAGGTGTCTCTTGGAATTACGTGGGCATTGCGTGGGCGAGGCAAAACCGGAAGGAAAAGTCCCGGTTCTAGAAGACTATAAAAAGACCTCGACACACGGATTCGCCAGCAGAGAACGGCCAGTGGAAGCAGAGAGACACCACAGGCAAGACTACACTCCCGTCGACCCATTCTATGTGCGCTCTCACTCTTCCATTCTCTGTTCCACACGGGTTCGTCGTCAGGAATAAAAATATAACCTTATATTTTTATATATGCGTGTTCTCGTTGTTTGTCGTCGTACGGCGATATATAACATAATGGATAATGGTCCAGAATTGTTCATCAGAATGCCAAGTTCCAATTCCTGTTGGGTTTGCTGTATCCATTTACATGTAACACAAACACTGGCTGTGTCCAGTCAACCTTCCTGACCTTTGGCAGATTACACTCACATTGTGTTGTTGATCTCGGATTAGTCAAAACAGGACCACTTATTAGCACTTGACGAGGCTGGTCTAGAATTTTGAGGGATTGGTATATGGTAAAAAACCAGATTCAAGACCATAACAACATGGTGTAGATTTATATATATCAAATAATTACAAGTTTACAAGCAAGTCAAAATAAGTGATGGAAAAGAAATATCAATTGGTTGGTATTTCAGTATAATAATTGTGTTATATTATTTCTACGGGACAATCAGTTGGCTGAATTTGCAATATCTCTCTCTGATCATCTTTCTCTTATTTCTAGCAGCAAGTGAGTTTTCAGGCTGACCCTATTTCAAATCTCTTTTTACATAATTTGGGAGCAGATTCACTAAATTCATCTTTGCATTCTGATTTTGTTAAACAGCACCTCAACGGGTGTGGGAAAGAGGGGTGTAAGTTTTCATTTCCCTCCCTGTATAATTTTTACCAGTTCGAAATGAAAACAATTACATTTAACCATTTCGATTTTCAATAGTAAACACACTTCCTCTATTTGTCTGCCTACTTTTGTCAACTGTCCTAGTAACCCAGTACACAGGAAATTGTCAAGGCCTCATTTCAACTTAGGGTCACCCATTGTCAAAACCCACTGACAGATATTTTTATCTTGAATCACTTTGATGAATTTGCTTAAAAAAATAATTTCGTACTCAGTAAGCTTCACAGCTGGTTTCTTTCACTTGTTAACACTTCGGCTACTTTTTCTAACAAAAATAATTGTATTCTTTAATATTAGAGAAATCTTTATTAATTTACATCACTATATATGAATTAGGATGTGCGTTTGTGGCGCAATGGATATCGGCTCGGAACGAGAAATCGGGGAACCGAGTTCGAATTCCAGTTGAATTCATTGCATTCACTTACTCGCAAATACCCTTGGGAAAGGTATTAATCTGTCTCTTCCCTCCAGTTATGGGTTAAATAATAGGACAGATTGGGTTCTATAGTTCGGCAACCAGTCTACCGCAGAAAGCAATGGCAACCTACTGCGGGATAATCTTCTGCCCAGTCAGTCAAGTCTCTTTCGAGACATGATCGCCCAAAGTGTGTATCGCGCATGGCACTTAACTGATATATGAATTGGAATTAAACAAAATGACAGGATTAGGAACAAATTTTAAAAGTTGAAATTTAACATATTTTACTTCTATTTAAGCTTCATAAGAAATATGGGAAAAAATTCTGGTATTTTTATTTTTGTGTTTTGATTTTCATTGGTTGTGCAAAAATATAATTGTATATGTAAGAATATCATAATTTTAGTTTGTCGATGCAGGATTTAGATGATAGTGAGTGTGTGTATATATATTTATTTATTAGGTATTATTTGTGATGTGAGGTTGACTACATATTCACTCAGAGATGCCTGTACATCAACACCGGTTATGGTAATTAAATATACATTAGATTCTTTAAGAAATCAACATGTGGACAACCATTTATTTCCTATTTTTTCTTTATCCTATCATTATATATATATTTCGAGTAACATCCAAAATTAGAGAACAAAAATGAAAAATTCAGTATCTTTAAAACTAACCATTGAAATTATGTGAAATTTTCACTGATACATCCCCCCCAACAATGTCACTATTTTTTAGGTTACAGAAAAGAATAAAAAGAATAAAAATATATCACATATTTACTGTTTTTTAGGGAACAATGAACAAAAAGTTAAAGTTTAAGAATCCGCTTTTCTGATAAGTGCCTGTAAAGATAAAGAATCTGACGATTGTTTAATATTACTGCAGCAGTTTCCGCCGTGTCTCAACGAAATAAACTTGATCCTTCTACTAAATCTGAAATTGTGAAACTTCGAAAGGATATTAATACCATACAAAAAATTGCTGATAACGTTAACTGTTCGAAAAGTCTTGTTAGAGTTTTGAAGTTATATAATGACACCAATAGCACAACCAATATGAAGAAACCTGCCGACCTTGAAAAACCCCTGTCAGGCAGGACAAGATAATGCACTGCCTCACATTGAAAAACTGTTTTCAAACTGCTGGAAACATTTTTGAAAACATTAAATATGACATCAAGGTTTCAAGACAAACTGTGTTAAGATGATTACATGAAATTGGCCTATTTGCATGCTGCCCGAGAAAAAAACCACTGATCAGCAACAAAAACAAAATAGCAAGATTAGCATTCGCAAAGATGTTCTCTGGTCAGAAGCTGATAGGTCCAAAGTTTTTTCAGTGACAAATTGCTGATGGAGCAACAAATAAGAATTGTATCAAGAAAACAGTGAATTTTGGTGGATGCAGTGTAATGGTTTTTAGAATGACTTCTGCGCTTGAAACTTTGCCTTTTGTATGTTTAAATACAATACATCATGTTGTTCCTGCATTGCAAAATTGTGGTATTGACACTCCTGTATTTATGCAGGATAAGGCAAAACACGTGATGAATTATCTTGAGGAGCAAGGAATTGAGATTCTTGACTGGCCTGTTCAGTCCTGACATGAACCCCATCGAAAACTTATGGAAAACATTAGCGGGGAAGGTATGGCATGAAATCCATGAATGTTGAAGATTTGTGGCCGAGACTATATGAAAAATGGTCTAAAATTACAGTTACTGATTGTCAAAATTTGGTAAAAATCTTCTGTGAGAAGATGTGCAGCCGTCATCAAAAATAAAGGTCTTAGCACAAAATATTAAATTGAAAGTTTGTCTTTTGCTCTAATTTATTTAGCCAAAATTTAAATTTGTTCCCTAATTTTGGACAACATGAAAAACAGTAAATTCCTTCTTATTGTTAACCTGAAAGCTAACGACATTGTTGGGGAGGTGTGTCTACTATCAGTGAAAATTTCATGCAATTTTGATTGTTAGTTTTGAAGATAATGAATTTTTCATTCTTGTTCCCTAATTTTTGATGCTATTTGTTCTTCTGTGTATTGTATCTCTTCAGGACATGAGCAATCATGGCTCTCCACAACTTTCTGTCCACTAGAGCTCTTAGTAAATTTTGCTAAACTGTTAGCTGTCATCCATTTACACAAGTTTGTTAGGTAAGTTCTGTCCCTCTTCTCTTCAGTATATACTAAGAGTTTCAAATTTTCTAAGCTCTCAGTCCTCATTATTTTCTCTAGAAATTTCAAATTTTTTGATGTGTTGTATAAGTGTTATTTTTTATTCTATTTTCTCTAAAACTTTGTTGTTGCTCACATTTTCAGTCTATATTCTCAGCATATTTCTGTTGTCTTAAGTCTCTTCTCCTGTGAGAAGATTGTCTAGCATTCAGTGCCATATAAGAGGACTGATATTACATCACAGATAAGTACTCTTTTCTTTGTTTCTAATGAGATTTTCCGGTTTCTTAATACTTAACTACAACCAATTAGTGGTAATCAAAATAAATTATTTCAATATGTCTATTAATGACTGCTTCAATGTCTGCTTTTCAGAACTTCTTCCCCACACCCACTCAGAAGAATAAAGAGATTGCTTTCTTAATATGCACAAATATATAATACAAGATTATTCTTTACAAATGCAACATGACACACAAAAACCTACTTTCGAAAAAAAAAAAAAAAAAAAAGGATTAAAAAAAAAAATGAAAATACCAAAGCTAAAAGGTGGGGAAGGAAATCTTAATTAAAGGCTTCACTGGAAATGCAATATTAAATAATAGACGGATTTCTGTTGCATAGATTTACAGATGTTTTCAATTGTTCTCATCAGCTGACTCTTATTGTCCTTATGACACAACTTTTTCGAAACAACAGACACTTGCTTATTCATATGACAGCTTTTTTTTTTATTGAATTCCTGAAGCATGATGGGATGCCATTAACACTCAGGATTTTAAAGTTCATTTGCAGAATAATTTACAATTAGTTTTAGCCCGTGAAAATTTCACAGTTTTCCTATTTTGATGTTCTGATAAATTTTAATTCTTCCATTAATAATTAATAAGCTCATGGTGAGTTCTATCAGGACTGTGGTGATTATGGTTCCCCTTAATTTTCTGTCTGTTTTGTCTTTTTATTATCTCTCTCAACCCCTGCTCTGACAAATCTTTTTGTAAGTTTATTAAGTAGAGTATGCGCCATTTTTCTGTCCCTTCAATATGTCCTGTAAGTGTCAAATTTTCTAAGCACTTTTTCCTCATTATATACACTAAAAGTTTCAAATATCTCTTTCTGATGTTCAGTATAAATGCCCTTTTTGTTTCTGTTTCCTTGAAAACTGTCATTGCTCTTTTGTTTGGACCATGTTATTCTCAGCATCCTTCTGTAGAACTACATTTCTATTGCTTTAAGTCTCTTCGTCAGAGAAGATTGCCCAGCATTCACTATTATATGTGAGGACCTATATTAAATAAGTATTCAATACTTTTCCTTTTTTGTTTCTAATGAATTTTTTCTTGTTAATATTTTGCTTAGCTTTTGAAAGGCATGTTTTGCCATCCCAATGTGCCTTCAGATGTCATTGTTGCACTTTCTGTCCTTTGTTAAAATGTTTCTCAGATATTTAAATTGTGTTGTTTGATTTTGCTGTCACCAATCTGGAATGAATGGTTGTTAGCAACAGTAAAATTATATCTTGTAATTGATGTTTAGTTGTTTTTTCTTGCTTTCCTTCAATATCTTTTGTAGGAGTTTTTTTAGTTGCCTTTCTGTGTCTACTTGTTGTATATCAATAAACAACAAACACGCATATATATAAAAATATGAGTTATATTTTTATTGATGACGATGAACCGTGTAGCCTAGTGAACAGAGAGTGAGAGAGCGCTTCTAATGGGGTTGATGGGGGAGTGTCGTCGTATCTGTTGCTCCTCTGGTCTGGTCTGGCTCTCTCGTCTGCCTCTGTCTCTCTGCCGAAATCCGTGCGCCGAGGTCTTTTTATAATCTCCAAACCGGAACTTTTTCTTCCGGTTTTTTGCCTCGCCCATGCACGCCCACATAATTCTCAGAGACACCTGTTCTGTTTGCCTCTTGTAGCCATTTCCGCTACTGCTGGAAATAAGGTCAAACAAACATCCGTTCCTTTCAACGACCGGAAAACACCCCCGCTTGCATCAGCCTTTCCTCGGGTGGGGCGAGATTGTTATATTACATGCTATCCACACTGTCATTTGTATATCTTATTTTGTGAGATTGTGATCACCAATTATAAATCCTGATAGCATTCAAATTATCTTAAAATTGTCTTCCTGTATAGGTTAGATTGAATAATTCTGGTAAGAAGACACAGCTTTGTTGTAAAGTCTTTTCTATTTTTGTATAGTTCAGGATATGGCAATAAATTGCATCCAGCTCAAGGCTTTGAGGAGTGTGAAACTACTTAATTGCTGTTGTTTCCAGCTCCACTCTTCCAAGGTTGCAGCATGTGTTAGGGTCCCAGTGATGGGCAAATAGTGAACTACCAAGCAAAAACAGAATACGATGAAAGTATAAAAATACATTTTAAAAATGACAAAGAATACTGATTGATAATAAAATGATCAGCAATACATTTTATAATAGAATTACTAACAATATATTTTATAGCAAAATGGTTAAAAATACATTTTACTTGTAGTTGAAGGCATGCAATTGTGTTAAAAATATTTAAATTTTGGCATCAATTAACTCACATGCTGCTAAATAAGATAAAAAAAAATATCAAACAAAACTATTTTTGTATATCTGCTAAATTCATTTTCTATCCATTTTCAGGCAATTTGTTGCCAGTATAGATTCTGGATTATTCAAATGACCTTCCTAAATAGGTCAAGGTTACCTAGCTGTTCCAACAGTTTTTTGTGACACAATTTATCAAACGTTTCTGCATAAATTATAAAGCCTGAGAATTTACAACAAAAACATAAAAACTTTATTACATTATTTATTTACAAGAATAATTTTATATTTACAACATTCTAAAAATTAATACAATTAAAATCACACTCCACCCACGTCTATTGATCAGGTGAAGAGGCTCATCCCTTGTTCCCTGTTTAGGATGTAGTTTCCGGCTTTCTCTTTTCCAATCTTTTCACTCCTTTTCATTTTGTTTTTTTTTTCAATTGGAGTAGATAGACTAAACTATCGCCCGGTTCACACTCCACCCATGTCTATTGAACAGGTGAAAAGGCTCATCCCTTGTTCCCTGCTTAGGACGTGGTTTCTCTTTTTCAATTTTGTCACTCTTACATAGCCCCCTGCACATCAGTGGTGTTACCGCCTTGCTCGGGGTGATATGATTAAAAAAAAATAAAAAATCTTCAGTATTTATCATTTACTAATTTATGAAAAAAATAACAATGAAAACTTTTTATTCATAAACATTTACTAAATTATTAAAATATGTGAACCAACTCTAAGGAAATTTTTATTTACCATTTTATAAAATTCAAATCAATTCACAGTTGACTGATGGGTTTGCCAACATACTTTAATAAACAAACTAATAGTGTTTATTATTTTGCTGTCATTTCTCAAGAACATTGAAAATTTATTCACTTTCATCACATGTTTAGGTTTTATAACAATTCTAATCATCCCTGTTTAAAGCAATGATCATTCCTGAAGAGTGAAAGTAGTTAAAATAATAGTAGAATCAAGAGAAAAACCATCTTTTTGACATTCCATTTTTTTTCCCCCCAGGCAAAAAGAGCCATGTTTGTCTGATTTATACAAGAATTTAAAGTGTGCAATAAATCTTCCTTCATACAAATAAAAGAATTCTAGTAACATATTTTAACCTCTCAAATAATATTCACCAAAGAGTGAATGCTGGACAATTTCCTCAGAGATGAAAAAGAAACTTGGAGTGACAGATGTTCTTGAACAGATGGATACTGTGAATACTATGGATTGACTATGTGAACAATAAGAAAATTTTTAAGAATATGGGAACAAGAAAATTTTAAAGAATATGTGAATATTGGAGTCTTTATAGACTTGCTGAATTCTGTAGTCAGGATATAAAACTTGCTTCCAGCTCACTCTTACTCTTTTTCTACTTCCTCTTTGATGATTCTCAGTGCCAGGAGTTATGCTATTAGGACTCATCCAAGTTGTATTCACAAAAGATGTGTTCATCTCCATGACAGTTTTTATCTTGAACAACAATACTGTTATTGGGGTCCTATGCTTTTAAGAAAAAAATATTTTATAATTCACTAGCAGGATAGCCCAGCGTTGCTCGGGTGTAATGGAAGCTTTAAAACTAATCCATGGTCCTGGAGCTCACACTCTTTGGACGTTGGCATGAAAGACTAAAAAGCAATAGTTGTTTCCAGTTAAAGCGAAATCGTAGACTGAAAGAAAAATGAATGGATGTAAGTCAAATTTTGATTTCCTGGTATCGATATCATATTATCGATTTTCTGCACTATTGTAAGAACTGCAACCTTGAAACTTCTGAATATCGTTTCTTATGTCTTTGTCTATGAGTGTATCAAATTTGATTAAAATTGGACCACTCCTTCTATAACCCGATTTTTTCGATTATCGATTTTCGATATTTGCCGGGTGTACCTCGACACAAAACCTAGCTAAGCACACTCACAGATGCTTATAGTACAACTGTGTAAATTTTCAAGAAAATCGGTTCGTTTTGGAGTCTATAGGTAACAGACACACACACACACACACACACACACACAAAGTTCCATTTATAAATAAGTTTAGATAGATAAATAACGAGGAAGGAAATGTGTTTTAAAGTGTGAACTGATTGATTCACAATATGTTTAAACAGGAATTTATCATTTGTTCTTAATCTACAGGGTGCAATTGCCGTCTAAATTATGCAAAAATAGAAATAACACTGACATCACATTTTAACTGATATTTTTGTGCAATAAATATATTTTGAAATACTAAAGAGTAAATTTATTTAATAAAATCGCCATTGACTTCAACCGAGGCTTCCAGATGACTTCAGAGTCTCCTTCAACTCTTCTGGACAGTCTCCTTGTTTAAGTTGGTGAATGCTGTCATAATGTTTGCCTTCAGTTCATCTTTGGCATTACAAAGAGTTTTGTTGGTCTCTCACACAACTGTACCCGACACATACTAAACAAGGGGGTTACAGTCTGGAGAGTTAGGTGACTAGATGTAAAGGGTGGTCGCAAAAATTGTCTGACAGTCATGACTGGGTTCAAATTGTGTGACATGGTGCAGAGTCCTGTTGCCAGACAGAGTCTTTCAGCAGCCACCCTCTTGAACCACTACCCCACTGTCCATGGACCTAATTTTTGGAGGGATCATTTTCAATCATGGTCTGGATATCACCGTTCAGGAGTACTTTTCTTATCAGAGTGAGTTTTCCAAGTTGCCGTGCCTTCATAATTACCATTAGACTCATCCAATCCTTTCTGATTCCTCTGCACTGTCCTCAGATTGGTACTCAAACACTCTGAAATGTTCATATTAGAGCTTCTGGTGTGAATATTGAGCAATACAGCATGCTATTTTCAAATTTTCTGACGGAGAGAATTTTTCTTACGGATGGTGCCCAACTGACCCTATTATACTGTGCAGTTGACAAAATCAAAAACAATGTCCATGCGTGAAATTGAAAATATAAAATGGTGATAATTTACTCATCACACCCTGTATGTGCTTTGTTTTTTCAGGACATTAGAGCTCATGGCTCTCCATACTTTCCTGTCCTTTGTAGCTCTAAGTAAATTTTGTCTTTTTGTCAACTCTTCTAAATTATGTTCTGTCAGCTATTTCTTCAAATGCTTGATAGTGAGTTTATGCATCATTGTCCCTCTTGTCTTCAATCTGTCCTGTGAGTATCAAATTTTCTAAGCCCTCTTTCCTCCTTATGTACCCAAGAAAATTCAACTATCTCTTCCTGATGTTAAGTTTAAGTGTTCTTTTTGTCTCCATTTTCTCTAAAACTGTTTTTGCTCACATGTTCCATCTATGATATTCTCAGCATCCTTCTGTAGAACTACATTTTTGCTGATTTAAGTCTTTCCTTCATCTGTGGAGAAATTGTCCGGCATTTACTGCCTTATAGGAGGATTGATATTACATAAGAGCTCAGTACTTTTTTCTTTGCTTCTAACAATATTTTTCTGTTTCCTAATACCTTGCTTAGCTTTTAAAAATCCTCTTTTGCTCTCTCAATACACCTTTGGATTTCAGTGTTGCACTTTATGTCCTCTGTTAAAACACTTCTCAGATATTTCAATTGTATTTGTTTGATTTTGCTATCTTCAATTTGTAATCTGAATGTTGGGCTGTTATCTTTTTTTTAACACAAATGCTACTGATAATCTTTTAAAAATGAAAATAGACAAACAACTTTTATCATAATACCTTAGATAATGCAAAAAAATATATTATTGTAATTTACAAAATAAAACAGCTTAGCATTAATAACAAGATCTCGGCACACCTTTGATTGCTCAGATGTGATGGGAATTCCTGAGGATTTTCCAGGTTCAAGAGAACAAATTGAGATTAAAGTCACTAACAAAATTGACCCAATTACGGATATTGCTACAAACAAATGATACAGTGAAAGTAATTACATAAGTCAATGAAACAATGGCAAATTTAAACTTCATATCCACATAAAAAAATAAAATCTGAACTCTAGAAAATAATCAGGAACATAAAAATATAAATAAAAAGTAATCAACAAGGAATTTTTATTGTTATTTAACCAAGTGTGTGTGTGTGTGTGTGTGTGTGTGCATATAGGCCTGTGTTAACATATAGGCTGATTGATTGATCAGTTTGCTTTTTTTCTTTTTTTTTACAGCTTATCAAGCCTTTGCTAGGTATTTAAAAGCAGAAAATATTTTTAGATCATTAATCTAAAAAAAAAAAAAAATGCTTACAATAAAAAATTTTCTAATCTAAAAATATTTTCTGGCTTTAGCTGGTGGGGGGAAAAGGTGAATTCATTTAAATTTCCCAAAGATATTTATATGTAAGTGAATATAACAAAACAAACTGAAATTGGAACAGCTTTCTGATTAACAATTCCAGGTCATTATCTATTAAACCAGCACCTGATATTCTCAAGCAGTCACCCATCTAGGTAGTGACTATGCTTAACATTACTTAACTCCAATTTCCAATCCCAAGCCATTATCTATTAAACCACCCACACATCTAAGCTTACAGGACCTGATATTCTCAAGCAGTCACCCATCTAGGTAGTGACCATGCTTAACATTACTTAACTCCAATTTCCAATCCCAAGCCATTATCTATTAAACCACCCACACATCTAAGCTTACAGGACCTGATATTCTCAAGCAGTCACCCATCTAGGTAGTGACTATGCTTAACATTACTTAACTCCAATTTCCAATCCCAAGCCATTATCTATTAAACCACCCACACATCTAAGCTTACAGGACCTGATATTCTCAAGCAGTCACCCATCTAGGTAGTGACTATGCTTAACATTACTTAACTCCAATTTCCAATCCCAAGCCATTATCTATTAAACCACCCACACATCTAAGCTTACAGGACCTGATATTCTCAAGCAGTCACCCATCTAGGTAGTGACTATGCTTAACATTACTTAACTCCAATTTCCAATCCCAAGCCATTATCTATTAAACCACCCACACATCCAAGCTTACAGCACCTGATATTTTCAAGCAGTCACCAATCTAGGCACTAATTGAACTTGACATTGCTTAACTTTGGTGTTTCAGTGTGATATCGCCATAAGACTCATGTATAGGTTAATATACTGTTACGAGGATGCATTCCTCTCTAACCGCACATTGAAGGTAGTATTAAATGGGCATGCCTCCCAAAACTACCATACGAACGTGGGCATCCCTCAAGGTTCTATCCTAGGTCCCACGCTCTTTCTGATGTACATTAATGATCTCCCTGACGCCATTAGATCCCAAGTAGGCATGTACACCGATGACACCACAATCTACTCTCGCCTCGATCAAAAAACCCGGTGTGGGCAACAAAGCGAACCTCGCTGCCGAGCTTGAAAAGGACCTCTAATCCGTAGTGGCCTGGGGTAGGAAATGGCTAGTTAATTTCAATGCTTCTAAAACGAAGCTGTTATCAACTAACCACCATAGACAATTGCATCTACCTCCCATTAGCATGGAACAGGCTTGCCTCCCAGAGAGTAAAACACTATGCCTCCTTGGCCTTACACTTTCAGTGGACCTTAAATGGAATGACTATATCGAATCCATTGTCAAATCTGCCGCTATGAAAGTCGGCTCTCTGTGCAGGGCCCGGAAGTTTTTCCCGCCTGAATCTATCCTACACATATACAAATCTACCATCCACCCATGTATTGAATACTGCTGCCATATCTGGTCAGGTGCCCCTGATACTCTCCTTGGGCTTCTTGACAAAATACAAAGGAAAATCTGTAACGTGGTTGATACTGACTTGGCAGACCGGCTGCAACCACTTTCTCACCGGCGTGATGTGGCTTCCCTGTGCCTCTTCTACAAGTACTTTCATGGCTTCTGCTCCAATGAACTTAGATCCCTGGTGCCACCTAAGCACGAATTTACATGAGATACTAGATTAGCAACTAGGTCCCACTCTTTTACAGTTAAACAGATAAGATGTAACTGTAATTTCTACTCCAACAGCTTCTTTTCTCACGCTTCCCACCTGTGGAATTTCCTTCCACAAGTCTGCTTTCCCGACAGCTACAATCTCCAGGTGTTTAAATGTAGGGTCAATAGACACCTCCCATCACACTAACTTCCAATTATTCTCAGAACACTCTCATCTACCCAACCCTCATTCTCGGTATCCTTACCCGCCTATCACCCACCCTCTGACATTTCCTATATTTAACCATTCTTGGTATCCTTACCCGCCTATCACCCACCCTCTGACATTTCCTATATTTAACCATCCTTTCTCCACTCTATGTAGCCCCTTGTGCAGTAGTGGCAGTGAAATGCCTTGCTCAGGGTGAAACACTTATAAAAATAGAAAATTTATATATAATAATAATAATAATAATTATGCCTAAAAAGTTGTATTAAGGGATTTTATTGAGTCCTACTTGTTATTACAAAAAAGTTTTCATTTATGAAGTAGTTGTTAAATAGAGAAATTAGGAATAGAATTTTTGGAAGATTGTGGAACATTCAAGTAAAATCAAGAGAATTCTAAATAATTCTAGAAATATGCAAATTAGGTATTAGGTTTTAGGAAGAGAGTAGTTAGTTGTTAACAGGGTTTGCTAACATTATCAACTCTGCCCAATTTGTGGATCTGTGCATCCAACCGAAAGAATCTCTAAGAAAAGTTTCTGACCAACTAAAACCTGAAAGAGAAACTCATGGAACTAAAAGGGTAAATAGATATTTTTGACGCTTTCATTGACCAAACTAATAATTTATTCTTTATATACACATTGAGGATTTTCTAAAAGTATAGCATTTAAACTTCTTTGCTATCTTAACTGGGTAAAGATATTTGACACCTTCCTTCCCCTTCGTAACACTTAACCGTCACTCTGCCAGTAGTATACTGTTTTCTTTTTGAATGCAAAAACTGTATATTTGTGTTATGGGGAAACACACCTATTCCTCAGATAATGGACTCTTCCTCCTATATTAATAAGAGTTAATGGGAGAAGTTCTTAGAAGTTCTAGGGAGTTCTTGAGAGTTCTATTGGAGTTCAGTAGAACTACTAGTTAGTTCCAGTTTGGACATAGGTGGACTAAGGCAGTTGATATTAGTCGGCAGTTAGCCAAATTCAGCTTTCAGTGGAAGATTACCAAGTTCCTAACATTTAGGGTGTGTTAAGTCGATTAGCAACCAACATAGCACGATTATAACCTTCAGTTCAAAAAACTACTCCAGAACAATTTGTAAATATTTTTATTTAATGTTTTTAGTAAATTAAATATTTGTATGTGATTTTTAACTTTTTAAGTTTTGGTCAATCATTTTTTTTCTTTTGTTACACTTAACATGTAACAAGACCTTGTTCTAAGTTTTGGGTCATTGTTTACATTATTACTATTTATTGTTTACATTATACAGAGTTAAAACAAAAATAATGAAAAATGTCTTAATGATTTTCTATTATTAATCTAATCTTTCCCCGTAATTAAGTTTCCCAATGTCCTTTTGTCTATCCTCAATGATTTAATAATTATCTTTAACCATGAATGCTACAGATTTTATTAAGGGAAAAAAAAATGGACTGAAACTGGATTAATCTAGTCTTTTAAGTGTATAATGGCTACCTTCAACATATGGCTCATCAAAACACCTTTTTAAAGAATGACAGTAAAGAGAAATTACTGGAAAAGAGGGAAAGGGAGAAGAAAAGTGGGGAAAAGAAACAAATAAACCAAAGAAGAGATCAAAATTTAAGCCCTCTTATGATTGGCTAGTCTTATCCATTGCTAAAGTTAAACTGCCTATTACGTGATCATTGGCAGATAAATCTTGTCCTATTGCCAAAAGTGCCATTTTATTTAGTTTTTTTTTTTCAACTGGGCCCTGAAAAGCAACTGTCAATTTCTAAGCTTTTCAGAACCATCATATTATTATTCTAAGCATAGTAATCCTGCTCGAAGCATATGACACAATGACAGAGCAAGCTGCATATTTGCAGCTTTTATTGTTCTATTTTCTAAAGTTGATCCGATATGAGACGTATGCATTTTTCTTATTTTGACTGCCATAGAAAAATACATATTGCACTCAGAATTCCAAACACTTTAAATTTATTTTTCAAATAATTTATAAATTTACAAACACTAAATTTCATTTGTTTAAAAGTTTAAAAAATAAATCAGAATGCACAAATTAGAATTCTAGAACTTCTAAAACATTTAGTCTTTTTAAGCATTTCATCCCAAGTAAGGCAATAAAGCCATTAAGACACAAGGTTTACTGAGTGCTACAGAATATGAGAAAAAAAAAGAAATATATAGGAGAGAGGGCAGAGGATTAAGAAGATATCAGCTGACATTGCATTTATTCATTATATATATTAGAATAAAAAGTGTGAGAAGCCGTGAACGTTTTCTTTAAAGCATATATTTATTGTTTTTGTTATTATACATGTTATGATACATTAAGTGTCCATAATGGTGTTTGTGACGCTACACGTGTTTCGAGTCTAAAATTGACTCTCTTCAGGCGAATAAATTTGTGGCTTTATGTATCGAGTTCCTTTTGTTTCTCATTATATATATAATGATCACAAGTCCTGTAACTCATCAGATTCTTAGGGGCATCACATGTACTGTAGCCATTGTAGAAGTGGTGTGTCTTGGGTAAGATAGCCTGATGGAACCCGACCCGATCCAAGCTGGTTTGAATTCAAACTTTTCCTTCTCTCAGAAGTGGATGTGTTTATGAAGTTACCGTCAAGTCTTTACTTAAAGGCAGCAGGTGGTTTGAACTCAAAGTTTCCTTCTCTAAGACTGGTTACCACCCAAGACTATAGAACCCAGTCTGCCCTGCTATTTAACTATAGCTGGGGGAGAGAAGAGATGAATTCATACTTTTCCCAAAGATATTAGCACATAAGTGAATGTAATGAGTTTGACTGGAATTTGAACTTGGCCCTCTGATTTCACAATTTGAGTCACTATCTATTACATCACTGTGTCTCTGCTACTGTTGATAACGAAGACAAAAAACAACAAAGACAAAAATGGAAGCAGAGAACTGATAAATCTTCCTCCAGTTCGGATTATCATATATTTTAACTAATGGTAACTAATGGTCACTCAAGGTAGAGGCTTATCAAAGGCAGTTGTCTCGGAATGAGAAATCGGAGATCCGTAGTTCGAATTCCAGTTGAATTCCTTGCATTCACTTACGAGCAAATACCCTTGGAAAAGGTATTAATCCATCTATTCCTTCCAGTTATGGGTTAAATAATAGGACAGATTGGGTTCTATAGCCTTGGTCGGCAACCAGTCTACCGCAGAAAGCAATGACAACCTACTGTGGGATAATCTTCTGCTCAGTCAGTCATGTCTCTTTCGAGACATGATTGCCCAAGCGTGTATCACGTATGGCAATTAACTGAACTGAAGAGTAAGAGGCATGGTTTGTATGAATATATAGGAAAGATAATATTAACCCTAGACTTCAAGAGGTTAAAGATGCAGTGGTCAGGAAAAAATCTTCTTGGGATTCTGTACCACAAAGCAGTAATTCTTGTAAAGAAGCTATCTGAGAGAAACTTACTCCTTACTAATGATTAACCCTAGACTTGACGTGGTTAAGAAAGTAGTGGTCATAAAAGTGTTCTTTTGGGATTCTGTTTTACATAGCAGCATTTGCTGAGAAGAAGCAATCTGAATAGAACTTACTCCTTACTAAAGAAATTTAAAGAGAATACAAACAGTAGAACAAGAGAAATCTGATGAAGGACAGAAGGCACAATAGCTGAAACATTGTGATACTACTTTGGACATAGAGGTCAAGATTTAACAAGAGAATAAAATTTCAGAGTTCAGGTGAAGATGTGACGTGAAAAATATAATGCAGAAGTAGACTTTGGAAGTAACCAGAAATGACTATGAGATAATTTTTTTAATGTTTATATTAATAATAAAAATTATAATAATAATAATAATTATTATTATTACTAATATAATAATAATAAAGACTTTAAATATATTTAAAGACTTTAAATATATACAAGATATCACCCGTCATCATCAATTTCATCAAACAGTGCATGTCTATATGGAAAACAACCCTTTACCTCAATCATATAAATGGAACCTATAAGTCTGATGAAATAAACATCAAAAGAGGTATATTTCAAAGTGATTTTTTATCTCCCTTACTATTCTGCATATCATTAATAGCACTAACCAGTCAACTTAATAAGACAGAATGTGGTTATAAAATAGGCCAAAAGAAAATAAGCCATCTATTTTATATGGATGACTTAAAGTTGTATGCTAAGAATAATAATGAGCTGGAAGGTCTTCTGCAAACTGTAAAATGCTTCAGCGAAGACATTGGAATGAAATTTAATTTGAATAAATGTGCTAAAGCTACAGTTTTACGTGGATCACTACAAGAAACATGCTCAATTAGCTTAGACCCTGTTGTAACAATAAAAGAATTGAAGCCAGAAGAAGCTTATAAATACCTAAGTGTAAATGAGAGTGAAAAACTTCACCATAAAAAAATTAAAGAAATAGTGCATAAAGAGTACTATAGAAGGCTACAAATGATATTAAAAACTGAATTGAATTCTCAGAACAGAATTATGGCCATTAATAGCCTTGCAATCCCAGTTGTCCAATATAGTTTCAACATCTTAAACTGGACTCTAAACGACATCAGGTGAATGGATTCTAAAACAAGAAAGCTTCTTTCTAAGCATAAGATGCATCATCCAAAGGCTGATGTAGACCGTCTATACATACCCCGTAAAGAAGGTGGAAGAGGTCTTATTCAGCTAGAATTGTCATACAAGACAACAACTACTGGCTGACTAACATACATAGAAACAACAAAGGACTGGATGATACAATTAGTAAGGCAATATGAAGAAAGAAGGAAAAAATATTCAATAATAAAAGAAGGCAGTAAATACAAACAAGATTTACAGTTAGTAGATTCTGGAGAAAAGCAAAACAGAAGCCAAGAACCAACTATTGAGGCAAAAAATATGAAAATGAAAGCCAAAGATAAAGCTCTTGAACAGATGAAACAGCGCTGGCAAGACAAACCTTTGCATGGCCAATATCCAGAACGTGCCAATAAATCCAATGTTGATAAAGTTAATACTCATCGATGGTTACGTGCATCTGGATTAAAGTCCGAGACTGATGGCTTTATTCTTGCAGCGCAAGACCAAAGTCTTTTCACTAGAAACTTTCAGGCAAATATTATACATAATAATATGGTTCCAAAATGCAGGTTTTGTGATAAACACCAAGAAACAATAGACCATCTAATCTCAGGCTGTTCTGTATTTGCCCCAAATGAATATAAAAATCGCCACAATAGAGTGGGCCAATATTTACATTGGACAATGTGCAAACACTGGAAAATCTGTAAACACACACTGGTATGAACATCACCCAGCACCGGTTACAGAAATAGAAGATGTAACCATTCTATGGGATTACACCATCTACACAGACAGAAAAATTGAAGCAAATAGGCTGGACATTATTGTCAAAAACCAGAATAGAAAAAACTTGTCTATTAATTGATACGGCTTGTCCAGTGGATTGTAACATAGCAACCAAGGAATTTGAAAAACTGTCAAAATATAAAGACCTGGAAATTGAAATAGAAAAAATGTGGAAATTGAAAACAAGAGTTGTGCCAGTGATAGTAGGTGCACTTGGAATGATAAAAAATAGAACAAAACAACACATTGAAAGATTCCCTGGAAACCCCAGCTTAAGAGATATACAAAAGTACAGCCCACACACTAAGGAGAACTTTGACTATGTAACGCTAGGGATGATGGCAAAGACAGAAAAAACATAAAATGGAGCCATAACAACACGCCATGACCTGCTTTAGGACTTCTCACAGACTTGGTTGGTAGTGAGAACATAGCAGAAATCGAAATATGATGAAAAATGACATAATAATAATAATAATAATCATTATTATTATTATTATTATTATTATTAAAACATACCCTGAGCAGAACATGTAAGCAAAGCGAAAGTTTAAAAAAAGTGGACACAAAAAGGACATTACACTATTTACATTATTCAGACTGTTGTTCTCACCATGGTTGCCATTTGTACAATGTTTCGGTTGTTGTACACTCCAACCTTCTTCAGGTGCTAGGAATTTCAGACCAAACCCTTTATTAGGATCACTGGAGTATATCATTCTCATTCCTTGTGTATAGCCACTTTTGGTAATCATGAGTTATCTCCCTCTAACCAACTCTAAGTAATAAAGGGTTTGGTTTGAAATTCCTAGCACATGAAGAAGGCCGGAGTATGCAATAGCCAAAATATCATACAAATGGCAATCAAGATGAGGACGATAGTCCAATTAATGTAAATAGTGTAAATACTACATCTCAGAAATATAGACAAATAAAAAAAGGACATACTTAGAATCAGAAAGATACAGTGGAAATTTGTGGAGCAAATAATGAGGAAAGAGGACTTGGAAAATACTAACAAAACATACTGAAGGCAAGAAAGACAGAAGGAAACCTTGAGTAATTTACCTAATTAACTTATATAAATGGTTGACAGAACAGGGATTAGTAAAGATAATAATGTGAACAAAGTTTGATTAGAGCTACAAAGAATAGGAAGTTGTGGAGCGCCATAACCGACTTCATCCTGATGGTACATGGTTCATAAAAGAAGAAAAACAATTTAGTTAGTCATCACGTGAAGCCCAGGTGATGTAGGAAATATATAACCTAAAGTGATGATTAACATTATTGTTACCTGTGACCTGAGTAAGCAGATTTTTACCTGTTGTCCTAATCTCTTTACTCTGATGATTGTCATCAGAGCTGCTATAAAAAAAAGTATTTTTCATTGTCACTCCCAATGACAATTGTCACTGTAATTATATCTCTGGTCTTGCATCATGCAGGACCCTGTATTTCTTTGAATACATGAGAAAAATCAGTTATTTTGACTTTCAGTCTATTGCAATTCTTTTTGTTTTTTGAATAAAAGCAAAGGCCAGATTCTAATGTGGAATCAACAACAGGGGTACATACAGAGATTGATACTAAAGCCCAATGAGACTATTAATGAATGATAAATACTTGGATGTTCAAAAGTGGAGAGCAATAAATGCCTTGTGGTTAAAAGGGGGTTGATAACAAAATTGTGGCTACTTCCAACTTAAATTCATAAATTTTCCACCATATGTTGATGCCCTTGTTACTGCTCATCAAAACATGTATTTCTTGTTAAAGATGCCAACCAATTTAATAAAAAAATATATTTATTTGTAATGTATTTATTATTACCTATATTATTTATGAAGTTATTATAATTTGTTATGAATAATCAATAGTATTCTCACCTTGTTTGGTCACTCTCCTCTTTGAGAGAGCTATTTCTGTTTACTGAGACTATAAAAGGACACTATACACAAACCTTGTATTCTCAGTTGAATAAAGTGTTCTTAAAGCCTACACCTGTGTACTTTTGTCATTATATAATTATTAGTATCCTATTATAATTGTGCTTGTCCTCGCCTTTCATTAGTTTGCACGACCATTACATCCTGCCAATACCTTCAGTTTTGATCACAAGAGAAAATACAAATGACATCAAAGTTGCTACTTGGTTACAGTGAGAAAATGAAAAAAAAAAAAAAAAGGAAAGATCAAAGTTAATTGGAAAAGTTATCAATTTCAAATCTTTTCATTTGTACATTTTTACTTCTTAAAATAATGACCAGCATGATTTTTATTGCAACATTTTGCTAAAGATGCTGCGTTCAAATATTTAATGATGCAATAAGAGAATTTCTATGGATATTTTCATAAAACATGCCACATATTTATTCAATCATTAACTGTTGAATTCAGAAATTTCAAGTAGGAAAACCATGAAATTTTCATGGGTTAAAACTAGTTAGTATTATGGGTTAAATAGCAAAACAGATTTAGTCTCTGTAGCCTTGGTTGGCAATCAGTCTACCAAAAAAAGTAATGGCAACCTACTGCAGAAAAATCTTCTAATCATGTATCAATATGACACTTACGTGACTAAATATTATTATTATTATAACAAAATATTTTGCATAAAAACAAAAATTGGAAAATGCATAACAAAACATAAAACTGAAATGATTCTTATCAAAAGATTCCCTGAAGGTGTCAATGGACCAAAAAATTTCTAGACTGATCAATATTAAGGGACAACAGAACATATTACTTAGCAATATTTTATTTTAACTAAACACCCCCCCCCCCCAAATATTCTTGCTTAAAATATGATGCATTTGTAGCAGTTTTCAAAAAGGTGATTTTTATTGGCTTATTCAGTTTTAGGTAGGCACATATACAAAAATTAATATACAAATATAATCCAGATTTATCAATCAATACGTGTGCAGATTTGTCTGCCTATTTGAGTGGATTTAGTTGATGATGATGATGATGATGATGATGATGCAATCAGGATGATATGCTTCTCTTTCTCTCTTTATATAAGAATTCATTGCATTCACTTATGCACAAATACCCTTAGGAAAGGTATGACTCCTTCACTTCTACCTCCAGCTATGGGTTAAATAACAGAACAGATTGGGTTGCTTTGGTTGGCAACTAGTCTACCAAAGAAAGAAATGGTAACTTACTGTGGGAAAATCTTTTGCCTAGCCAATTATAGATTAAAAGAGATGTGATCGCCCAAGCGTGTATCACGTATGGCACTTAACTGACTGACAGAAATTACATTTACATACTTACTTCTTCAAGAGACTAATTAAAGAAAATGTATATCTCTCTCTCTCTGTGCTCATATTGTATATGTCTTTTTTCATGTCTGACTAAAATAATACAGTATGATGTTCACTTCCCTTGTCAAAAACTGTCTTTAAAATAATCTAAGTGAATTTAACTTTTGTTTTTCTGCAGTCTAAATGAGAAAAATAATTTTTAATAAAAATTTTGTCAAGAAAGTTTTAAAAAAATGTTTTATGTGCGTTGTGGTACAGTGGATATCGGCTCGGAACGAGAAAACGGGGAGCCAAGTTCGAATTCCAGTTGAATCCATTGTATTCACTTACGCGCAAATACCCTTGGGAAAGTTATTAATCCATCTCTTCCTTCCAGTTATGGGTTAAATAGCAGGATAGATTGGGTTCTATAGCCTTGGGCGGCAACCAGTCTACCGCAGAAAGCAATGGCAATCTACTGCGGGATAATCTTTTGTCCAGTCAGTCATGTCTCGTTTGAGACATGATCACCCAAGCGTGTATCATGTATGGCACTTAACTGACTGTTTATAAAAAAAAATTTAATTTTCTAAAAGTTTTTGTGTTTGCTAAAATTTGTGACTGGATGTCTTTCTTTCCCCTTTCTTTTTATTCCTTTTCTTCTCTCCCTGCTTTTGTCCTTTTCACTTGTTTAAATCTGTGTGTGTATTTTGTGTTAATTCTACCCCTTCTTTATTTTTGTGTATGTATATATTCCTTCATAAATAATATTTGTGTGATTAATTCTGTTTGGGTGTTGTTTTGTGCATGTATATCCCTGCATCCTTTTTTGCATGTGCATAATTTTTTATTTATTTTATGTATGTGTGATTTAATTCCTTATTCTGTATTGTGTTATATGTGTGATTTGATGTATCTATTCTCAGTTTATTTCTGGTTTAAAAATCTCTCTGTTATAAAACATTTTTTAAAACTATTCTGAGGGAAATTAACAGTTATTTATTCATCAGCAGTCCGAACGAGGCTACCGTAAAAATGTTTTTTACATTGCTGAAATAAATTCTGTTTAATTATATATTGAGTTTTTCTCTTAATATATTTGCTCTGGATAATATCCACTGAGCTCTCTATTTTTATCTAATTGATATTTTATATTAATTAAATAAAGGTTTTTGGATTATCCTTTCCATCTTCACGGTTTGCCATTCTATCATATATATATATATATATATATATATATTTACGCTCTCACACCCTGACTGAGCACTCTGGAAGAATGGTAGACTTTGAAAAACAGTAGCTACTCTCGCATGCACGCATCGCTCATTCACTAATGAATTAGAGCACTCTGGCTATTGGGTGTGTATAATGACAATATACATGCTAAAAGTGCCTTATTCTACCGAATGCCCATAGCCCAGAGGTAGAATCGCCGAATGACGCCAATGCAGTTGGGTTTCAATCCTGGGTTAAAAGCAATCAGAGTCTAACCATACTGATGAGCTGTGATACAGTGAAACAGATTTGTCTGCGGATGACTATATATATATATATATATATATATATATATATATATATTATCCTATTTCTGTAGCATGATTGAATTTCATGCACTATGCAATCATCAAGTGCATATTATGAATTCATGATTGCATGTAGGGTAATATGTATATTTATTAACATATACTTAATAACTCTCTTATATTACATTGAGCAATATTTTATTAGCATCAATAAAATATTTATATATGTTCAAGTACATGTATTTGTATACTAGCAGTATAGCCCGGCATTGCTCGGGTGTAGTGAAAGCTTTAAAACTAATCCATGGTCCTGGAACTCAGACTCTGGATGTTGGCATGAAAGACTAAAAAGCAATAGTTGTTTCCAGTTAAAGTGAAACTGTAGACTGAAAGAAAAATGAATGGATGTAAGTCAAATTTTGATTTCCTGGTATCGATATCAAATAAGTTTTTTCATTGTAAACTGAATTTTGAAGGCAAAATAAGTCCTCTGAGTAAATGGTATCATGGCTGAGACTAAGAACTACAATTATACCTACTTAGAGCCAAACCCGAAGCAAAAACTAAAATAAAAGGGCTGAAAAAAAAACAAAAACAGACATACAGGCAAATAAAGACACACACACAAACATCTTGCCTTTTATATATATATATATATATATATTATCAATTTTCTGCATTATTGTAAGAACTGTAACTTTGAAACTTCTGAATATAATTTCTTATGTCTTTGTCTATGAGTGTATCAAATTTGATTAAAATTGGACCACTCCTTCTATAACCCAATTTTTTCAATTATCAATTTTCGATATTTATCAAGGGAACCTTGACACAAAACCTAGCTAAGAACACTCGCAGATGCTTATAGTACAAGTGTGTAAATTTTCAAGAAAATCGGTTCAGTCGTTTTGGAGTCTATAGGTAATGGATACACACACACACACACACACACACACACAAACACACAAAGTTCCATTTATAAATAAGTTTAGATTTCCCCTATATGGCACCAAATTCTGGGTAATCTTCTCAAAGATGAAAGAGACTCAAAGCAACAGAAATGTGGTTCTGCAGAAGAATGCTGAGGATACCATGGCCCAAACATGTGAGCAACAACAAAGTTTTTGAGAGGATGCAAATGGAAAGGAAACTTATACTTGGCATCAGGAAGAGGCAGATGATGTTTCTGGGAAGGGGTCCTTGGAGAACCTAACACTCACAGGATGGATAAAAGGAAAAAGACAGGAGAAAGCAACATGAGACATACTTGATTGGTTTGAGCAGGTGGATGGCAGATTGAGGTCTGGGAGAGATACCAAGAGTAAAAATATTAAGAGTGACAAGGGATAAATAGGGGCAAGCAAAAATCCATGATCACCTATGTCCTGAAAGGACAAGGCACATAAAGATGAATATATTGTAAACCCTTTCCACCAACTTTAATAATTAGATGGAAAGTGTGACACAGAGATCCAAAGGCGAATTGGCATGGCAAAGGACACGTTCCAAAAGCTGAATAAAGTACTAACACACAGGAAAATTTCACTAGAAACAAAGAAAAGAGTGCTGGATTGCTATGTGATGTCAGTTCTTCAATACAGCAGTGAATGCTGGACAATATAATCGAAAATGAGGACAAAACTGGAAGCAACGGAAATATGGTTCTACAGAAGGATGCTGCGGATATCGTGGACTGAGCATGCAAGCAACAATGAGGTGTTGGAAAGAATGGCAACAAAAGAAATTAATACTGAGCATCAGGAAGAGACAACTGAAGTTCCTGGGACACGCAATGAGGAAGGAGAGCTTGGAGAACCTGATACTGATAGAAGGAAAGAGAGACAGAGGAAGGCAGTGGATAACATATTTGCAGGTCCTGATCAGGTGGATGAAGGAATGGGGGTTGCCAGGAGTAACAGAAGCAAACATACTAAGAGCCACAAGGGATAGGGAGACGTGGAGAACCATGATCGCCTACGTCTTGAATGAACAGGACACATAAGAATCCCTATGAAATATCTATGCAATACATTAGAAACACTGAGATGTTATATATGTCATCATTAAATAATGTGACAGTTGTTTTGTCTTTACTGTTTGAAATATTATTTCTTTAATTAGAGGTTTGGGATATATATGCTATGAGCAACTCTTTCATAATGTACACAGACTACAATTATTCTACTCATGTCCCCATGAAATCTGTAATATAATACAGCTATATATACAATGAACAGAGAATCTATCAAACACATATGTAATTTTAAAAACTTGTCCTCTGTTATTAAGTTCAAATAATCTCTTGAATGAGTGCATCTTTGCCAGATATGTAATACATTTACATCATCCAAAAATAATTAATTATGTCATTTAAGCCACAATCATCTAAACATCATTTAAATACATCCGTAAATATGTTGCTGTTTAATGAACATCAAAAGGTGGGTATTTCCATTACAAATTTTAATGAGAGCACTGTACAAATAGTAGTAATTAAATTTTTCTTTTTTTAAATGAAATTCCTATTAACATTTTCAATACTCCATGGTCATATTGTTGCTTGACTGTGCTGGTCCAGTTTCTGAAAATAAATTATTATAAATATGCTTAAGACAATTTTATTTTGTATGCAGCCATTTTGGTTTCTATCAAAAACTCTGCAGTGCAGATTAAACTAAATGCCCCCCCCCCCAACAAAAGGCTACTTATGCATAGAATCAGAAAGATACAGTTAAAATTTCTGAGATGTATCATAAGAAAACATGATACTGACACTCACAGAACATTGAATGCAAGAAGTTCAGGTGGAAACATCAAGTAACGTACCCAACGAGCTTGTGTAAATGGATAGCAGAAATATCCTGAATGGGTACAGTATATAAAAAGAATTGTTTCATCTGACTCCCATATTGCCAAACTCCTGATGAACAGTGAGAAAAGGCTTTCAAGCAAGATAAAATTTGGTCAGGAACTTAAAGTTGTGAAAACAATTAAAATATTTTGTCCCAATTATCAGTGAAGGCGGCTCCAAAATAGAAATAATTTCAAGGGTACAAAGAATGGCAGCTGTTGCAAAACTAAGAACTATCGAGAAAGAGAAGAACACCTGCCTTAAATCAAATACCAGCCTGATTGCATGCACTGGTGTCTTTTTGTACACCTGTGAATCTCGGTTGGTTGGTTGGTTGGTTGGTTGGTTGGTTGGTTGGTTGGTTCATTTAATCAGCATATCAACCTTCATTAGGTCATTTAATACTGAAAATCGTTTTGATTTGTTTTATTGTTTTTGTTTGTTTATATTTTTTTTTCAATAAAATCTTGTTGGTAACATTTTTCATTCAATAAAGTCTTGTTGGTAACATTTTTCATTCAATAAAGTCTTGTTGGTAACATTTTTCATTCAACAAAGTTTTGTTGGTAACATTTTTCATTCAATAAAGTTTTGTTGATAAATACTTTCATAGCATTTTGACACCGATTTGGGGGTCAACTATTTACCCATAGCTGGGACCCTAACAGGTGCTACCACTCAGGGTCAGGGTGGACCTGGGAGCATCAGCAACTAAGAGGTGGTTCCATGCTCCTCACAACCTCCCAATTAGAGGCCTTGCTGCCGGATGCAGTTTACTGTCATACCCAGGACCAGTGAATCTTGGACATTAACGGCAGAATTAAAACAAAGAATCTAATTAAGCATTAGAAATGAGATGCCACAGAAACATCCTGTACAGATTACATCATAAATGGCACAGTGTTACACAGCATCAGACAAAAAAACAGGCCCACTTGAAAGCTCCATAACTATTGCCAATTGGAGAAAGTTGAAATTGTATGTCCACATCACAAGAGCCAAGAATCTTTTCATTACCTTTGTAGAAGGTACCACTTTAGGCAAAAGAAGATGCGGACAAAGGAAAGAAAATACATAACTAAGTGGATTGGAAGATTATTTACAGAAACTTAGATTTTGGTACACAACAGAGATATATAGAGGGAGCTGGTCAGAGATGTATAGTGACAATAAACACATTCATTAATGAGACTGAGGA